>OW026522.1:125292136-125892136 GCA_932274085.1 Protocalliphora azurea
GTAAAAACAATTTTAAATACATTTAAATGAAAATAAACATTTATTTTTTATTATTATTACTATTATTATTATTATTATTATTTTTATTCATACAAAACATACATATATATTTTTTTAATATACATATTTAGTGCAGACACCTTTACCTACATAAACGTTGTAATTTGGTTTTTATTATTTAATAATTTCTTTTTTTTTTTTTTTTGTATTTAAAATTAATATATTTAATTTTAAAGAAATATATTTTCATTATTAAATATATAAAATAAATTGTTCTATATTATTTTTAAGTGAAAGAAAGTTGTCGTAAGAATAATAAATCAAATTAACTAATTTTTATTTACTATAAATTTATAAAATTCACCATAAAATAAAAGGTATTAGATCTGAATCAAAATTTAAGCTTTTCGAAATAAAAAAAATAGGGTAAGTGTACCCTCTTTCAGATGCACTTAATCCATATTATTAGAAATATATCACAAAGCTGAGTAAGAAATAAAAAGGAGTTTAAAAAGAAGTTGATCAATTCCCACAATTAAATAACCGAAAACACAATAAAGCACATATAGTGGGTATTCCAGAAAATATTAGATATTTTATTAAAAAATAATAAAAAATTATTTTTTCTTTTAAATTTTAGTTTCATTTCTATAAGGTGAATTGTAAGCATTAATTTTCTCGTGTGCAGTCCTTACAATCGCCCTTACTACCAGAAAAATATTATTTAAAACAAATAATAAACATATAAACGCGCTTAAAAGATCTCATTTGTTAGACTCAGATTAAAAAAGAACTCTTACAGTTTAAAAGTAGCATAAGAAAATCTCAATATTTTAACAATATAGGCTAAGTGCAGCAGTAGTCGGCAGTTTAACGTTTTTAATACCCTACACCACCATAGGTGGTTGGGGTATTATGCGTTTGTGCTGATGTTTGTAACGTATAGAAAAAGTTATTCAACACCCAACTTCAAGTATATCAATCGACTCAGAAATACTTTTAAAATCGATCTAACGATGTCCGTCCGTCTGGCTGGCTGACTGTCCATGTAAACCATGTGCACAAAGTACGGGACGCAATTTTAAAGATAATTCAATGAAATTTGGCACGTGGAACTTTTATGATTTTATGACGAAGTCTATTGAAATTGGTTGTGATCGGTCCATTATTTCATCTAGCCCCCATACAAATGTCTCCCCGGAATAGAGTTTAAACACTCAAAAATACCTTATAAATAACACTATTTTAATGAAATTCGGTGCAAAGAAGTTCTGTCAAGTATCAGTCTTTGTTCCAAATTTTCTGAAGAAAATGGTCCACAATTGACCATAGCTCCCATATAAGCCTCTCTTCCGAAAATCATTTCAACGTGCATAAATCCCATACGAGTTAATATTCGACACAAATAAGTTTTATGTAAGTAGAATCAACATTGCCAAATTTTATGAGAACCGGTCCATAATTTACCATAGCTCCCATATAAATCCACTTTCAGGAATCGCCCTAAAGTGCATAAAATCATCTAGATGTTAGTATCAACGCATTATTCTGTATTTGTATATTTTGCATTTAGTTAAATTGGCCACAAATGTAATACAAGTCCCCTTCCCGAATTTTTATGCTCGTTAACAATGATTTAGGCTTTTTTTCCTTCACTTCCAAATGGTTTGACAGACCAAAACTTTGTTCAAAAATTTTGATTTTTTTCCACGACATCCATCTGTTGTAAAAGTCCACCATTCATAATTTAAAAAAAAAATTGACCACAGTTTTTCTAGCTTTCCTATTAGGAACTTTTTTTTATTTTGTGGGTCTTCGTGGTCGTCTTATTTAACTTTTCTAATAGAGGATACAGAGAAATTTAATGAATGAGCAACTTTCCTCCTACAGATGAAGCGATTTTCACTTCAAATTCCTAATATTTTGTCTGCGGTCCTACGGTCTGCAACTCCCAATCTTATTTTCAGTAATCATAAACTGTTTACACAATTTCATACATAATTTCATTCATGATCGACTTAGCTTTTCGTTATAAATTTGAATAATGCTTTTTCGTGATTTTGGATAAATTTTAAGAAAAAAATAATTCTGCTATTGCAACAAAATAAATAATAACAGATTTAATTACGGTACTAATTTCTTTTACGTACAATAAATGTTATAAGCCTTAAAGCGTGTATTAATTTATCCGAGTGCACTCCTTATATTAAAAATATAAGTGTTGTGAAATTATTTAAATTTGAATTTCTAGATGGGAATAACTCGACAATTATAAAAGAGGTACATGTTAGCATGTTTTAAAATCTTCTTAATGATAACTTTAAGAAAATATGAAAAACGTCAATAGTATTCTATAGTTCTGCTCCTAAAGAGTCTCTTGGATCCGCCTTCAAAACTGATACATCTGCTATGATTGTGTAGATTTTTAGTTTGCCTGTAGAAACTCATGGTTTAGATTGCATATAGAATTCAGTTGTATTCTCATAGATGTGTACGTATGTTTCTTTTCCGTTTACGAAACGGTGGAAAATTCCCATCTATATTATGATTGAGCAAAAGCGACCACTATCTTGCGGAATATTTTCAAAGCCTAATTTATAATTTGATTAATTTAAAATAGAATGCATAGTCATATGATATTCCTATGGTAACAACACGCTCACTATCACTTTCTGATCGAACAATACCAAATCGTTAATTCGGGCTGTATAACAGAAAATATTGAAAGTTGTTGTCATGCGTCATGTAATAGTCGTCCATAATAATCGACATTGTCAGGCCTTGTGCCTTTATGTGAGAGCAAAAAAAAAAAAAAATATTATTATTAGCGCTTAAAAATCTCACTTTATTAACTTTAAAAAACTCTTAGTGCACTTTAAATAGCTGTTGTTTAAAAAAAAATTTAATTTAAACTAATACCATATGATTTTAGTTTTTGAAACTGCACAATCATGTCTTTAAAAATTTAATTATATCTTTGCAAAGTTTTTTTTTTTAAACAATTGAATTTCTAACTTCTAAGAAATGTTTTATATACAAAAATATATTGGAATTTGAAAAACCATTTTAAATATGTTTTTCTCTTACATACAACTTCCTTTCACTTACTAACTGGGAATTATTTTATTAAACTAAGTTTAAAATCCATTAATATTATTATTAAAATTATTTAAATATTATTTAAGTTTTTATTCATTATTCACATAAAATTTAATAATCTTTATTTAATTTTTAAAATATTAACTCTTTATTACAGCAATAAAAATTTTAATTAATTATTCTTATTTTAGTAACACACTATTATTTTTTTGTGTAGAATTAGTGAATTATTCTTTTAAATTAAAATATAAACTTTATTGTATAGTTTAGTTAAGAGCATTTGTTTTTCTTTTAAGTTTAAATTAATTTTTTATTAATATTAACTCATTTAAATTTCCCCCCATTTTTATTTGCTAATTATAATTTTTAGTTTTAACTTATTTGTAAAAAAAGAAGAGATGAACACAATATCAACCAGAAAAAAAAACTATAATAATCAATGTGAGTTATAAATGTGCTTTTTGTTAAAATAAAATTTAAAAAAAAAAATGATTTTATTATAAAAAATAAATAAAGAAATAAAGAACAAAAAAAGAAATACATGTTTTATTTAAAAGAAAATTAGATTTTGAGGATTCTTTTATAATGAAAGGAAATTTGTCAATATTTAAGAAAAATAGGAAATTGAACGAAAATTACACAGTGAAGAATCACTTGAGAAATCACATAGCGTTCGTTACACATCTTTTAAAGGCATTATAAATCAGTTCTAAAAATATTTAATGCACCCTTAAAATTTTGAGTTATGCTCTTTTGTCGATTTTTTTCTTTTTTAACTTTTTTGTAAAGTAGAAGAAACACGCTTTTGATCTGTGTACATTTGTTTAAGTTTTAGTAAAATATAAAAATTAAAATAAGTAGTAGAATAGTGTTGCATTTCATATAACTACGAGGGAAGTTCGAAAAGTCACGGACTTATTGATCCGCCCTCGTAGAAGCAAATTTTTATACATTAAAAAAAGTGCACAATATTTCAAGTTTAATTGCAATTTATTATACATTTTTCTATAAAAGCCAATATAACGATATAATAGTTTTTAAAGATATTTTGGTTGTAAATATACCATGATTTACTTTTTATAAATTAGACAAAGAAACATATTTGTTCTCGAGAAAAATATCCTCCTATTCTTGACTCCCGGGGAATAAGTTAATTTAAGGGAGGGAAAATCGGAAACTGTTGTTTTGATTTTACATTTTAAATAATATTTACAAATTTTGTGTATTTCTTCAATTATCTTGCAAAACAAGTAAAATATAGTCTTCCAAATGGGTGCGTAGGAAATTAATTCTGAGGAAGATAAGCGAAAAATCAGCCAGTGGGTTGCAAGAGGGCAGATGCGCGATACATCAAAACAACTTGAGTTGCCCCATTGTGAGTACAAAATAATTTAGTTTGTCTCATATTATGAACTTATTTCTGTTACAGGTTTTAAAAATATGATATGGTCAACAAACCTTTTTTTCTTTATTAAGAATGCTTACATTCCACCAGCCGGCTAAGAAGCTGTCAGTACTATCAAACTGAGTACCTGTTTTCTTTGGTTAAGGCGAATACCAGACCAGTATTGAAAGGTTTCTTTGGCTCATCTATCTTTTTTTAAAGTACTCACAGAAGTTCTTGACATTTTTGAAACGCATTTTTGCGCTATGTGAATAAAAATATCCAGAACAACAGAAAGAAAAAAAAAAATTGCTCTGGCTTTTTATGAGAAATATAGCATTTTAGGGTTCTCAGATGTATTGATAGGATACAGATCATTGTTCCCACTGAAAATAAATATTTGTTTTATAACAGAAAAGGAAAGTACAGTTTAAATGCTATGCTACGAGGGCGTATCAATAAGTCCGTGACTTTTCGAACTTCCCTCGTAGTTATATGAAATACAACACTATTCCCATCAAGTACCACCTGTTAATAGACTACTGTCAAATTTTGAGCAAGTGTCGTCATTTACTTTGTGTAAAAAATAGGATTTTTCGAGGTTCTTAAAATAGGCATTTGTTTGGTCAATAATTTTATCGTTGGAGCTGAATCTCTTTCCACCGAGCCATTTGTTTAGTTTTGGAAATAGGAAGTAGTCACTAAGGGCTAAATCCGGAGAATATGGCGGATGGGGTACCAATTCATAGCCCAATTCATAGAGTTTTGCCATTGAGACTGCACACGTGTTTATGGTTCTTAAACCCACCTGATCATTTAAAATCGAAACCACGCGGCCATATGAAATGCCTATAGCATCAACAATCTCACGCACTTTAAGTCTTCATAATTGATATCAATTATGATTTTATATTATTTATTATGGTTTTTTGATGGGAATTACTGTTAAGACTGTTAATACACTTAATAAGATTTAATCTTTTAACTAACATATACATACATACATACATGTGTTTCTTCCAGCGGTATATGGTGTCAAATATTAAACCTAATATTTTTCATTTGTTCTACTAAGTTAATAGTATAAGTTGTAGGGTTAGTGGAGCTTGTAAACATTTACGTTTACGGTTAATATGTATTGCATTTGTTTTGTCAAATGAAATTTTTGCTCCATATATCGGATACAATTACAACCTTACTTACTTTCGGTCGGTTTTAATACATATTCTAAAAACATAAAAAGAAGCAAATTTGTTTGATTGACTTTTTAATACAAAAAAAAAAACTTTAAATTGTGTCTAAGTAAGTGGTCTTCGCGACCTTCGCGACCCCCCTAAAATGTTTGTACCGGACCAATTGTGGTTTGCGGACCCTCATTTGAGAACCGTTGCTCTAAATGGATCATCTTAAATACATTCATATATAAATATTTAAAAAGCTATATTTGCTTTCTAAGTCACTTAGAAAATCTAATATTGACTTAAAATTGGGGGAGCTACGGTATCTTAAGTGCTGGAACTAACCTCAAAACTGCCTTTTTCGGAATATCTCAAAATTTAGAGAGTGTTTCTACAGCTCACATTATGACGTTTTTTGAGTGAAAATAAAAAAGCAGAATGTCCCCTACAAGCAAAATAATACAAAAGTGAATTGCTTAGAAGAAAAAATTTATTGCCGCAATGATCATATTCCTACTACGGAAATTTCACCCATCGGGATAGAATATATTTAATTATATTCTTTAATATCAAAAACTTACTAATCTGACAAAGGGACCGTACTGAAAATCGATATTTTTTTTATTTTTATTTGATTTCAGTTAATATTAGATTTGATGCATTACTTGTGATTATTTGTAAAAAGTAAGAACTTGTAGGAAAAAGAACAAAATTGTCGAATGCGAAAAACTAACAAATTTTCAAAAATTCGAAATACCCTGCAAATTTTGACATATTTCGAAAAAAAGTTTTGATGATAGCTGGTACACTAAAAATCTCGTAGCTACCTAAATTTTAAGTCAATTTGAATGAACAAAGCAAAATAACGTAGCTTTTAAATTTTATTTAAATCTTTTATATTTACTACAAATAAAAAATAATTTACTAATTTTTTTTTGTTAAAATAAATTTACTTTTCTTTTTCAAAATAACACTAAAGATATCAAGTTTTAAATGCTATTTTATTTACAATAAAATGAGGTGTACATTTTCCAAATCGTTTAAATACTCAAAAAATTTTTTAAATTTCAAAACTTTATCAAATTATTTTTAATATATTTTTAAGCAAATAAAGCATAAAGTATTATTTGAAACATACTTGGAGCAAAAATAAAAACGTATAAAAGGTTTAAGTAAATCATTCCATGTAAAATCGAATAAGTTCTAAAATTTTTGTCAAATTAAAACAAAAAAAAAAAAATAAATAAATCTTATTTCGCTTACAAAAAAAGTCTTTAAAAAATATTGCATCGTTGCTGAAAAAGAAGAAATTAACAAAACAATAAAAGAATTTATCCAGTAACTTGCCCAAAAAAACTTTTTTTTTTTTTAGCATAACTTAAAACCTTTTATGATTTTTAATTACAAAATTTAACATGTTTTCAATTAACCTTAAGACTTTACGTGAAAACTTACTTACTTTTGTGTAAATCTTTTTATTTAGCTTCAAAAAGAAAATTGTTTCAAAATACGTAAAATTTTCATTATCTGTAATTTAATAATATCTGCGATAAATATTATATTTCCTATGAGAAAATTTGGGGAAAACTTTTTCTGTGTTATTATTTAAGAGCTATTTGTTAAAAGTTTTTGATAGATCTTGATTTATAAAATAAAAAATATTTTTCATTAACTGATGAAACTAGTACTTAGACAAATTATTTTTTATCGAAAAATGCATTTTTAATCGTATGGTCCTAAGTCATCTAAGCAATAAGAAATCAATACGTTTGGAAGAAAAATGGGCAATATTGCTAGATGATCATCTAGGTGAAAAAAAGAAGATACCGTTCAATAATCTTCTGGAAGATGTAATAAATATATAGAAAACTTTTCACTAAATAAATCTTGATATCATATAATAAAGAAATCTTTTACATGTTGTAAAGCATACATGCACATAAATCTTAACACCATAAAGCACGAAAACTGAAACGCTTACATAAAATATCCATTTATTTTTTTTTTTTTTTTGATAAAAGACAAACAAATTTCTTCAATATTTTTTTATTTTTTTTAACAATTTTTCGATAACTGAAAAAATTGTGACTGAAAAATAAAAGTATTGCATTAATTTCTTCCAGATGATCTCGATGGGATATCATCAATTTATTGAGGAGTTGATAATCACCTTAATGAAAAAATGGCGATATTTTGAGGATAAAAATAATACAAAATTTTAAATTTTTTATATTTATTGTTGTTTGTTGCCTAATTTTCTTTAAACTGATAAAAATGCAATATTAGGAAAAAATATTGGTTTGATGATTTTCGTTCAAATAATAAAAAGAAGATATTGCGTAAATTTCTTCCAGGAAGATATCTTTCAAATGTTTATAGGGTTATCTGTAAATTGAAAATGTATAAAAAGTTCTTTATAAAAGAAAATGCATAATAAATTTTCTTTAAACGTAATTTTTGTAATTAAAAAGTTTATTTTACATATAAATATTAAGTTGACCTAAGATGTTTTGTTAAAAGTTCACAGATATATATTTTTTTACATTTCCCACTGGGTACTTAAAGATTCCGAAGAGTTTAAATTTGTGTGAATGCATTCAAGTAATACATTGTGTTGAAAACTAATGTTAACTGTAAACATATAGTTAATTACTAAAGTATACTGTGCAATATTTACTTTTATACAAAAAAGGTTTCTACTTCTAATATCGTTTTATACGCATTTTTTATACCCTCTGCACTTCATATAAATTATTTATTTACTATCTTTCGCTAAACGAAAGGTTTAAATTTTTTGACAATTTTGAGAAAATAGAAAAATAAATAAAATAATATTTAGAATTTTCTTTATCTTTATGAATGGCAAATAAATAAAATGTAGAGAATTCTTATGGCAATAATTCTTAGAATCTTGAAAAATTAAAATAAATATTATTCATCATTTAATAAGACTAGACGGAACGAACGTGTTTAAATTTTATTTTTAAATTATTAAAAATAAATTTTATATAAAAGTTGCTTTAAAAAAAATCATAAAATTAAACAGAAAAACGTCATTGAAATGTTAAATGCAATATTAGAAACATGTATAGTGCGTAATTAATGAAAACAAAATTGAAAAATATTCTAAATAAATGTAATAAAATTTAAAAAATTTCTGTTTAACTTAGATACTTTTGGCAATTGTAAAATTTAGTGTTGCTACTTTGGTCGGCAGTTGTAATCAATGTTTTGCTAGCAACAAAATTGCCTGTTTGGATGAGACACATTTTACTACTTGTTTTCAAGGCTCCCCCACCGTAACGGTTACTAAGTGCCCGGGTAATCGCTTTTGTACAGATGATGTTTTAATATGTCGCTCTTTCGCGGAGGGTTATACGCCTATTTGTTATCATGAATATTGTGGTGATTGTGAGGTGACCAATGGTATTTTTACTTGTCTAGATGAGACCACTTATGGCTATTGTTTTGGTGGTAATACTCCACTAAAGGAATCGTTACGATCATGTCCTCAGGGTTATGTCTGTAATTATAATTCCCGAGAAGTTTGTGTGCCGGAGGATACGCATGAGGTAAATATTGATAATATGTTGAAAGAGTAGACATGTAGACGGAAATAAGGAAATTTCTCTTTTCAATACAAAAATAAAGTATAATTTTCCAATTCGCAACCTATGTTGTATCGATGTAATATGTCGTAAAAATTTTTAAGTAAATTTGTTTTCACTTTTCGTTTTTGTTTGAAAAATATTTACTAAATACATCGATATAACAGAGGTTATGAATTGAGCAAATGTAAGGAACTAATTAGGATAATATTTGACTAGGATTCGTATCTATTAAAAAAATATTACAGCAATTTTTATAACTACCTAAAAATAAAGAAATATAGATTTTTTATAAAAGTGAATATCTCAAAAAGTGCACGATATTAACAATATTTATTTCCTAATCCATTTTTCTAAAATAATGTTCGATTGCTTCCTGCTATTTTAGTGTAATATTGGATCATATGAAAAGTATCCGTATTTTTTTGGGAAATGTTTGAACTAAAATTTTCTTTATTGAAAATCAATTTTAATCATGTAGGTAGGTAGGTAGAGAAGGGTTGCACAGTACTCGGAAGAGTTCCTGTGCATCCACTCGGAGACCTAGAGGTCCATTGTGAGTCCCTTCATAGAATTTATAGAAAAAGTAGAAAAAGTGGTAGTAGTGTTAGAGTTATTTAAGAAGGAAAAAGATTAGAAAGCTGAGACCAAGAAAAGAACAGAAAAGAATAGAAAAGACGACACCTTATTAGTCAGCCTATTCCCATGACGAATCCTATCAAGCTACCTAGATCGATTCTTGATATGCTATCTAATTCGTCAACGAATCGATTGCCTAGCCATTTCTGCCTACATAGTTGTAGATATATCTTCTCTATCTCTCTATCTCCTCATTATCTTCGCACATCCTGCAAAGACCGGAGGAATTTATTTCCCAATTCCCTGTCATTCCCCCTATGGGACAATGACCCGTTAGAACACCTATCATAGTTTTCAGGTTTTCCCTTTTCATGCCTAATAGTAGATTTGTATCTGCTGTATCAAGTTTAGGCCATAGGACCCTTGATAATCTGCAGTCCGTTCTACGATTCCATGCATGATTGGTTCTATCCCGAATCCACTCTCTAATCAACCTGAAGTAAAAGCCTAGAGGTGGACTCACACTATTTTCACTTACAGCACTATCCAAAGCTGAGCCGTTCCTAGCTAATTCATCAGCTACCTCATTGGTTCTATCCCGAATCCACTCTCAAATCAACATGAAGTAAAAGCCTAGAGGTTGTCTCACACCACTTTCACTTGCAGCACCATCCAAAGATGAGACGTTCCTAGCTAATTCATCAGCTACCTCATTGCCAGTTATCTCGCAATGACCCGGTACCCAGCAGAGTCTAATATGATAATTGCTCATCAATCTCCTCAGAGCCTTCTTGCAGTCGTTAACTAACCTAGATTTGACAAAATGTCCTTACAGGGCTTTAGCGCCGCCTGTCTAACTACATATAGAGTTACCTCTCTATTATTTTCAATGTTCCTTGCTATCAATTCCCTGGCCCTAAGAATACCTAGAATTTCTGCCTGGAACACACTGCAACTATCCGATTGTCTATACGATACCCTGACGTTCTCCACAAACAGATAAACACCTGCATCAATGCCTATATCCATTTTGGACCCATCGGTGAATGCCGATTCTCCACTGAATAGTTTCTCCTTACCTGACCATTGGCCCCTATTTGGGATAATCAGTGTAGGATTTTCCCCGAAATCAAACTCCGTGCACATATAATCCGTGGGCCCAGAGGGAGCATGTCCACCGAGGTTGATTTCTTTTATATTTTCGAATATCCTATTCTGATTGATCCTATAAGTGCTATTTCACTAAGTCTAAGCAGGCTCCTTGCAGCCATTCCCATCACGAACTCCTCAATGGGTAGGAGATGCAGAATGACGTCAAGTGCCGCCAGGCAAAAGATGTGTAAATCCAATTTACTACCATCGGTTTAAGGCCTCAATTCTTACCTATGGAGTTCCTGCATGTGTAGTAAATCAAGTAAATATTCGTCATTATTTTTCTATGATCTTTTGTTATTTTTCGGGTAGCTTCGTAATTCCATCGCTGTAGAACTTATGTAGTTTACCTACGAAAAACTTGGCCAAGTGATTTTCAATGGCTCTTCGGTTGACTAATTTTTTGGCATCAAGAGAGTTTTGCAGAGATCGAACTAAATGGTAGCCAGACGGTGCAAGTTCCGGGCTATATGGTGGGTGCATCAAAACTTCCCTTTTTGTGGCGAGTCATCAAAAATGTGTGTGTCCGGGCATTGTCATGATGGAACACAACATCTTTTCTGTTGGCCAATTTTGGTTACTCAGTTCAAACGGTCAAGTTTCGCCAGGTTGTAGCAGCTCATAATGGATAATTCCCTTCCAATCCCACCAAACACTCAACATAACCTTGTTTGCTGTCAATCCAGGCTTTGTATTCATTCTTGTAATAAAACCATTTTTCATCGTCCGTAATGATCTGCTTCAAAAATGGTTCGATTTCGTTGGGTTTCACTAATGTTAGTTAATCAAAGTTCTTTTCGGTAATTCATGTGACGCCAAAATGTCTAGCTTCTTTGAGTAGCCAGCCTTTTCCAAATGATTTCAAATTGTCATGTGGTTGATGTTTATCGAAATAACTTGCGTGCCGGTCTTGCTCTACTAATTTCAATCACATTTTCAGTGACTGGCCGACCACAGTGAGCAGCATCTTTAAAATCGAAATTTCCCGAACAGAATAGAGCAAACCACTCCCGGGTCCGGCGTTCACACTTTACAAATTTTTAGTATTTTTTGCAGCATTTTTTTTTTTTGTAGTAAAACAACATTACAAGTCGTATTTCTGCAGATGTTTCACTAATTAATATAACTTCTTACATGAGCAACGAATTAAAGAACTATCTTCATCAAAAATGTAACCTGAAATGTCACCTTTCAAATATGTGTTGTTTGAAAAATATTGAATTAGTGTTCCACGATATATGGGCACCAACCGCATCTAGTGACAAAAAATACGCGGATACTTTTCATATCACCCAATATCTATAATTTCTTTTAAGCCCGCCTGTGCAAGTAAAATCACAACAACAGCAGCTACAATCATTACTACAGAATCAATTACAACCGATCAAATTACAACTACAGAAATTACAACCGAAACAACAACGGAAATGATTTCAACTACAACCACTACTACTACCCAGGAAACTGAATCCACAACAGAAACAACAACAACTGAAAAAACAACACCTATTACAACTACCGCCATTCCACGAGATCCAAATACAATTTGTGGAGAAATTGGTAAAACGGGCTATTTTAAATCCGATGATCCTACGTGTAGAGAGTAAGTAAATCGTAAACGAAGGTTTTATTTTTATTTTATTAAAGAAAATTTTTTTTTAATTTATTTTTTTTTTTTTTAAATTATTTTAGATACATTTATTGTTATCTTTTATCTGGTCAATATTTGGGTTGGTTTTATTATTGTGATGGTTATTTTAATGCTGCTACACAAAAATGTCAAAAGTCAAGACCCTCGGACTGCATTCCTTATTAGATTGGAGAGGAATATGTAGCTGTTAAAGTTTAAGTACAATATGCGGGTTTGTTGATAGAACATATTTTATGGGAACTATCATAGTATTGACCATTAGGACATTTCTTCAATATTCCCATAGGTTTATCGTTCATATTAAAGCATGCAATAAATCTATAATGGAAAAAAAGCAAATAAAATATATATTTTAAAATTTATAAGAAATTATTTGACTATTTTTTAAATTCTTATAACTACACAAGTTTACAAATTCGGGTAATAAGAAAATAGGCAAACTGATGCCAAATGATCAGATGTAAGTATTTTTATTATATGTTTCACGAACTGAATGATTTGATTGGTTATTTAAATTAACTAAAACAATCAGGAGAGTTGATCGTATCATGGAGTAAAAAATGTTTGACACACTAACAAACTTCAATATAAACGGTACCAAGAATTAAGAGCTATATCCGATTCGCAGTAGGAAGATAACATTTATTACTGTGATTAAATCAACAACGTATTTAATTTGGGGCGGAAAACAAAATACTTAGCTGTGAAGTGCAAATATTTGTCAAATCTGATATTCAAAAACTAATGCTCGACGGAATCTTTAAGCGATGTTTAATAGTTCAATAAACCGCCAGCGCACAGTGGTTCCAAAACGCTTTTTTAAATAATTGTGTAACTTTTGATCTATTAACGATTTTTTAATAAAATTTGACATGACCAGAACTGAGCTATTTTCGAGTTGATTTGTTGTATAGATCCCTAGCGTGTCAGGGGGTTAGTTTGCAGACCTCCAAAATTGGTCACCTCGGGTATGTATTTTTTTTTAATCGAAAAAAATTTATTTATGATTTATGATTTTAAACATAGATAGTTCCTGTAAATCTCTACGTTTATATGTCTAGGTTATCTCTTTTAGTTTAAGAGACATTTAGGTGTAAAAAATGTTTCTCTCATGTTTGGCCTCTGTTTTTTTAATTTTTTTTAAACTTGACGGTCTTAAATTGGTAACTGTTGGATATTTTTAAAATAAAATTCCAAATATTATGACTGCAAGAATCATATAAATATTAGAATCTGATAAAAAGTTATATAATTCTGAAGTTGAATCTTTAAGAAAAAGTTCAAATTTCATATCGAAAATCATGAGCAGTGAAAATATAGAATCATGAACAGTGAAAATATATTAAACTCAGTTAATTTTTTTCAGACCATGATTCGAAAAACTTAAAATTTAGATTTTAAGTCTTTTTTTTGAGAAATAATATTAATATTTGTACTGAAATAGAATTTAAACGATTAAAGATATCTTACGCAAGTTTTAAAGTGATATAGAAAAACTTGACTTAAAATCAAGAAATTTAAAAAATGTCCACATTTTTGTATCAAAATACCCAAAATCCCTAGTCAGAGAAAATGTAGTTTAAAAGTTGACTTTTTCATTGAAATCGTCACCCTCTCGTTTGAAAGCCGTTCGTCAGAAGATATTTTTTGTGTATTTAACCAACATATGGGCTGGCATATCTTTTTGTTGATCCCAGCTTTGCGTTTTAAGAATTTTACAAATAAATTTAAGTGACTTTAAGAAAATTTATAAAATGTGGTTAGGGCTTGGGGGAAACAATTACCCAAAGGATCTCCGGGGTTATTTTACACGCATTTCAAATCTTTTTATTTTGAACTCGGAATGACATGAATTGTTTAACTAAAGAAACAAATTTGAATGAAATCGAATGCGTGAAAAAATGTATCGAATACACAGTAAAAAATGGTCCAAAATTTTGTTAAAATATAAGGATCACATAAGGGATCACAAATTATTATATGATAATAATATTCGCTCTACTTATACACTTCTTCATTTATTCAATGGAGCCAGTATAAGAAAGTATTTTCCAGTAAGACCAGCATTTTTAGCTGGTCTTAGTTTCTCTCTCTCTTTTATGATCTGATCTCTAAGTCCCAGCAAAAAAAAAAAAAAAAAAAAAAAAACAGAAAAATTCATGATTTTAACACTGCGTTGTCATTGAAAGGAAGTACTCAGTGCTGAAAAAGAGCTGAAGAAGTTATTTTTTTAAGCCATGGTTGTAATTGGAAGATGTTCTTATTTTATGCTTCTTGTTTATTGCTTTTGAAGGAAGTACTTTTCTGAAAACTATGTTTACAACAATTTTTAATAAAAAATCCGTTTTAGCCTTATTAAAAGATAATAAAAATGAAAAATTTTAATTTTCTTATAAATTATTAACCTTTTTTTCCTGCTAAAAAATACATTCATTTTCATTTTTTTTTTTTTTTTGAAGTAATTATTAATAAATTACAAAAAGCTCAAAATATGCTCTTAGTTCTATTTTTGAAGTGGTGAAAATGTTCTTTTTGGAAAGCACTTGATGGTTTTTTTTGCTGAATGTATAACTCAATTCCGTTAGTGATTGATTGCATGTGGATCTTCAGAAATGTTCTTCAAAAAACTAACAGTAGATTGAAGCACCTACAAGGTTTTCATGTTAAAAAGTCTTTATTATAGATAAGAAATCGGAAAGATATATCTGAAATGACAGCATTAATTAAGCACAGAATGGTAAATACGAAAACATGAAGATGCAATGGAATCTCCATAGCCGCAAGAGTAAAAACAGTTTTTCATTTTCTCTATGGATTTCCTACGATTATAATGATACAAAGATTCTCTAGCAACATATGCTAGACAACCTCTCTGATATACATATCCGGAATTAGAGTGAGTGTTTTAATATTGTATGTAGAATACCTAAATGAAATAGGTTTGAACTAGTAGTAGAGTCTTATAGATTCTACTGGATATCATGTGGATAATATGAATATATAAAAAGGATTGAGTTATTTGCAAAGTGGTTTATATTAGAAATAAAAGTTTTGTGTATTTTTTGGTTGTTAATTGCAGGATTACTTTCAAATCCTTTTTTTAATTCCTCACACTTTTTTCAACAATTGTTATACAAATAAAAGTTACTTTCCAAGTTCTTAAGAAAGTCAGTTAACTTTTTAGTCTAATTTTAGAGAAAATTTTTGACGTTGAATATTCATATATAAATTTTTAAATTTACTGCGTAATTTCAATTGAAAATCACATCAATTTTTCGTGTGGTTCCAAATAACCACATTTTCTTTAAAGTTCTTTTTTCAAAAACTTACTGGGTACATGATTTATCACAATCGTATGGAAGTGTTCCTTGCATACTCTGACTACAAAGCTTGTCCAAGTCATTGTCACATTCTGCTTGAATTTGGTGGTAAGCAAACCAAACTAGACACTAAAATTTAAATACAAATTTTATTCAATTTTATTTATGTTTGAAATTTTTATAGATTAAACAAATTCTTACCAGTAACAAAATGATTTTCTGCATGATTATTATTTTTGTACTTTTAAAAAACGATCTGTTAAATTACACGATTGCAAATGCTGAATAAATTAAATTAACTTTCGAATTTATGTGTTAACTTCTAAGAAATTGTATTTAAAATGAAGGCTATATTTGAAGAGATATGACAACAAAAATAAAATTATGTTTAATAACATAAGATAATGGGATTTTATCCATTTATTTTCATTTCTTAGTAAAATCAAAAGAGGTGTGGTAAACAAAGATTATGAAAATGTATGACATATTTGAATTTAAAGATAATTAAAGTCCCAAAAAATAAGGCCAGAAAAACGTTAAAAGTTTTTCTTTTCTCATTAGTTTTTTTCTGGTTCTCATTAGTTTTTTTATCTTTTTTAAAGATATTGTAATAAATTTATAAATAAAACGTAAAACAGCTGTTAGTAAAATGACCCAGAGATTAATTATTCATATTTTAGAAGTTATTAGCATTGAAACAAGTGCACCTTTGTGAAGTTTTTACCTCTTTTTCGCTTTTCAAAACATCATATTTATGGACCAAGAAGGGCCTTGAGTCTAAAAGTTTATGACTTAAGAAGCACTTCTAATAGCCAATGTCTGTAGTTACGGGGGTTTAAGGATTTTTTACAAATTTCATTAAAAAGTCGATTTTTTTAAAAAAATACTAGTGATCATAAATAAAGGCTTTTTTTCTCATTTAAATTCATATTTACAAAGTTACGAGAAATTAAAAATTTTTTTACAAATTTCATTAAAAAAATTGATTAATTTAAACGCATCTTTACGAAGTTACGGGGGTTTGCAAATTTTATATAAAAAATCGATTTTTGGTCAAAAATATCAGTGATCACAAATAAAGCCCCTTTTCTCATTTAAAAGCGTATTTACGAAGTTACGGGGTTTTAAAGATTTTTTAAAAATTTCATTAAAAAATTCATGTAAATATCTATTTTAGGTCAAAAATAATAGTTATCACAAATAAATGCCCTTTTTCTCATTTGAACGCATGTTTAGGAAGTTATGGAGGTTTAAACATTTTTTTACAAATTTCATTAAAAAAAATCGACTTTTGGTCAAAAATATTAGTTGTCACAAATATTAATATTAATATTCTCATTTAAATACATATTTACGAAGTTATGAGGGTTTAAAGATTTTTTGTTTAATATGTGTTATATTAAATTGAAATACATTATATTGGATGTAATTACAAATATATTTACTTATACCACTAAACTTTAAATAATTTGGATTTTCATACTATTGAAATAGAATCAAGATTTTATAAATCTTTATACCCTTATATATATAATATATAAAAATGAGGTGTAAGTTTGTTTGTTTATTTTTTTTTTTTTGTGTATCGATCACGTCTAACCGATTTTCACAAGATTTGACACAAAGATAGTACCGGTGCCAGATGCGCCAGATAAAAAACAGCTTCGCCAATAACTCGATTGTTTATAAAGCGTTTTGGTTGATTCAAAAAATCGAAATTCAAGAATATATATATATATATATATATATATATATATACTGCCCGCCACTTGAATTTCTTTCAATATAAACGGCTAGAGAATTTTTAATTTGATAGTTTTTAAATAGTTTTTATTCAAAATGGGACGTGGTAAGGCTCTTAATAACTCTGAAAAAGAAAAAATTCTGATTTTGAAATCTCAGGGTCAGAATCCGATCCAAATAGCCAAAAACATTATTAGAGGAAAGATAACTATGTACAATTATTTAAATAACGTTAAAAGAATGGAAAAAATTTGAAAGGGCGGAAGAAAATGGCAACGACTCCAAAAGAAAGACGAAAAATTCTTAGAATTGCATCCAATTCTGCCATGTCAGTATCAAAAATACGTGAAAAAAGTGGAGTCAGTGACAGTCTAAGAACAGTGCACTGTATTTCAGAGTCGTGCCCATACATAGTCCGACGAAAACTGCAAAAAAAACCACCACTTAATGAAAAACGCAAATCACAACGTCTACAGTTTGCCAAAAATACAATGACATGGTCCTACAAATGGTTTAAAGTTGTATTTTCCGATAAAAAAAAAGTTTAATATTGATGGACCCGACGGGTATAACTATTACTTGTATAACCTAAATAAGGAGAACTTATTTTTGAGCCGCAGATACAGCCGAGAGGGCGGAATAATGGTATGGGGTGCCATTTTATATTATGGTACCATAGAATTGGTTTACAAAAACATTCTGGAGGAAGCATTTCCAAAATTTAATGATTTCTTTGGACCCATACCTTGGACCCATACCAACACGACAACGCTCCGATTCATACCGCCAGAGCAGTAAAACAATGGATTAATCAACAAGGTGTTCAAATTTTGGATTGGCCCTCATATTCACCAGACCTGTTGGGTTGGCTTGCAAGAAAAGTTTATGAAGGAGGAAAACAATTTGAGACAATAGAATCCTTAAAGGATGCAATAACGGAAGCATGGAGTTCAAGTTCGCTAAATTACTTAGAGTCATTATACAAGTCGATGGCAAATCGCATCGGAATGACAAATTGCAAATGGAGATTACATTAATTAAACAAAAGTTATTTTGAAAATGTATGGACCGATTAGATTGATTTAAAAATCCGAAGTTACAGAAAAATATTTGTGACAGATCTGCGCAAGAGAGAAGTCCGTTTCTTATATAGGGACTTCAAAAGTCAAAAAAAGAGTTCTGGCCGATATCTCGGATACTAAGTTTGACCGATTGAGTTAAATTTTTTCAGCACAAAAATTCTGAATAAATAAAAAAATACTTGCATATAACTCGGTTGTTTATAGACTGGTTTGGTTGATTCATAAAACCGAAATTTTAGTATAATATTTATGACCGATCTATATAAGAACGAAGCCCATAGCTTGTATAGGAGCTTCAAAATGTCTGAAAACCTACCGATAACCCGGATATTAATGGACCGATTTTGTTCACTTCAAAAACTGATTTCAACAGACAGACGGTCAGACTGACATCGCTATATCGACTTCCCTATCAATAAGGATCCAGAATATATATACTTTTTGGGGAATGACTAACTTATATATACCTTTTACACCTTTGGTGATGGGTATAAGAATAATAAAATAATATTTTACAATTCTTTGCAATTAATTTTCTTTATTAAAAACAATTTCATCATATAATTTTAATGAAATTAAATGCAAACATCTGGTTTATTAGAAGAGCAGATTTTAGCACCTGGTGGAAAGTATTGGTTAGCTGGGCATTTTTTGACCAAACCATTAATTGAGCCATTCATCATGTAACACACTACGAATCTAAAAAAAAGAAAATTATAAGTACTTTCAAAGAATTTCACTTGTTTTAATAAATACGAGTAGTTATAATTTTATTCGTTAAATCCTTGCGGTGAGAAAAAATTTGTCAGGTAGCATTATGTTTTATAATAGAGCCCTGATATTTATTAAATGATCGCTCTTCTTGTTACTACTTTTGTCTATATATTTTACTTACGTAGTACATGTTGGATCACCGGCATAAAAGGAACCAGTTGTTGCAGCATCTTTGCAAACTGTTTGAGGATCAACTGGTCCGGATGGAGTAGTAGTTGTGGTAGTAGTCGATTCTGTTGTAGTTGTGGTTGTAGTGATTGGTTTTGTAGTTGTTGTTGTTGTGGTTGTTGGTTCTGTAGTTTTGGTAGTTGTTGTGGTTGTAGTTGTCTCTGTAGTTGTGGTTGTCGTAGTTGTTGGTTCTGTAGTAGTTGTAGTCGTAGTTGTAGTCGTAGTTGGATCTGTTGTTGTAGTTGTTGGTAGTGTGGTAGTTGTAGTTGGTTCTGTAATTGTTGTAGTTGTTGATTGTGTAGTTGTTGTGGTCGTAGTAGGATCTGTTGTTGTAGTTGTTGGTTGTGTGATAGTTGTAGTTGGTTCTGTAGTTGTAGTAGTTGTTGGTTGTGTGGTTGTGGTTGTAGTAGTTGTTGGTTTTATGGTTGTTGTAGCCGTAGTTGTCTCTGTAGTCGATGGCGCTGTAGTCGTGGTTGTCGTAGTTGTTAGTTCAGTTGCAGTGGTTGGTTCTGCAGTTGTTGGTTGTGTGGTTGTTGTGGTCGTAGTTGGCTCTGTAATTGTGGTTGTCGTTGATTGTATAGTAGTTGGTGTTGTTACACAGCTTGGCTAGACATTTCGATTACAAAATAGACATTTGTGTTAAATGACATGAACCGCAAAATAACACTTATCAGCCTAAAAGTGTATCATTACCTTTACTAGATAATTTTCAGTACAAAAGCCTTTTTCACTGTAAATATCACAGACAGTATCTTCTAAACAATAAGAAACATCAGCTCCTTCAACTGGTTTATCTTCGCCATAGCAAAATGCAATTGTTGTTTCATTTATGCAAGCATAAACTTTATTCTCACTGCATACACCACAAAGATTTGTATCGCGCACACAACTTGGTTTGGCCTCGGGCAAAGGATAACAAACATAAGGGTCTGGTGTACAAACATGATTTTCTGGACAGGTTATATAGTCCCTAGTGGGAATACCTTAAAGAAAACAAATAATAAAATTAATTAAAAGACATTTTATAATTGTTCATTAATTAAATAATAAGAACAATTTACCATTAATACATAGGGAATATTGATTTTCTTTATGGCATGCTACATAATTAGTACTTTGACATACATCACATTCACTACGACTTCCCACCACCAATATCAATAAAAATATCTAAAAGGATTATGAATATGAATTACAATTTCTTTAGAAGTCAATTTTTTTCTACCAATTTTTGTTTTAAATTCTTTATGTTTCTCTCCATTGGTTTACGACAATTATCAGCTTTAGGCAAATAGTTAATTTCTGTAAACAAATTCTACAAGTTTCTTTGAAAACACTTCAAATGGTTATAAACCAATTTTACCATACAACCTATCTTTTATAATAATATTTCTTTTTATCTTATTTTGTCTTTCAATTATCTTTATGATTTAAAAATTATTTCTAATAGTGGATTATTTCTTTTTTGGAAAAGGCGAAAAAGAATATTGGCATTTGCTTAATTGACACTTTATATGTTAAAGTGCTAAATAATAACACTGGGCTACAATGAAATGTACTTTTTATGCTTAAACGTGGTAAAGGTACAATTATAAAAGGGAATTAGTTAAAACCATTTCTATTTATTTAGTGTATTACTAGCAAAAATGCGACTCTAGTGCACAGTGGTATATTTTTATCATTGAACAAAAATTTGTAACTTTTTAATCTTTAAATATAAATGAACAAACTTTTTCACCAATAAACCAATAATTAATTCTATATAGAGATATGATCAATTCAATACTCCCGGTATATGGTTTGCACAAAAAAAAAAAAAAAAAAAAAATGCAACTTCTATTGTATTTTTAAAACTTTAAATAAATTAAATCAAACTACATTTAATACAAGAAATGCTTTGAACTTAATATTTGGAAATGCTTAATCAAAAAGGAATTATAGTTGAAAAATTATGAAAAATCACTTCAAAACATTGGATAGTTTTTCATATGAAATATAAGCCTAATTTGTATGGGAATTTTTTGAACGATATTTCATTGAGTCATTTTTCTGGATGTTATTTATAAATTTATTATAATTTCTTTTGAAAATTTTCAAAGACTAACGAGAACGGGAAAATATGTATTTCTAAATTTAAAAAAAAAAATAATAATAATAATAAAATAACCTTCTTTTGGCCTTATGTTTTGGGGCATTTAGCCTTTTTTAACCTTTTTTAAATTTCAATTTAGTCTCTTTTTTTCTCATCTCCTGGCAACACTGATATTAATCTATATAACATAGAATACAACTAGAAGTTTATGTGGGAGACAGTTCACACTAAATTTTTTTAAATTTACTAATTTTTTACAAAACACAACAACAAAATAAATGTGACTACATGCATTTTGTTGTTGCATGAATTAGGTTTTTGACAACTGATTTAGGTTTTTGTTTTTCATATAAACTTCTAGTTGTATTCTATGGCATATAATGTATCCTTAAATTATCAAAGTTTGTTGGCTATTTTCTAAACAAGTTAATTGAAATTTGTAAATATTTTCAAATTAATATATATATATATATATCACCTAAAAGAACATATTTCACATTTATCTACCGTGAAATGATTAAAAAAACATCAATTTCATACCGAGAACTTTGTAAGACCAATTTAAAGTACAAAAGAAAATATTGTTGGGCACCCAAAGGAATAATATTTGAAGTCTACAAAGCAGAGAGTGGAACACTTCCAGAACATTTGAAATATATTGAAATAGTAACGACTTTCAAAAAAGAAATAAAAAAAAAAATATTTTTTAGAAAAAATAGAAATATGTCATTCATTCCATGAAAGAACGCTTAAAAATTTTTCTTAGGTCTTCGTATTTTGTTAATATTCTATATACACATACTCTATGGAGCCGTTCGAATATCTCCATTTTTATTTTTTGAATTTTAAAAAAATTGCGAATTTATTCACGATTTTCATTTTTTGAAAAGTCAAAAAAATCTAAAAAATATATAACTTTAAATACCAATATCTATACAAGCTTTAAACGTATTTTAATGATTTATATTAATGTTTACCAAAAATTGTAATATAAATTGTTCTGAGATTTTTTTCATACAAAAATATTTTTTTTTTTTTTAATTTTTGTGTTTTCTATGTTGGTGAATTTATTTTAAAATCAATTTTAGTCACAACATTTCATAATTTTTTATTTGTGGTGTAATACCATTTTGCCCCAGAATATACTATGTAATAAATGTACTGTAATAAACATATTTGTACTATGTAATAAACATATTTGTCTTCAATATTAAGCAAAAATATAAAAATTAAAAGGGTACAAATTTCTTAAAAATGTATTTGAAAATTGCATTCTTATTGTGAGTGCATCTTTAGCAAAAACGATATTTTTAATTATGCAATACTTTGTTGAATTTTTCAATTTTTAAAATAACTTAAATCTTAATAATAAATTTGCCATTTTTTGAAATTGAAAAAATAATGCCACCATAGGATATATGAGTACTAAATATGAACAAAATTTGATGTCAACAAATTGTAATTTTTTTTATAAATCTCTCGTGGAATTAACGATGTATATAAATTTATTATGTATTTAATTTTGTTTTTCCTTTACTGAATACTAAATATAGTCCCTGACAGTTTTTAATTAATATTAGTTAAAACCATTTGCAAATTATTTGGCAAACTCTCTTTAAATTTTGAATTTATTATTTGATTACATAAGTTTAAAATATTTATATTAAAAGTTTATGACATTTAGAAGAAAGAGGATAGCAATATTAAAGCTTTAAGAATTATTGTAAATAGTTTCATTGATTTAAACCATGATAAAAATAAAATAACACTTTTTTGGCTACCATATAATTTCTTAATGATCTGTGCACAGAAAAAAAAAGTAAATAATAAATATTGTAAAATCAAAGATCCCAAAACAAAAAAGAAAAAAATCAATTTCCAGCCAATAAATGTTTTTGTCATATTGATTAATAAATGTAATTTTTTTTTAGCAAATTTCTGTACGGGCTTTTATTCCCAGTGCTTAATTAAAAAAAGTAAGATAGAAAAAATTGACATTTATTGTTGTGGAGATTTTTTGTCAACTGGTTTAATTGTTTTTTTTTTTTTTTTTTAGTTTTTAACAAAATAATTCGTTTGGTTATATTACACAAGTCAACACTAGTTTTGGTGCCAAGGAATTGTATATACACTGCCTGCCACTTGAATAAGGAATCACATTTTTTTTAACTTTAATTAAGTATATCTCTTAAACTAAAGTTCAGAAAAAAAAAATATTTTTTTGCGCAACCAAATTTCAGTATTGGCTTTAGTTTCCTGACAAAATAAAAAATATACATATTTTTTTTATACTAAAATTATGCATTTATTTAAGGACATGTATTACTGTGGTACTATTTCGTGTGTCACTTGAATAAGGAATTCTTTTAATATTAACCAGGAAGGCTATGATTTGAATTGCTTTCAATATAAACGGCTAGATAATTTTTAAATTGATAGTTTTTAAATAGTTTTTATTCAAAATGGGACGTGGTAAGGCTCTTAATAACTCTGAAAAAGAAAAAATTCTGATTTTGAAATCTCAGGGTCAGAATCTGGTCCAAATAGCCAAAAACATTAATAGAGGAAAGACAGTTGTGTACAATTATTTAAATAACGTAGAAAGATGTGGAAAAAACATGAAAGGGCGGAAGAAAATGGCAACAACTCCAAAAGAAAGACGAAAAATTTTTAGAATTGCAGCAAATTCTGCCATGTCAGTATCAAAAATGCGTGAAAAAAGTGGAGTTAGTGCCAGTCTAAGAACAGTGCACCGTATTTTAAAATCGTGCCCATACGAAAACTGCAAAAAAACACCACTTAATGAAAAACGCAAATCACAACGTCTACAGTTTGCCAAAATACAATGACATGGTCCGACAAATGGTTTAAAGTTGTATTTTCCGATGAAAAAAGTTTAATATTGATGGTGCCGACGGGTATAACTATTATTTCATAACCTAAATAAGGAGAAATTATTTTTGAGCCGCAGACACAGCCGAGAGGGCGGAATAATGGTATTTCGTATTATGGTACCATAGAATTGGTTTTTGTATCCAACAAAATGACTGCAACGACTTACAAAAACATTCTAGAGGAAGCATTTCCAAAATTTAATGATTTCTTTGGACAACGCTCCGATTCATACCGCCAGAGCAGTAAAATAATGGATTAATCAACAAGGTGTTCAACTTTTGGATTGGCCCCCATATTACCCAGACCTGAATCCAATGGAAGATGTCTGGGGTTGGCTTGCAAGAAAAGTTTATGAAGGAGGAAAACAATTTGAGACGATAGAATCCTTAAAGGATGCAATAACGGAAGCATGGAGTTCAATTTCGCTAAATTACTTAGAGTCATTATACAAGTCGATGCCAAATCGCATTTTTGAGGTTATTTCTAAAAATGGTGGCAGTACTCATTACTAATTGAATGCTAGAAGATAATAACTTTCATTTTTATAACGTACAATTTAAAAATAAATTACAGTTTGCTTAGTTTTGAAATATTCTTTATTCAAGTGACAGACGAAAAAGTACCACAGAAATACATGTCTTTAAATAAATGCATAATTTTAGTATAACAAAATATGTATATTTTTTATTTCTTCAGGAAACTAAAGCCAACACTTTGAAATTTGGTTGAGCAAAAAATTATTTTTTTTCTGAACTTTAGTTTAGGAGATATACTTAATTAAAGTTAAAAAAAATGTGATTCCTTATTCAAGTGGCAGGCAGTGTATTTTTTAAACCAGGACTTCATACTGATTACAAAAATAGCAAAATTCGTGTGTAGTTTTCTAGTATTTCGCTTTTGTGCATATATATGAAAAAAGTGATTTTTTGCATTATTATTTACATAAAAACTTTCTTTTTCGTGACTTTCGTGAATGATGTGCAGTGGGAAGGTCTCGTTGCATTCCCCAACAGTAGTCAGCCATCATAAGCCGATCCCATCGGCCTTGGTACCTCTCTTCCATACTACTAAAAATTGACATTATATCCAAAATTACACGAGGAAAAAAGTTTTTTTCACATTTTTAGTATTACCAGTGTCGGCATGTTACAGAACCACTAACGGTTTCTTGGCACCATTTAACTTTTTTTAATTTGTTGACATGTGTTATTATAATTGTTAACTAATAACAACATTTTGACTAAAATTTTAATTAAATTAACAAATTCTTTCTTGGATTTTATATTTTTTCAACTAAATATTACATTAATTTGACCAAAAGTTTTATAAAGATATCAAATGCAAAATTACACTAAACCTAAACGAGAAATTGATCATTTTTGTAACGTCTTTTTAGAGCAGGAGTTTCCACCTCTTCATGCCTCACGAACCCTCCTAGAATACATTTTGATTTTTAATATAGTAGAAATGAAAAATATTGAAAATTCAAAAGGTACATTTATTTTTTGAATGCAAAAAAAAAAAAAATAAAAACCTTTTAAAGCTCATAAACAATTAAAAAATATTAAATGTAATAAAATGTCTTTAACATTGTGAGAAATTTCAAACAAAGCACATCTTACTCCAGTTTCCATATTCAAACGTGATCTAAATTTGGATTTTATGAACTGTAGGGCAGAAAAACTAGTTTCGCACAAACATTTAGATACAAACTGTAGCAAAACTTTCAACGCTTCATTCCCAACAACAATAAATATTCTACCAACATAGATTCAAAATCAGCTTTTCCACCTGAATTATTTTTTAGTTCTATTACTTATTCCTAAAAAATTATCTGATATGTCATCAATAACAATGTTGAATAGATTACAAAGTAAACTGGTTTGGCAAGAATTGATTTTAAGCTCCGAATAATATAGGGAAAATTCGTCGTGAAGTGAATCCAAGTATATTATTGTACTTTTCATATATATGTTCTTTTTGAACATCAGATGAATCCAAAATATCATTCAGCAATGGAAATGGGGAATATTTTGGTAGAGAGGATTGAAGTCGTCTTTTCCATAAAGAAAAAAAGCACTATTTATTGAATCAGATTACGTTAATTTATTTGTTTGTCTGTCTTGTACTTCAATGTTAAGATTGTTTACCGCCACGAAAAATTTAAAGATATAAGAACAGTAATTTATAAAAATAGTTTTCTGTAAATTTTTTATAAAGATCTTCATTTTTGTAGAAAAGATAAATGCCTTCGAAAACCAACGGATATTGATATAAAGTAGTAATTTCTTATGTTATGCATTTAAATCGACACATAGGGCTTTAAGAATATTATTTTTCATAAAATTTACTATGTCAACAGTAGTTTGAAGAACACTTTTAAATATACGAGTACCAGGTAAGGTTTTCGCAGCAAGTACTTGTTGGTGGATTACGCAGTGAGATTTAAGTGATTAAAAAAAAAAAATGATCGCAATACTATAATGGATGCGGCTCCATCTATATACATATGGAAGTCATAGAAGAAGTTTTAGTTAAACAATAATTCTTCATTTATTTTGCTTTCTGCAATAAAATAAAAAAGTTGGCTTAAACTAGAAATTTAAGTCGTTCCTTACACTGCAGACCTTCAATTATTTTTTTCAGAATTATCTGACAGAGTGATACCCGTGACTTTTTCTTTTGTGGGCTTATCTAACATTATATCCCCAACGACAGCAAAATAAAGCTTTAATACAAGTTCACCAATTGTTGTTTTTTTTTCTTTGCTTTTACTATTAGCATTGATATATTGTACGAAGCTTCAATAGAGTTTTCCTCATCCAAATGACTATCACTTGTAGAATCCATAATTATATATGCCAAGAAATATAAAAAATATATCATGTACAATAATTCCGTACACATTTGCGGTCTCTCTTGCGGACCCCCGAGAATGTTGCTACGGACCCCCATCTGGAAAACCTTGTTTTAGAGTATTTGTAACCATAAAATAGTAACAAAAACGTTTGTTAAAAAAATTACATAGTGATAACAAAAAGGAAGAAATTTTATAACAATTTTTTTTAGTCAAATATTTAAAATTGACAATTTGTATAACAAAATTATTTGTTGGCTGTTTTTTTTCCTGATGATGACTTTTTACAATCTTTTTTGTTTATCAATACAATTATATTTTTAATTTAATATTTTTTTGTTTTCGGTAACAAATTTATTTATCGAATTAACAAATTTTTTGGTTAAAATTAATTTTAAAATGATTAATCTTTTCTTCAAGTGAATTTATCGATTACTTTTTAGCACAACTCGTTTTTGGTCTAAATCTTTTATCAAAATGACTATATTTTTAAATTTATAGAACAAAAGTAAGCAATTTTCGATGTTCTTTTTTCTGTGTAGTAAATGGTGTATTATTTAGTATTATCTACTCCAACTCCATACAAATATTTATTGGATTCTGAGATGTTAACAAAAACGTTCTAATAAGTAATACATTTTAATGTAAATATATTTTTTTGAGGTAATTCCATTTTAATTTAAAAAAATATTTAGTGTAAAAAATTCGTGGATACAAAGTCATTTTTATTAATACTCGTAACTCAGAAATCAATTGACTAATCGTGATAAAAATTTACCGAGCTATTATGGTTATAATAGTGAATAACATACATATATGTTTCCCATGTTATTTTAAATCATTTTGGGTTTTATAATTACATCCGTACCTACGTCCGGCGCATAGGCAATGTTTAATTATCTCCTGGCTACATACGCAGATAAAATTTAAAAAATCCAACGCAGAAATCAATCTTTCGTTAATATTAATTTAAGCGTGGAGGAAAAGAGAGTAACAATTACGTATTCCATTAAAAATTATTATTCACCCAACATATTTGAATCCATGAATAAAAAATAATCTTCGCAAAATTCTTCATCTAAAATGATATAAATCATATATTTCGCAAATATACTTCAAATATGCTAAATATTTTAAGACAGTTATATGGGTTGGAATTTTGCAATCTTTTCATACAATAGTCCATGATATGCTAGCTTTACAGTAAATTAAAAATTTTATAAAATTTCAAAATTTTTCAAAAAAATATTTATGATCAGCTTGATTTCTAGCATTTCGCACAAGTCCCTAGATTTAATTCAGTGCTCAGTAAGTAGGTCAGTTAATATCACGTTTGAATACATAAATATTATAAAGGATTTTTTATTTATTTTATTTTTATGTATATAATATATATTTTATTAATATTAAAGTAATTTTATATAGTATATGTATAATTAGTTTTACTTAAACTATTCTAAATAAACAATACAACAATATTTTGAAAATTTCCTTTTCATTTTGTAATTAACTGATATCATTATATAGTTTTAGCTTAAATTTAAATTTTTTAGAGAATTTGTAAAAAAAAAAAACACAATGAAAAGTTCTGTTAATATGGTACGTATGTTAAGAAGTATGTAAATTGTATGTTAATTGCAAAAATTAAAATGTGTATATTGTATACGTTTTAAAGTAAATATTTAAAATTTTTAATAATATTTGCATATAATAAGAAATCATAATTAATATGTAAAGTCTATTGTAACTGTTCATACACATAATCGTTAAATGATATTTTTTTTTTTTTGAATATTCTATGTTCAAATTTAATTGTTTCGTTTTTATTCGTTATATAAAAAATACAAATTTCCAATACTTTTCTTTTGCATTTGATTAATGAGTAATTGGCGTTTTAGTTTTTCCCTTTATTAATGCCTCTTGGATTTCACTAAAAATTTGTAATTAAGCTCTAACGCTCTGCTCATCTTCGTTCGCAGCTCATAGTGTAAACCACATAATAAACTGCAATAGTTTGTAAATATTTACAATGGGAAATTTCCATTTCTTTTCGGTAGCCCTATGACGATTTGGCACTAGACTGGGATAGTGTACGGGTTTAGATATGTGACAATTGGTAATGACCGTACCACCGGGATAGGACACCGATACAGCATCACCATGTTTGATACCATCACAATCGGTTACATCGAGAGATTTGTTAAAACAAATACGTATCTCTTCCAAATAACTAACATCATTTTTACGATCGTACAAACAGTGTATGGAAGGATTTTTACCCAAACCATTAACAAGAGCTGCATGTAAGGCCACTACAGTGTTATTAGAATCGGGATGTATGCCAGCGCTACCCAAAATATTCGATAGTAAATAATCTTCACGCCAATAAATGCCTTGATTAAAATATTTCAATTCATTGTTTAATTGTTCGAGAGTAGCAGCACATGTACCATGTTTAAGCCATTCATGTTTCCACAACCAGTCACCTTTAGATTCACCATCGATGTCAAGCCAATATTGATTTAAACTATCCTTAATTTCTTCCAATTGATTGATATCAAAATTAGCTGTCTTGTTGCAGAATGAAGGACCAAAAGTACCTAATTTGGTTGGCCATACACCATGTATAGTCCAGAATTCTTTGGAGCTTGGAAGTTTACATTCATGATTTTTATCCTCCTCTCTCCAATGATAACAAGTTGTTACGGGCCATTGTTGTGAAAAGATAAGAATATCCCATTCGTAATCAGCCAAATTTTCACGTGGACTTAGTTCTACATCTAAATCATCTCGATATTCTGATGATGTAAGTTCATCCGAAAAGAATATATTTTGTTTAATCTCTCTCAGACGATCTACAGTTTCTGGTGGTAAATCATCGGTACCAATGGAAGCGCTGAAATGAAAGGAGAAAAAATCATTTAAGTGATTATTTATATATATTTATTGTATTTATTTAACACTAATTTCGAAATAACTTTTAAATCCGGCCTGATTTGTAGGGATTGCTAGATGTAAATTCGTTTCTGTATTCGACCTAGATTATATAGCGTTTCAAAAAATAATTTCTGATAACATAGTCCTTCCTCTAAAATATTAATGTTTATTTTATTTTAATCGATGTAGTACTTTATGAAATAAATGATTAATAAAAAACGCATTGACAACTGAAATTTTATTTATAATCGGTATTGGAACAAAAGTAAAGGGTAACATGATACTAACAATTTTCAAATACATGCCTATAGTACTTTTTATTTTAGACCTAAGTATTTATTAATTTCTACGTATTATAATAATCATAACAACAAATAAATAAAATTAAAATTACAAACATATTAATCACGATTTCTTTGTTGTACTTTTTTTCGAATTTAAACATCATACAATGGTAACTATTTATATTTTAGGACTAATTAGCGGAGCAATGGTTTGTATTTTTTTTTTTTTAATTTAAAATATTACAGTGACACATCGAAAAAAGACAATAGGCATCCATGGGGACATCATAAATCAGTCTTAAACATTTCCAATATTCCCTAAAAATTTTCAGATATGTTCAAAAAACTTTTTTCGGGTGGGTTCTTATATTAATGTAACCTAACAGCGCTTAAGTGTTTTTCCTACAACGGGACACTGCACAGTTTAGCCTTTTGCAAAATATGTAAATGGTAATAAATATGGATCTCATCTTGGTGAAATTTAGGATATGGTTAGAGGAGGAGTTAGGCTTTCAGAATATTGTTAGCTGGAGTATTTTAGTGAAGATAAATGAAAAAAAAACATGCCTACTGCACTATTTCTACTGATTTAAAAGATATTTGACTTCAAAATTTGCATTTGTCATTCTTACCACTGACTATTTTTGTTTTTGCCCTATTACTTTTAAAATAAAAATTAAAAATTTTATTTAAATATTGTGAAATTCTCTATAATTTTCTTAATTAAGGCAATGAAAAAATTTTTTGATTATTTCAATTCAATAACTAGAAAAAAATTTAAAGTGAAAATTTTGAAACATGTCTCAAAATATTGCAATTAGTGTTTTTGGCATTCTGCTTTTTATGTTGTTTTAAACTAAACGAACCATTGTTGGTATTAAAAATTTAACTTAAATTATTTTACTAAATATTTGTGGATACAATTCGCGCTAAAATATTAAAATTGTTTGAAATCTAAGAATATAATTGTGATGAATTTTATTTTATAATTTTTTAATAGTCTTTTGTGCAACTATAGTAGTATATGTTTATTATGATATATGTTTGCAGAGCTAATAAAATAAAATTTTACTAACACAACCTTAGAGATAGGTGTTCTTTGACAACAGAGTTAGGTTTTTTTTGACAGGCCTTTCATTCTTTGTATTCTTTGTAGTAAAATTTTTTATACATAATTTAAAAAGAGACACAATTTCCTTTAAAACGATTTTAAAAACTTTTTGGTTCTCGTTAATAGAAACTACTTATTAAAGTAGTTTCTTGGTAATGAGGCGCCATTATTATTTGCCTACTCTATATTACATAAATAAGTATTCAATAGTGTAATAGCACAGTAGTATTGCAATCACGTGTACCAGTTGGCTAGAGCGCTGGATTAACAACCCATTGATAACAGATTTGATGATTTATCGTCATTTTGACGATTTTTGGTTCTAAAAATGGACTGCTGACGATTTAACGATTTTTGTCCCAAATTTGACGATTTTTTATAAAAGCATATTTCAGATCTACTTTCTCAATTCTTTAGATATTTTTCTTTAAAAATAAATTAGTTGGTACAAAAAATATTAACAATTTAAATAAAAATCTTCTTAAATTTGTCAATGCAAATGATTCATTTAATGGAAACAAACAAATTGTCTAAAAAGATATTTTATACTGAAAAAATTTTTTGTCACTTAGAAAATGATGTGTGGGATGGTGTACTGAGTAAAACGTTAGTCATTAACAGTGTTGCCAGTTTAACCTTTTTAAGGCTAAATCTAGCTTTTTTATTTTGCTTTTAGCCTCAAAATTTTCGTTAGCCTTTTTCCCATCAACTGGCGAGTTCAAAACTCATTGACTGAAAAATGTTTTTATTTTTATTTAGGTACATATTTCTGAGTACCCCTAGAGTCTAAAAATAACTACATGAATTTGTGGACAGCTCTAACAAAAATAATTAATTATTCAGGCAAAAAAGTAATTTATTTTTGTTTCTAATTATATGTGCTAGCTTATCAGGAAAGCAAAGTTTTTGCTGAGATTTTGAGTTTAGCTGCTGTAGTTCCTTAAATTTTGAGTAAATTTTATATTTGATCCGTTTAACACTCCGCCTGCACCTACCTTTATTTCAATTGTAAAAAGTTAACTCCATAAAATTTTAACTCTTTTAGTTAGATATGTTTCAAATAAAATATTTTTGTATTCTTCTCCCTGGACCTATTCGTCCTATTTTCATCTCAATTATGGAAGTCGATGAAAAAGTTATACCCACAAAATTTTGTGAATTTTGCTTTAATAGTTCTTTAGGTATTGTATAATTAATATCCTTGTATGCAAGATAGATACCCTTCCACTTGGTCCCACCCATCGTATTTTCATCTAAATTATGGAAGCAGGTAAGAAAGTTATTGCCACAAAATTTTAAGACTTTTACTCAAATAGATCTTTAGATATGCTATAATTAATATTTTGTTTGTTTGGGTAGTACCCTCCCTGCTCCTATCGAAAAATTTTACTTTCGGGGCTGACAAAATAATGCAGTGAAAATTTCTAGAAATTCGGTTCAGCGGTACAAGCAAACACACAAACACAATTTTTATATATGTATATATAGATTTTTAAAATAAAAGAAACGTAGCTCTTAACTATTTAATAATTAATTAATATTTTATTTATTTAATATTTTATGTAATATACAGTGAGCAAAGAAACAACTTGAACACCAAGTATTTGCTTCTATTTTTAAAGCAGTATATATCTCTGTAACTCTTTAAGCTTTTAAGTTGAAACAAAATGTTATTAAAGCACAAATTAATTAGATTTCTATGAATTATGTTTAATTTGTTTAACAATTTTGTTTTAATAGTTATTATAGGTATATATATTATAAAATAACTCCATTTTACAAAACGAAAAAATAAATTGTACACTTAGGCTGGTAATATTTTAAACGCACTAATTCAAGAACCCAAGTAAAATTTATGAACTTTCGATTATGTTTTTCTGCTGGTGATACAAAAAAAAAAAAAATTAAAATTTTGAAAGACCTGTCGAAAGCAACTAGCCAGAAGGGGTATGTCCATCTCAGGTTAGAATAAGTTTTGGATATCCTCTATCTAACGCTAAACAGTATAAGAAAGCTAAAATTATAATTTCTTTCCTTAAAATGTGCGCAACTTCTAACATTCACTCAACTTTAGAGCATACAAACCTAAGCCACACTTACCAAATCAAAATTTTGCTAAATGATAGATATAAACTAAAGAACATTCATTAGTTTAAAGTTTAAAAAGAAATAATCAACAAATTGATTATAGAATTACAAATACACAGCATTTACTAAGTTTACTAAATGCACTATATGAATAAGTTACCCTCGTATGAATATTAATTTATCATTATTTGCTATAATAATTTGTATTTTATTTATGTACCGTGCTTTATAATTTGTTTTGTTTATTGACATCACACATATAGCGTTTATACGCAGCTCTTACTCGCAATTAAAAATACTGCGATATGAAAATTTTTCCGCATAAACGGTCAAACTAATTGCAAATAAAACGTACGGCGTTGCCATTTCCTTTTCCGATCCGGCATGACAAAAAAAATGAAATATATTTCTTTATGCAACTTACGTATAAACAGTGAGTTATTTAATTTGCAAGTTATTTTGGCTTAAATTGAATGTTCTGACTCAGCTCCTATTTTATTTTTTGTTTGTTTTATTTTTCATCATTTATAGTACTTTTAACGTTGAAAATAACGTGTAAAAGTTTTTAAGAGCAACTGAATAGTTTCGAAGTTATAGGCCATTGAAAAGAATCGCATATTAAGAATCTCATTGCTAAGAATCTCATATTAAAAAAAAATTGGGTAGAAAGGAAAAATATGTAAGCGAAGCCGCTATTGAGAAAATTAAAAATGTTAAAAAAAGACAAAATACTATACAGGAGAATTTGTAAAATATTAAAAAAATTATGTTAAATGAACTTTTATACAAAATTATTTGGAACAAATCAAAATTACCGACACTTGATTTTTTAACAAATTTCTTTTCGGCAAAAGCACTAATTTTGGTTAAAAAAAGTTGCATAAAAATTTTTCTCCGCTTTCTGTTAGTTTTCGAGTTAAAGGTACTTTAAGTTATGATGTAAGAATGCAATTTTCTCCTTCCTCCTTTAATGTGTCGAATCATTAACCCATTGTGGGACAATATGATATTTTATTACTTTTTATTTTAACTTTTTTTTACAAAAGTATCGTTATCTCAAAAATATATCGATACAACGGTACTCTACTATACATCAAATCATTTAGAGAACATTTCAAGCTTTCATATAATTCCCATATTATACTCCTAGCCCATTAAATAACAAAAATATAGCACTTTAAAAATTAATATTCAGAGAAATTAATCGATTTTTCCTCATAATATATTTGTTAATATCATAATTTATGACTATATGTAATATGGATATCATTAGAAAGGTCTTGAAAAAGCCATACTTGTTTATAGTCATATATATAATACGGATATAATTGGAAAGGTCTTTAAATCTCAATAATAAAAAAATATTTAGTAAATATTATTTAATTTGCATTTTTATTTGAATTTTTGATAAAAAAATTAAAACAAGATTGTAAAAATTGTTTGGAACAAATCAAGGTTACCAGCACAGTTGGAATTAAAATGTATTTTTTTTAATGTTAATAAGGGTTTTTTGTGTAGCCAGCCTTCGGCCGGGCTAAAGAACTTTCTCCTCTATGTATGTCGAACACCGGCTTCGCTGAATAAATTTTTTTTGGGAATCAAAAAGTTTTTGTAAGTACCGGTATTCTTTTTAAATAATTTTTAATTTTTATTTAATTTTTCACAAAATTGTAAAAATGATAAAGAAATAAGACTTATTATATATTTTTATTAACAAATATATTACCAGTAAAAATCAATTAATTTTTCTAAATATTAATTTTTGAAATGTTCTCTAAATAATTTTATGTATAGGAGAGTACCGTTATATCGATATATTTTTGAGATAACGGTACTTTTGTAAAAAAAGTCAAAATAAAAAGTAATAAAATATCGTATTGTCTCACCATGGGTTAATGATTTTGCACATTTTATATAGTAATCGAAAGGCCTCTTCAAGACCTTTCCTATGATAACCATATATTCATTACAGGTGGAAGGAGAAAATTACATTTTTATATTATAACTTCAAGTACCCATAACTCGTAAACTAAGAGCGAGCGGGCAAAATTTTGTACATTGCTTTAATCACAAATAAAAATGCTACTGAATCATTATCAAAATTATTTAAAAATCAAGTGTGCTGGTAATCTTGATTTATGTCAATTATTTTGCTTTTTATAAATGCGCATTCAAGAGTTTTCAACTGTTACTTAAATAACAGGATAAACAGTGCAGGAAACATTTACTATATAAGTGAGTTAGGGAGCTCAATGTGTACCGTTATTTTTATATATATATATAACAGCCTGCCTGCCCTTTTCTTTCCAAAGCATATAATTTACTTTTCGACTTACCTAAAGACCAGCGAACCACCAACAGAAGTCAACCAGAAAATTAAGGAAATTTCCCAAAATTTTCTCAACATTTTAGTGTCAAGAAATCGAATATTATTTAAATAAATTTGTTATAAAATTTTTATATTAAATTTGTTTATTTTTTATGCTTAATTTTTAAAACATTTTTTTTCAATTTAAGTGTTTTTTTTTCAAGGTTTTATACGGCAATGCCTTTTTCCTTTTTTTTTTTTTAATATTTGGACACTTTTGTTGCTGCTATTGCCATATAATGGTTTTTAATAATTTGTTTTTTTTTTTATAGTTGTTGTGTTACTTAGCTTAAATGAGAAATAAAGCAAATACTATATAATTTAAATAATCATTATAAGTATTGTTTTTTTTTCAATTTATATTTCTATTGTTTTTTTTTTATTTATGTTGTTTTAGTAAGTATTAGAATAAACAGTGATTTGATTTTTACTTTGCCTAAGTTTTTATAATGTATTTTGCAGTCTTTTTTCTATTTTCTTTATTTTTAATAAACGATAACACAATTTATTATTTAGTTGCTTCTTCTTTTACAGCTATGTATTACGTCTGAAATTCGTTGGTCTAATAAAAAAATATTTTTGCGTTATTTGTTTTTTTTAATATATTTTTTCTTTATACCTTGCTTTGTTGTTATTTTCGTGTGTAAAACATGTCAAACTGCTACTAATTTTTTCTTTATTCTGCTTTTGATTTCTATTTGTTTTTGCTTAGTGTTGTGTTTTTTTAGTAGTCTGTTTAGTGTTTCATTTTCGTTTTCTTCTTCTTGTTTGAATTAGTTAATGCCGCTCTAATGTCAACACTTAATATTTGTTGTATGTGTATCTCCTCTATCTTTTTTAGTAAATGCAGTGTTGCTGGTATCTATAAATGAAATAATATTTTATTCTGAAAATATCCAAATAGAAAATGTTTAAAAAGTGTAGTTTAATTAAATATCCAATAAAATGATAACTGTTAATAAAATAGCGTATATCCAGTATTTATTTTATTTAGAAAACTAACTATATAAGTAGAGTTTTTCTCTTCACGGTATTTTTTTCTGTTCCGGGAAATCGGGATTGATTTTAAAATTTGTGGAGATTCCGAGAATTCCCGCCAAAAATAAATAATGAAAAATGTTTAAATATTTATAATATAATTCAGTTAAATGAAGGATAAATAAAATACGTTAAATAAAATAAACTAATTTTAATTATAAAACGATAAAACTAACTAATTTTACTTCTTTTTAAAATATTGATATTTTTACATTTAAATTAATGGTCACGTTTTATTATGTAATAACTCAGTCGAAAGTCAAATGGCTCATTACTTTGGCTTTGATATTGCCATGTACGTAAAACTTCCCTCGATAATTTTACGGAAGTAATCTTGTTCTTAAGACAGATCCAAAGAATTTTGCAGCCCAATTCTTTTCAGGTTTAATAACCCATTTGTATGAATAGTGATTTTTCTCATATAAAAGTATAATTAGTTCTTTCTATTTTTATGCTACATTATTAATCCTATAGCTAAGGAAAACCTGAGCTCAAAAATTAATTTATGTCATTGTTCAGTTCTTGGACATTTGAACCTCTTAAATTGCAGAAAAAAGCCATACACAGTTAATAGTTGGGCCCATGTTTTCACTGATGCTTTAAAAATATGCGTTGTTGTATGAGGATTTCAGACATTTTAAAAAGATTTCTCTTACAATTTTCGCTTGCGAGCAAATTACATCTTCAAATCGTTTAATAAATGTATTTTACAAATGTCGAGTTTTGCTCCTTACTAGTCCTTTGCACCATATTATTTTTAACCACAATGCAGTATCAAATTTTATCTTTTTAAAATATTCCCATAGATAGAATTATTTTCTTTTCCACCTATTTGTATAAAAATGCATGATGGTCTAACTCAGAAACTATCAAATATATTTTTTGGATATTTCCTTAAAGATATTTAAACTCGTAACAAAATCAAATAAAATAAATGAAACACATATATAAAAAAACATTATATAATAGTAAAACAACCATCATACATGAGTTAGAAAATATAAACATTTTGCATACAGAAAAAAAAAATCCCGGAAATTTCCGCATGATATTCCGTTCCGGAATTTTCCGTAAAAAACTAACTATAATCAAATTTAATTCACAAATATTTTACATAAAATCTGCATGCATATGAGTATGATAAAATTTGGGCTTAAATTGAGATCTTTTTACTCACTTCCGCGATATTTTAAATTTTTTCATGAATGACAATAGTGCAATTAAATAGTTTGGAAGTTATAGGGCTATTAAGAAACGTATTTTCTTTCATAAGAACTTACTTATTTATATGAAAAAATTTTTGGTTATTGAAAAATTGGGTAAAAATAAAAATTATACGTTAACGAAACCGCTTCTGGACATACAAAAATTTTCCGCCCGGCCCAAGGCCGGCTGTTAAGAAAAACTGTTTGGCCAAATGTTTTTTATTACACAGAAATAAATGTTAAATAAACTTTTATAGAAAATTATTTTGTGTCTTTTATAAATGCCTAATTCTACGAGTCGCATAAATAGTATAAAAATATTATTACTTCTATTTGAAGTGAGTTAGGTCTCAATGAGTTCCGAAATTTAATTTGAATGAGACCTCGCTTATTTTTCAACCACTTTTATTATATACTGTGATATTTTTTTTTTAATTTTAATATATGCCTAGGTTTCATTTTAATCGGATCCAGTAGTTTAAAAACATAAGCTTGAATTAAATAACAATATTACAAATAATGCCCATCTAATAAAAGTCTAGTATAAAATTTGCTAATGGTCTATAAAGGAACTAAAAAACTTACTAATATTGGGAATTAAACAGAATTTCAACCGAAACTCGAACTAGCTCTGATTTGATAGATTCTTAAATTTTTTTGACCTTGGAATTACTGATGCATTTTTTTATTTCTTGTGTGTTAAAAAAATAGAAAAAAATATATGGTTTTGAATAAAAAAAGTAAAAAAAATTTAATAGGAAAATTAATAAAAAATAAAACAATTATAATAATATATAGGTGATGGATTTATGGCACAATTGAGCCATTTTTGGCACTATTTCATTTCTAGTGGCATCAATTGAACTTAATTTGGCACTTTTTTTATTAATTAAAAATATAGTTTACTCAAGACATATACATCTTAGAGAAATTCACCAAGTTCCACTGAAGTGATGTAAATTTGATCTGAGTGAATGAAATTACAATGAAATAAAATAGTATGTAATACTAAATAAAGAATATGCAATAAGTACCTATTATTTATTATAGCAAGAGCAAAAGATTTCATATAAGACCAAGTTTTCCAATAAGAATAAGAAATATATGAATATTAAAAACTAATTATTTCTTTCCGTAACAAGAGATTTTTGTTTGCTTTTGAAATCTTATATAGAATAAATATAATTACTAACTTGAAATTATACCATGCATTATATTATGCAAATGTTATTTTTACTATCATTCATTTCGAAGAATAATGTTTTTTTTTGCGCGATTTTGACCCACAACTAAGGAATTTTATATAATATTCTTTGGCTTAGAATATTTTTGGTTTAATTCTCTAAAAACTATACTTAGCACTTTTAAACACTTTTTGGCACGTTTTCGTACCCAATTTGGCACTAAATAAAAATGTTACATTTGTATTTACTTTAAAGAAAATCATAATAAAATTTCTATAGTAAAAAAGAATTTTCAGGATAAAAAAGAAAGGAAGATATTTTTCTAATAATATAATATAAAATAATTAATACAGATTTATTTTCAATTACAGGAGTTTTTTCTATATCAGAAATATTTTAATTAATGTTTCTTCTTTTTTTCTGCATTTTAAAATCAAATTTCCATCTCTGAATAAACCCAATGCGATAGCAAAATTGCACTACGGTAACCCTAAAATATTTGGATAACGGAATTTATTTTTATTCATCACACTTTATCTATATTCACCACGCTTTATCCATATCACCACACTTTATCTATCTATATTCACCACACACTTAGCGAAAAAAACTGGATCCGAAGAGCCCGCAATTTTAATTTTTTTAATTTTTCTTTTCTTTTTTTTCTTTTCTTTTTTTTCCTTTCTTTTTCTTTTTCTCTTCCTTTCCCCTTCTTCCTTCTCTGCAATCAACAGCCCCCAACTACTAAAACTAACACTAACAAACACTAACACTACCAGACAGAAAGCAAAAAAAAACCTCATTATTAATTTTAATTAAATAAAGGCTTTTTTGTTTGTAACTTTAATACGCATGTTGGTTTTTTTATTTAAGTACGGGAATTCTAAAATAGCGGATGAAGGAAACGTATCGTTTACCGATAAACTGTATTATCTCATTCTTGTTTCCTGTTGGACACAGTTTTGCCATGTAAGTGCCTTCTAATTTTTTAACGAACCTGCATTATCAATATGGTTCTTGTACAAGCTAATTGCAACAATCATAGAGTTTTTAATAACTGCAACAAAGTTTTCTTCTCCTACTTTTTTTAGTAGCGGCAAAATTTCTCTTCTTTAGGAAAATTATATTATTTAGTCAAAAAACCCAACTCTAAAATTGACATTAAATGAAGAATATATCTATCTATTCTATCTAGGCGATCCAGCTTCCTCCTATATGAAGATAATAGGTCGTCTTGGACTCCGCTTGGATCGATTCCCCACAAAGCTGACACATTATAGACCTAGACAGCTTTTTATATATCCATTAGGAAGGATATATGTATGACCATACCAATTAACTAACCACATGAACTTATATATGAGTCGTGTGTGAGTAATTATGCAGCGACAGATGTTTGATAGGACACGTCGTACGAACCAATTTGTTTTATCGCAAATCATTTGCTTGTCAAAAACCGTGCACACAAACGCCATATATTATTCCATATACATAAATAATTCTTACCTAATAGAATAAAACTTTATTAAATTTATGATTTTTATTATTTGACAATTCCCAGCGGATTACTAAAAGTGGCAAATTTACTCTCTTTTGATGAGTGTAAATTTCAATAGTTTCTAGCTATTCGATGGCCAAGGGCTCACTTAAATCAGTTACTAATCATGCTATCATGGATAAAAATGCAAATGCGACTTAACTGATCCTATGGAAGAAGACGGAATAAAGATAACAACAATTTTTTACTCAGTCATTGTAACCAGTAAAAATGATTGTGTGTGCAAAAGTATGCCACTTGGTGTTTGTTGAATTTTAAAAGTAAATAAACAATGATGTGTAATAAGAGTACCTCCCGTTAATTGCTAAGAAGTCCTATTAATGCCTTCGAAAAATAGCCATTCTGCCGCTCTAATGAACAATTTCTGAATCGTGCATCGTGGAAACAATTAAACATGATATATGTAGGTGAATAGGTAAAATAATTTATTTAGGCTAATATTAAATGTACATATTATTTATATTTATTTTAGCCCTTTTAGAGCCAAGCTGTAAAAACGTTGTAATCATAGATTCATGTTTTAAGTTTAAACGAACTTTTTATTTTAAAATTATTACTTATTATTTATTATTATTATTATCATTATTATTATTATTATTATTATTACTATTATTGTTATTATTTATTTTATTCAGTTTAAACTGAATTTTTAAGATTTTATTAGAATCAAATTTTTTATAAAAAAGAAGGACCTGTCACCATTGTACGTTTTGGGCATAACTTAAAAATGAATGGTATTTTCTTGACTCTGTGAAGATAAAAAAAAATTTAATTTTCTTAAATAACAAAATGAAGAAATATTGGTATGTGTATCTCCTGTTTTAGAAACACGATCTTTTCATTAGATAGTTGGCAAACAAGTTTTCACTCTACATCAGGAGCTAGAGATACTTACTTAGTCATTCATTACCTCTCTAATTCCCATTAAAAAAGCTTTATTTAATATTCTTAGATGATTATTGTTGTGAATTTGTCAAAATATGTATGACAGCCAATCGATATATACATCGTTAGTCCACGACCGAAAACGCTACTTGCGCTTTAAGCATAAGTTTTTCTGGACAGGCGCACAGTGCTTTGTCCCATAGACAAAAATCAAAATAAACACATTTTTCAAATTGTATTGAAATATATATTTTTAGAAAGAAACAATATAGTTCATATATTTTAAAAAGTTTTTTTTTTTTTTTGGATATAATTACTTTTGTGGCTACGAGAGGTCGCTAAAGTCTGAGAATTTAAAGCAAATATTAATGACCAAAAAAGCATGTTTTAAACTATTTTAGGGGAAAAAATTGCCAAAAATTATTTTTTTTTTTTATATTTTTTATAAAAGTTTTCAATATGAGGTCGAATAATAAAATATTTTATATATCATTTGATAGAAGACATAATTTTAACGTACGATTTTCATCTCATTTCCTTTTCTCATGCCCTTAACGGTGATCAGATATCGATACAAAGATATCGACCCTTTTAAAATTAGATTGAATAAATAACATATTTGTTAATATAATTAAAAAATAGCTATCTTACGAATGAAAATTTTATTTAATTATAATTAATATCACTCTGCTACAGAGAAAAATTATTCGAGAAATGACATAGCGTACTTTAGCGTATTTCCAATATACCCTCAAAATTGTAAGTTATCTCAAAGAATTGATTTTTGGTAGGTTCCTGTTTAAAAGTATTCCTAATCTTGTTATTATTTTGTTCATATTTACTTTTTAAACTTTCCTATGAAGTACAAAAATCTGGTTTTTCTATCATATATATTTGTTTATATTTTGGTCTAATATTAGAAACAAATTTTTAAACATATTTAAACATGTGAAATTTATCAAAAATTTTTTACAATTACTTATAACTTTTTCTTATAAAATAATCAAATAATTTTGAAAACATTTTAGCTATAAATATAAAAAGATTTAGTTTTTTTCCAGATTGGATAAAAACTGTTGAAAATATTTGATTATAATATATATATATATATATATATATATATATATATATATATATATATATATATATTTCTAATAATTTACTTAAATTTTCCATTTTTTTATTTTTGCCCCAAAAAGTATACACCAAATAAAATATATTATAAAATATATGGTTTTTTAAAACTTTAGAAAATATATCAACTTTTTTGAGATATATTTAGTCCAGGAACTATCTCAAATTTTAGAGAGCATTTCAAAAATTGCTGAAATTGTTATGTGAAGTCCCTACGGCGCAACGTGGCGGGTCTAGACGAGAGAATTTTCTATCAAGCCAAACGTTAAAATTAAGGCGATAAGGCGAATTTGTTATTTTTTTTTACATATGAAGTATGTAAAGGCGTAAAAAAATAATAATCAGGTGTTTAAATGAGGTCACCTTGAATAGATTCGCCTTAATTTTTATGTTTGTCTTGATAGAAAAATTTCTCGTCAAGATCCGCCTTTACCTAGTGTCTACATTAGGTAAATTTCTATCAAAACAAACGTCAAAATCAGTGCGAATATATACAAGGTAACCTTAGTTAAACAGCTGATTATTATTTTGGTTGTTACAGTTGCCAAACTGCATATATAAAAAACAATAATGAATACGCCATATTGTTGTTTTTGTGCAACTGTTGCCACCTTCCACAAATTCGCGTTAAGTTAGACGTTTGTCTTGATAAGAAATTGTGTAATGTAGACACTATGTTAGGTCATTATTTATAACATAGATAGCAGAGCTGTAAATGAATCATTAATTTTTGAATTAATGATTCAAAACTTAATGATTCATTTGCTGAATTAGCAAATTTTGAATTAATTCTTTTTACAAAAAAAAAAAAAAAAATTAATTGAATGAAATTTAAGTCAATTCAAATGAATTTGGTAAAAATGAATTGCAATTCATTTCCAATTCAAATGAATTTGTCAAATGAATTACAATTCGTTTCCAATTCAAATGAATTTGTAGAATGAATTGCAATTCATTTCCAATTCATTTGAATTGAATTGATTTTGAATTAATTCCAATGAATTAGAAACAAGAATTAGCAATTCATTTCCAACTCATTTGAATTTAATTGATTGAAATTTGAAGTGATTTTGTAAGTAAATCTACAATAAGCATCACTGTCGTTTTATAATTCGACTAATTTTTTATGTAAAAGACAGCAAGCATTACTCTCGTTTTGTATATCACCTAGTATAGACCAAAAACTAAAAATTCTCAGATTTGAAATTCCCATGATATACTGGAATTGTCAGGTAGCGGCGAAAAAGGAACTGAATTATTAGGTATCAGCGAAAATTGGGAAAATTTTATTTATTTGCTAAAAGAAACTTAAATTTTTATTTTTATTAAATAGTGTGAAAAAAAATATTATGAAAGGTGTGTTTAATATTTTTCATTCCCCCTAGATCTGCTCTTGAATTTGATTGATTGCAAGTCATTTTTTTATTTCATTCATTTGAATTGCAATTCATTGTTCAAATTCATTTGAATGAATTCAAAATCATTTCAATTCAAACGAATTGGAAATGAATTGCAATTCACTTTAAAAAATTCATTTGAATTGAAAACGTATTGCAATTCACTTTAACAAATTCATTTGAATTGAAGACGAATTGTAACTCATTTTACAAATTCATTTGAATTGGAAAATAAATTTCAATTCATTTCTGCCTAAATCGTTTGAATTGATTCAAATTTCATTCAATTCTTTTTTGTTGTGAAAAGAATTAATTCAAAATTTAGCTAACTCGTAACGAATTAAAATCAAAAAAGAATGATTCATTTACAGCTCTGATAGATAGACATAGATCGTGTACAACTAGGACTTTTTTCGGTCATATCATAAGTTTGTTCATGTCGAAAACATCAAGTAATTAAAATATTCAATACGTTGTAAAAATTAATTAATATTATGACATGTTATTTACTCAAAAATAACAAATTTCTCTTTCATTCGCATGAGAGGTATTTAGATACAAATTCGTATGCCATATAAATGCATTAAATGTAACCATATTTTATTAACATCTGATATTATTTCAAACTATATTATAATTATCGATCATTTGGTGTTAATATTGGGCATTAAATTTACCATAATTTTAACATCAATCTGGATTCATTCTTTTCAATTACTTACATACAAAATATAAATACTTAAAGTATTATATATGTATTTATTGTACATATGTTTTGTGTCATACTTAATTGATTGCGCATTTGTAAAAACTATATATCAAATACAATAGGTGAATGTATTTTAAATATACACAAATAACAATATAATAACACATAATTTGATGAGATAAAAACAAATTAATCAAATAAAATAAAACAAAACACTTGGGGAGCGAAAAAAAAAAGGTAGAAAAAAATCTAAATGACACATGTAGTTTGACAGTTAAATAAACGTATACATTTACATATGTATGTATGTTGGTTTGTATCTACTATAGTTTTCAAATAAAATCAATTTCAGTAGGTAACCTCAATTGGATTCTATATATTTATCTATTAAATACTTATAATTAATATGCTTAAGTATCTGCATGTTAATTATATAAATGTATGATGTTATTAGTAGGGAAACAACAAATGTTTTCTAAAAAAAGGATTTTATGCGCATTAAATGTGCAGAAAAAAAACAAAAAAAAAAAAAAAAAAAATATATGCTCTAAAAGCGCGAAAATATGCATTTAAAAAATTATGTTTTTCATTAAAACAAAGTGTTTTATTAATATTTTAATGTTACAGAATAGGCAAAATTGAAATTTATCAATTTATCATATAAAAACGTTATTGATATATTTGTTTGCCCATCTAATTGCAGACATTATTGTTGCATATTACATTTCAAAGACAGTTTTAATGAAGATCAATTAAAAATAGCTTAAATAAGATCAATTAATCTGTTTCTAAATCTTCAAACTTGTTGCGACAAATCAAGCTCGTCAGCGATAAAATGCTACCCATTAAAGTTAATATATTTATTTATATAAATATATTTAATTTCTTATTTTTTATAAAATCAAATTTGAAGAACAGTCCTTGTGGTATAAAAAAATGATCATCAAAATGTCAAAATATGCTCTAAAAATAACAAAATATGCTATAAATATGCACTAAAAATCACTAAATGCAAAAAATAAGCCGTTAAAGGTAAAACATGCAAAAATATGTACTTACAAATCGATACTAAAATACTTCATTTGTTCTGAAACGCATAAATATTTTATCCATGGCTTCACTCAAGGTCCAGAAAAAAAAACTTGCAATTACATATTTGTGGTTTCCCTGTTTATTAGTATATTTCAATATAATTCCAGTCAACTCAAATTCAGGTATTTCAAAGCTACGTACTTTTATTTTTTTTATGTAATTCAATTTTTATATTTAAGAAAAAACAAATTTTTAAAAAAGTATCTTTTGAAATGTTTTAGAAAACTTTTAATTTCAAACCATTTAAAATTTTACAGTAAAAAGTTTTTGATTTTTGGTAATGACAACTACTTATTAAAGAAGTTTCTTTGTAATGAGACGTCATTATTATTTGCTTACACGGTATTACATAAATAAGTACTTAATAGTATAATAGCACAGTAATATATTGCAACCACGTGGATGAGTTGACTAGAGCGCTGGATTAACAACCAGAAGGTTGCAAACAAAATGTCTAAAAATATATTTTAAACTAAAAAGAGTTTTTGTTGCTTAGGAAACTAAGTGCGGGATGGTGCACTGAGTAAGACGTTAGTCATTAAAAACGAATGGTTAATTTGTGTCCAAGTTCGAGTCTCACTGACGATAAAATCTTTTTGTTTTTTTTAATTTTGTTTAGGTACATATTTTTGAGTACCCTAGAGTCTAAAAATAACTACTTGAATTTGTGGATAACTCGAACAAAAATAACTAGTAAGTGATTTATTTTTGTTTCCAATTATACCTGCTAGCTTACCAGGAAAGCAAAGTTTTTGCTGGGTTATGTTCTAACCCCGGGGGTTCCCACAAGCATTAGCTTCACGACTCCATTGAGACGTTACAATTCGAGAACAAATTTAGTACCAAGTCACAGCAAAGGTTTGTTAATCTTAAATCATTTTGCAATCTAATAAAATAAAAATAAATGCATACATTTTTATACAAAAGAGAATATTCCAAAAATTAAGTTTTCTTAATTTGATATCAAAAGTTATTTTCAAATCATTCTTAAACATAAAAATAAATTCATTTTCAAGATAAAATATTAAACATTTAACTAATTGAAGACGTACACTCATACAAATTTTTGATATTAGAACTAAGTAATAAAAGCTCTGTTCCAGTATTAGTCCGATTTAAATTTTTTTTAGTCAGAAAGAGTTCTCAGAATTTGTGGTATTTTGTGGTTTTTTTGAAACTAAGAATAGAACGCATTTTTGAAGTTACTTATCAAAACGTGAACGTTACCACCAAAGTGTAAATATTGATACACAATTAATTGAATTAATCTCTCAACCGGATATAAATTTTGTTTATTTTCGATTTTAAATTTTATATTTTATGAGAACATAAAAAAATGTTAATGTATATTATTGACCTTTAAATAAAAAAATGCTTTAAACAAACATTCTAGTCGCGAGTCCTCTAAAATGTTTGTACGGACCCTAGTGGGTCCGTAGTGCCCTATTTCAGAACCGTTGCTCTAACCATTAGGTGTTTGCTGGTATATGTATACAAGTAACACATACATACATACATATGAGCCGTTTATTTTAAAAGTAGCCTAAGTCCCTTCATCAAAAAAAAAAAAAAAAATCAAGTTAATCATAAAAATAGTAAACTTTTTATGATTAGTTTTATACTAATTTAAGTTTTTCTCTTCATACATTTAGAAATCTTAACAAGTTTTAATATAAAAGCAAAAAATTAAAGAAGAACCTAATAATTAAGTACAAATTTAAATAGTTTCATAAATAATTTCTTAATTTTTGGTATATGGACTTGGGCCACTTTCAAAATAAACGGCTCATATATCTACAAGTATAAAGAGATAATGAATTTTGTAGATTATAATTTAACACATAATTAAGATATACTCATGTATGAACTGATAAATAAATACTTAATATAAACATGATGATGTTGTTTAAATGAATGATAGATAAATATCAGTGATAGTTGTTTTTTGTAATTAAAATATTGAGAATTTCCATTTTTACATATATTGCATAATAATAAATATGTAAGGAAATAAATTAAAACTTAATATCTAAATGCATATTAAAAACAAAAACGCCAAATCATTTTGGATTTAACATCCAATTAACCAACGTTAGAAAATTTACGTAGTAAATCTCTAAATTATACTTTTTAAAATTAGATACCATCTCCTAGCTGAATGTCCACAAACGTAGACACCAAATAAAATGTATGGAAATTAAAACTTAAATAGATAATTTCGAACTGGTTTTTATATGAGTTATATGAGTTAAAGTTTTGGATAAGGGTCCTTCAACTTCTCTAGGAGCGGGGCAATGAAGAGCTTGTAATTTGTTTGTTTTTCTCCAGACTTAAAAAACTTTTATATTTTCCTAAAGTTCTTTTTAAAACTATAAAAAATAGCAAATAAAATTGTCAACCATATAAACCAAGTTCTAAGTTGATTTTTTTCGAGATCAAAAATAATAAATTTTGAATTTTAAAATTTGAAAATGTTGATTTGATAGCGGAAAAAATGTCTACTCTTTATCCTCTAAATACAAAGTTTCCTAAAAAAGAACATAAAATAATTTTGTAATATTATGAAAGGTATACTTTCAAGATGATCTTTATTTAAGTCACCCAGCAAAAACTTTTTGGCTTTCGGTAATAACAACTACTTATTAAAGTAGTTTCTTGGTAATGAGGAGCCGTTATTATTTGCCTACTCTGTATTACATTAATAAGTACTCAATAGTATAATAGCGCAGTAATACTGCAATCACGTGGATGAGTTGGCTAGAGCGTCGGATTAACAACCAGAAGGCTGTTGGTTCAACCCCATTCTGAAGCTGTTAGTTTTTTATAACAAAATGTCTAAAAAGATATTTTGAACTAAAAAGAGTTTTTGTCACTTAAGAAGCTATGTGCGAGATGGTGTAATGAGTAAGACGTTAGTCATTAAAAACGAATAGTTAGTTTGTGTCCAAGTTCGAGTCTCACTGACGGTAAAATTTTTTTTGTTTTTTATTTTATTTTTATTTTCGTTTAGGTACATATTTTTGAGTATCCCTAGAGTCAAAAAATAACTACATGAATTTGTGGACAACTCGAAGAAAAATAACTAGTTATTCAGGCAAAAAATAAGTAGTTTAGTTTTGTTTCCAATTATACCTGCTAGCTTACCAGGAAAGCAAAGTTTTTGCTGGGCATGTCCATTTTTCTCAACTTAACTGAAACAGAATGTCTTTTCTAAAACTTAAAAGTGTTTTCAATTTATTCTAGAAGAATTTTATCAAACTAAGGACAAATGAGTTAATGCACAAAAAGAAAAAAATCTATTTTGAGATTATTTACTTCATATTAAACAAAATATTTAAAACATTGCTGATTTTTTAACATTTCCTGAGACTAGATCTAAACTTTTAGAAAATTTTTAAAATGCTTCCTATAACTAGAAAATTACACTTTTTTTATTTTCATTCGAAAAATTGCGTTATGTGGTTTGGAGATCTGTTTAAGAACATCACATGACAATTTTCAATAACTTTGAAAAACGCCCCTTTAAAATTTCTAAATAATCGATTTTTCGCTTTTTCAACTTTTTTACACTTTTTCCATTTGTAAGTAGTCAATTTTTAGACTTTTTTCGATTTTGGAATTGTTGACTTTCGTCTTTTTTGATTTTTATCGACATTTTTACACTTTTTTCAACTTGTCCACTTTTTATGACTTTTCGATTTTAAACAATATTTTCTAGATATTTCCAACGGTTAGATATATAATGTTGAAATAAAAACTGCTAACTTTTAATATTGTAAATTTTTTCGACTTTTCAACTTTATTAGATTTTTGACTATCTGGTAACAAGAAAGTTTTAATTTTCGACAATTTTCAAACCTAGAAGTCCAAAAAAGTTCGATTATTCAAAAGTCGATTTAGTTTTGTGCGTAGCTCTTGCACTAAAGAGCTCATAAACCAAGACTTTAGAAAGCAGAAAAACACAGCTTTTAACTATATTAAAATCTTTTATATACAAATAAGCAATGCCTTATTAAACATATTTAATTTTATTTTCCTTTTATTTTTAAAATTTCAACTTTAAATTTAAGCAAAACCATTGTTATCAGAAACACAGAGTTATTAAAATACAAGAAAATTAACAATGAGAACATAATATTGTTGTAGTGATAATGCTCTAACCATGTCTTTTCCTGTGCGTGTAGTTTATATCGTATTCAAAATTTCCAGTTTGTAACGTCTATTTATTTAAATTTAATTAAAATCTCTTATTTGTGATTTATCGTAATTATTCGAGACAGTACACATACTGTAATGATACAGAAAGCTTTTTGTTAACTTCTTTATGTGTTAGTGAGAAACTTATATTATAACATAATATATTATACAAGTATGCTGTTGTTTATGTGCCAGCATTTTTTACAAGTATTTTTTTGACACTCCTGGATATTGAAAAGTAGAAAATATACAAATTTGCAATAATAAAACAAATAAGCATCAAATTTTGATCTAAAAAATTTACTTGAGTGACGGTTTACATTCCACATCAAAGAAAAGAACAAGAACGACATAATTTCGCTCAGTAAATGTATAACTTTTAAAGTGATCAATATTGTTGTTTTTGGTTTGAATAGAAAATGTGTTACTTAATACGAGTATAAAAAATTGTTAATTTTTAATTAGTAATTTTTGTTTTTAAATATTTTATATTTAATTTCAAGTTATAGTGAATTAATAATTTAATTTAAATTTATAGTGAGTTATTACAGTGAATTTAATATAAGGTAAGCATTTAGATCAATTATAAATAAAAGTATTTACTGGTAATATTCCAACTGCATTTAATATAGGGATGTCAATTTTATAGCATAATTGTGCTGGCAAAGTTCACACTTATTCTTAGTCTCTTTCATTTACCCCAGGTCTACAACAGTGATTAACGCTGATATAATATGTGAGACAACGCTGGCAGAGGAAAGCTATTGCGGCCCGTCTAGACGTAACATAATATGTAAGATTTTTCTGTCTATTGCGGCCCGTTTGGACGTAACATAATATGTAAGATTTTTCTGTCAGAGAGTGTCAAATTCGCTCTCTGAGGAAATTATTTCACGTGTAGATTCAAATATTAATATTATAAGATATATTATGAGATTGTTGTGATGAGATTTGTCTACGCAACTATCTTATAAGATGAACTGTCAATAAAAAAATACACGCACACGAAAGTTTGTGTGTGCTTGTATATTTTGGAAATTACTAAAAAAAGCAATGTTTTTTTGTAAAATTTTTATAAAAATATTTTTATAAAAATTCTGTTAATAAAATGAGAATTTCTTAAATAAAAAGGATACTCTGTGAATGATTAAAAATAATAATACGAGTATCTTATAGGACTTATTAGAATACGTGTACCCCTTATTTAAGATTTAATATAATATAAACAAAATGGTTACACTCTTCTGCTTGCGTTATCTCACATATTACATCAGTGTTAATCTTAGTTGTAGACCTGGGGTTAGTCGTTGCTGAGAGTGCAAAGAGATCAAGTCCGAGCGTCAGGGGGATACCTTGCACAGCATCTTCGTTTGACTGTTTCGGACACAGCGGCTTTGTGCTGACTGTTTTGGCACAGCAACTTCGGTTTAATGTTTTGGCACAGCAACTTCCGTTGACGCTTTTGGCATAGTGACTTCGGTCGTTTGTTTTGGCACAGCAACTTCGGTTGACTGTTTCTCTTTAGATCAAGTCTGAATTTTGTAACCTAGTTTTAAGGAATTGTATTATTTAAGTCAGTATTCGTAAGATTTCTCTAAGTATCACAAAGGATCCGGCCTGCTGCATAGTACCCGAGGGAACCGAATCTTCAACCCGACGTTTACCAGTAATAAAATCCGAACTACCTGAGAAGTACCCGATTGAATCCCTACGTATCATCGTGCTAGCATCATAAACGAACCTGATTGCATACTACTCCAGGGAACCGAATCTTCAACTCGCATCTACCAGTATTAGAACCCGAATTATCTGAGAAGTAACCGACTACGTATCATCGTGCTGCTAGTAGTTATCTGACATAAAATATTTATTAATATTTATTATTATCGATAACTAAAACACTGAATTATTCAATAAAGCTACAATGTATATTTTAACTCCAGAAAAGAAAACCAATTGTGTTCTCACTTAAGGTTCGTGAATCCCGTAAGTCGACCTTGGACATGACAGAACTACCTCAGCAGACGATAAAATCACGTTACAGTATTTTATTTGTAAATCAACAGAAACATTTATTAAAAACTATTTTTAATACCTATTACAATTTATATAATTTTATATTAAAAAAATATGTATGTATATTTTTATTTCAAAATAGATATATTTGCGTGCAAATTATATGTAAAATACAGCTTTTTTTGTTTAGTTTTCGTGCTTTTCATATAATATTTTATTTTTCCAAAATAACCGGGAAATAATTGGAAATAAAAGTAAATTGTAGTGACATGCTTATTAATTGCAAGTAAAACGACCCTAGGTTTATTTAAAGAATAAATAAACCAACGTTTTTGAAAATGGCAAAAACGTAACAAAAATGAAAAGTGTATGGAAAGTTTAAGTAAGTTATTTCAAATAAAATCTAATAAGTTCAACAGTTTTGGAACTGTTGAAAAAAGTAAAAACTAAATCTTTTTTCTTTAAATTATAATAAATTACAACTACACCCAAAAAATTTATTTATTTTTTAATGTTTAAAAATTTGCTTTTAATATTTGCCCAAAACAAAAACAAATATGTGCGATTGAAAAGCCTGATTTTTGTACTTCCCAAAAAGTTCAAAACGAAAAAATCAACAAAAGAATATATAAATTAGGGATACATTTGTACAGGAACCTACCTAAAAGTAGTTTTTTGTGATTAGGATATATTGGAATAATTTAAAACCGATTTATTACGTACGCTATGTAATTTTCACGAGTGATTTTTCCGTGTAACAGAGATAAAAATAAATATAGGTGGCTATTCTTGAAAACGCGTCGAAGAAGTGAAAATTTCCATTAAAACAAAAACAAAGTTTATTTTTTTTGTTTACCATACATTTTTAAAAAGGAATAAACGTGAGAATTTTAAATCGTTGCTCTCTCTTTAAAAAACGGTAAATTCCATTTTAGAAATGTACGGTAAACAAAAACAATTTTTTAAACTTTGTTTTTGTTTTAATGAAAATTTTCACTTCTTCGACGCGTTTTCAACGATAGCCACCATAATCTAGAAAATAATTATGAAAAATTTAGATTTTTTATATAAGTCCATTATTTTAAAAATTTAAATCTCATCAGCAAAATTTATAAATTAAAATCTCGTTATTTTATTAAAACGAAGAAAAATAATAATAACCTTCTTTTGGAATCCAACTAAAGAAATTAACTCAATAAACAACAACAACAATGTGTTGAAAATCATGCATCCACATCATCACATTCCTACAAACTCGTTTGGTTATTCCCAAATGCTTGATCTCTCAATTTAATATTATAATTGCAACAATTATCATTCTCATGCCATTTTACACACATACTTAAAATAATACAAAAAAAAAAGAAAAAAAAAATTAAAGAAATAAAAATAAAAAATACATAACTACAAAAACAAAAGCAATAACAATAGCAGCAGCAAAAACTCAAATGGTAAATAACAAACAATCAAAAGTTCAACAAAGAAACCAAAGTAAAAATAAAGAACAATAAGGATATTTTCAAGCTCCTCCCACAAAGAGAACAAAAGTCTTGAGAAATATTGAATAAACTATTCTTTGATAAGAGCAGGGGAGGGAGTGAGTAAATTTTAAACACAGAAGAAACTCGCATGCGCTTAAAAACTTGTTTGAACAAAAACCACAAAAAGGAGAAAAAAAACTTTAAAACAAAACAAAGTGTCCTTTTTTTAAACGTTTCATTATAAGCTTTTTTGTGTTGTATTTTATGTTCGTGCTTTGAAACAAAATAACAGTTATTGTAACACTGAGGCAATGTATGTGTGTGTGTGTGTGTGCATACAAGTGCACGTATATGAAAGTGTGTGTATGTATATGTTTGTTGCTCACTTCTGTACGCCATTATTAGCTGTTTTTTAAATATTATCATCATTTCATTTAATGGTGGTGATGGCTTTGCCAATGCCACCGTTACCATTAAACTTTTTTCTTTGTTTTTTTCCTTTTGTTTTATTTTTTCTTGCGTTTTATTGTAGTTATTGTTGTTTTTGTGTTCGTTTTTTGCTTTGCTTTTAAGCATAAGCCATTAGTGATGACACAGATGATGATAATAATGACGATGATGAGTATGCCATTGATAATGGCTACAGTTTTTTCTCTTAAAATTAATGGCAAAAGTTTTTCCTTATTTCGCTTTTAAATTAAAAAAGTTTTGTGTTTTTTTTTTGTTGTTTTGTGTTCTTTGCTTTTTTACTAAGTATTTGTAAGGTGGAACAATTATGTGGAGATTAGTTCGATGTTAAAGAGAGACAATTTTTGTGAAATTTATTTTTTTTTTGTTTGTAAATAGGTAGGAAATGGGTAAAATAAAAAATGAAAATATATACATTAGAAATTTTGTAGGCAGAACCCCTCAAACGCTTTAATGCTTTTTAATGAGCTGAATATGTAAAAAATATTAAAAAAAAACTTTTAAATTGACCTTCAGTTTCCTATCAGTGATTGATAGTCACGGCTCTAGAACATTTTGTTCAAACAAAAGTTTTGAGTTTTGTCTCCAAATGGGTAACAAAAACTCTTAATTTATGGCCAGTTATGAAAAAAATATCAAACAAAAAAAAAAAAAAAAAAAATTCGCAAAAATTTTGATCAATAAAACGTCATTTTAGTACATTATGTGGAAAAAAGTTCGATATTTTGTTTTGTTTGCAAAATGGATAAAAATTTCATAATTTTGTTCCTTTTATTGGTAAAATATTAAAAGTTGCATTTTAGTAAAATTATAAATTATAAATAAATTTTTTCTCCAAATTTAAAAAGTCCTCTAGCGGAACAAAATCCCACGAATCCATAACAAATTTTGAATTACCAATTTTTTGAAACCTTTTTCGTGAAAAAACTCAAAATTTTTTTGGCCAAAATATAAGAGACTTGAGACTTTTAACTAAAAATCAATTTAAAAATTTTTTTCGTATTCAGCTCATAAAGACACATCGTTTGAAGGGTCTTCCTCTAATATATATATATATATATATATATATATATATATATATATATATATATATATATATAGTAATAGAGCAAAGTAATATTAAAATTTCTTATCATACAAAAAGAGGCCATTTTTAATTATGTAAAATTCGATTTAAAATGCATTTAAGCATCTTTGAAATGTTACTTAAAAAATAGAAGAAACATATAAATAGGACATCCAAAAATATGCAATACCATATTTTTTCCTGTGTTTCAAATGAACCAAACTATTACTTATTTATGCTTTTTAGGAAAATTTTAAGAATTTTTTCATTGTTTTGTTGCAGCATATTTAATTTTTTTCATATTTTGGGCTTAATATCATATTTTTGCATATTTTACTTTTAAGTGCAAAGCTTGTAATAATTTCGAAAAATCTGCTCCATATATGTTCACAAATCTTAACGACAATCGATACTTAATTGGCATAAAATTGAAACCATTTCAATGTCAAATTATTAAATTGCATTATCTTTTCTATTAAATTTGTTAACAAACGGTACCAAAAAGTCAATACCGTAAATTATCAATGTAACCATAACTGTGGTAGATTTTGAATTGATTTTTTTCTCTCAGTGTAACAGCATGATCTGTATATCTTAAACCGTATAGTACTATGCAGAACATTAACAACATTATAAGGGTTATCCTAAAAGCTGATTTATTTTTCAAAGTATTCAATTTGCAACAGAACTAATTAAAAAAAAAAATTAACATATTTGAGTATTAAAAACAATTTGTACTTTAGAAGATGTGAATTTGTTTCTTCTTACAAAAACGTGAAAAAAGCCTTCTCTATATAAAAGCGTGCATATCAAATGTAAAAAATGCGACAAATTTTAAAATTTGTTGGATTTTTTCTAAAGTTAATGACAGTTTTATAGTAAAAAATATCTGAATATAGCATTATTATACTTTTTGTTATTTTTTATTTTACTTAAAATTTTTTTTAATAAAAATTATAAATAAATAAATATAAATAAATTTTAAGTTTGTTTGGAATAATAAAAAGAAAACAAAACAGAAAGTAACCGTGTTTTATACCACAAATTATAGTACACTGTTTAATTAAGGTCAATAAATTTATTTCAGAAGCTTAATTTCAAAAATGATGACAGTGTATGGAATAATTTCCTTGTCTAGAATCATAACTGAGATGAAAATAGGGCGGGTAGCTCTAGGGGAAGCGTTAGCCCCCATACAATATAAATCTTAATTATCGCATATCTAGGGAAATATTAAAGTGAAAGACTTGAGATTTTGTAGGAATAATTTTCTTTTCAAGTTCCACAATTGAGATGAAAATAGGTTGGGTAGGTTTAAGGGGGGAAGTAGTCACCATACAAAATTTATATTTATTATTTTATATCTAAAGAACTATTCAACCAATTTAATTTTTTTGGTAAGCTTTATATTTAGCATGTATATTAAATTAGCCAGAAATATGTATAAATTATGTTCATATTACCAAAAAATAAAATAATTACTCAAAGATATATACTCAAATACAAAAATTTTGATAAAATTAGAAAAACTAAGAATTTTCATTTGAAATTTATATCCTAGATGTAGGGAATATATATAACGCAATTTCATGAAAATCTGGGATATAGAGTTTTGAATATATGCCCTCGATATCTTAAAAAAAATTGTCTAAAAACTATGCGATTTTCTCAAATTTTGATCCTTTTAGGTTAATAGGTTGTTAAACAGCACAAAAATTTCATCATACATTGAGAAATGTCTCGTTTAATTCGATGTTTGCGAAATATATTTTAAAACTTCTGAGCTGTTAAATTTTACATAAAATGTAGAATAAAAATATCAATATTGCTATTGTTGTGCACACTCTTATAAGAAGATTGCACAGTGGGGCAGAATCGAAACTTTTTGAAAATAGATCTGTAACTTTTAACTAGCTGGTTGGATTTGCATAAAATTTTACTGAGGCGTAACAGAGAAGTATATAATTTTAAGTTTGAAAGGGGGCCCCATATACCCCTCAGACGCGGAGTTATTGGGGCTGCAATAGGGTACCTCTGTCAATTTTAAGCTCTTGCAAAATTTTTGTTTCTTATTCCATTTCAAATATTTTTACATCTTCTTAAAGCCCTCGATAAGACCTATAGCCTGCATTTACTATTTACCTATTATGGTTTTCAAGTCATTTGCATTTTAAATTTTAACTACCTTAGTTTTGCAAAATCTTGGTCCAGTTTTTTCAATATATGTACCAAATTAATTAAAAAACAAAATTATCTAACAAATAAAAAAAAAAAAAAAATGAAGTCGATGTCTCTTCCAAGTCCAAAAAATAAACAATTTTGAAATGGAAAATTGCAAAAATTATGAGTTTTTGAACTTTTTTGAAAAAGTCTTTACAATATTTTTTATCAAAAATAAAATTTTCCTCAAGAACATATAATAATTTTATACTTTTCTGAAAGTTATCTTCAAAGAGATAATTTAAAACTTAAAAACTATGCCAAATACACAATAGGACTGAGCGCAGACCCTACCGAATTTGACTCATTTTATATCAAAATTTTGTTTTTATATGTATATGTTCTAAAATCCCAAAGCATGAATCTGCAAACAGAATGCAGTTTCTGAAACTCTAATGCATTGCAAAAAGCTTGCCAACTGCTTTTTCCAGATCTCTAACAATTGTGGTCTTTATAGGCAAAATTATAAAAAAATTCCTTTTTTGGGCTTTCGTCGGTCCTCAGTAGTTGTCATTAATTGTATAAGACATGTGCCTCAAAAGAACTGAAACATGTTGCGTTTTCAGTGAAAAAACTCTCAACTTAATAATTTTTTAATAATAGTGAATATTTTCGAAGTACAACTTATTTAATATTCATTTCCATAAACCAATAATACAATTAAAGAATCAAAAATTTAACTTGCCAAAAGTAAAATTATTTTGAAATTTCAGTTGAATTCTTAAGACATTCTATGACGAAAAGTAATAATACTTTTGAAAAATAAAATATTTCGTATTTTATCAGTTAGTCAAAAGATTAGATAGGGAATATTTCAGATGCAATATAATGATTTTATATTTAATTTAGTTTTTAATTTTCTTTCAATATTTTTTCTTTTCAATTTTTTTTTTTTTTTTAGAAAAGTTTTGTACAATCTTATTTTTGATAATGCAGAAAAAATACCTTATTGATACATATGAAAATCAAATGTTTTTGTATAATTTAAAATATTACTTTTGTAACGAATTTTTTACAAATCTTAATATTCAGTATTACCATCTAAAAACGCCTTTAGTAAGTAGTGTGTGTACAATAATGTAAATTTTTCATTGAGGCCTTAAAAACAGTAATATTTTTGATATAGGATTTTAAAAGTACATATTAAATTAATATTAAATTTCCAGTTTTCCGGAAAAATTAAAAAATCTTCAATCTCCTTTTTAGGGAACAAAATATATTGATTGCCTATATTCAAAACCTTCTATCTCAGGATTTCATAAAACTGTGTTTTTAATGACATTATATACACTATAACAACGCTCACGTATTATATAAATTTAAATTTAAAATTCATAGTTTTTTCAATTTTATTAACGTTTATGTATTCCTCTATCTTATAAAATAAATATTTTAATCTTATTTTTTAGTACAAAACCCTCTATCTCTCTGAGTAATTATTTTATTTTTTAATAATTTAAATATAACATATACTAATTCTAACTAATTTATACATGCTGAATATTTAAATCGGTTAAATAGTTCTTTAGATATACAATAATAAATATTCACTTTATATGGCGGCAACTACCCCTTGTAAAGCTACCCTACCTATTTTCATACCAATTATGGAACTAGACAAGAAAATTACTAGGGCGGATCAATAAGTATGTGACTTTTCCAACTTCCCTCGTAGTTATATGAAATGCAACACTATTCCCATCAAGTACTACCTGTTAATAGACTACTGTCAATTTTAGAGCAAGTGTCGTCATTTACTTTCCGTAAAAATAGGATTTTTCGAGGTCCTTAAAATAGACATTTGTTTGGTCAATAATTTCATCGTTGGAGCTGAATCTCTTTCCACCAAGACATTTCTTTAGGTTTGGAAGTAGGAAGTTGTCACTAGTTGTCCGGAGAATATGGCGGATGAGGTACCAATTCGTGTGCACCCGTGCATTATCTTGATGAAAAAGAACTTATTTCTTGGCCATATGGGGTCGTTCACCTTATTGACCGGCAAACTTTCCTTGACCTTCTTCGGAGCAGGTTCACCCGGAGAAGCTCATTGTTTAGACTGCTGCTTGGTCTCCGCAGTACAGTAATGGATCCATGTTTCTTCCAGAGTTACAAAACGCCGCGAAAACTCATTCGGATTGCAGTTAAACAACTCCAAACAATCCTTTGAAGATGTCACACGTTTACGTTTATGGTCAATTGAGAGCAAACGCAACACCCATCCTGCAGACAACTTCCTTAAACCCACTTTTTTAAACCACTTTTTTACAATTGAAATCGATGGTGCAGAGTCCCCATAGTATTTATCGAGCTTTTTCTTGGTTTGATTGATTGTTTTTTTTTCGCAAAAAATAATATTTAATGAGCACTCGAAATTCGCTTTTTTCCATTTTTAGAAAAATACACGAGGTTGTATTTTAATGACGACACTTGCTCAAAATTTGACAGTAGTCTATTAACAGGTGGTACTTGATCGGAATAGTGTTGCATTTCATATAACTGCGAGGGAAGTTCAAAAATTCACGGACTTATTGATCCGCCCTCGTATTTTCACAAAATCTTGCACTGTAATAGTTTCATAGATGTGCGATAATTAAGATTTATTTATTGTATGGTAGCTAATACTTCCCCAAGAGCTGCCCGTCCTATTTTATTATTCCAGCACAATTTTAAAACTTTTGCTCTATTAGTTCTCACTTAAGCGATAAATAATTTTTACTCCAAAAATAATTATTATTTTGTTTGTATGAGAGTACCATTCCCTCTTCTAAATTACTAACTAGGTGAAATAATAGACCGATCATAACCAATTTCAATAGACTTCTTCCTTGTGTCATGAAAGCCTTACGTGCCAAATTTCATTGAATTATCTAAAATATTGCGACCTGTACTTTGTGCACAAGGCTTACATGGACAGCCAGCCAGACGGACGGAAGGACATCGTCAGATCGACTCAAAAAGTGATTCTGAGTCAATTGGTATACTTTAAGGTGAGTGCTGGATGATTTTTTCTGTGCGTTACAAACATCAGAACAGGGTAGGGTATAAATAGATCTATTTACCTATTAACTGCTATGTATAATATCAATATCTCTCCAAAAAAGTCAAATATTATATAGTGTCATAAATGCCGACTTTATTAAATTTTATTTATTTTTTTCGGTACAATTTTTTAAATATCTCTGAAACTATTGAGTAGATTGAATAATGATCTATGTATTGACTTGAATGCAATTTGAATTATTTTCAATTCCTTCTTGAAATATTTTGCAATATGTGGTGGAACCTAATTAATTTTTTATATAGAACGATTTATCTCGAGAACCAGAGTCAATTCAAACAAATGATCACGTTTTGTAGCCCTGTGTAATAGTCTGTTATACTTTTAAGTTGTGAAAATGTTGTTCCTTTAGAAGCGATTCTTTTTTTGCTTGATATTTTATGTATTTCAATGATTTTTCTGTTGAAATATTTTAAACTGAACTACTAAATGCAAGTTATTTATACTAAAGATTTTCTTTATGCTTATTTTAATATGCATGTGTATTGAATTAAAATCTTATTATAAATTCCACACATGTTTCAATTAGTTTACACTATATATATATGTATATAAACTTTACACCTTATCAGAAAATTGTTGTTGGTCAATTTGGAAACTAAAGCAACAACAATAGCTATCATACTAGTGATACAACAACAATGTATCTAACCAACTTTGAATGATTTTATTTATAGTTTTAGGCCACAAATTTATACATGTCTGCCTAGAGTTAAAACAACTGTGTATGTGTGTAGACCTAAATGTCCGGAAATATGTAGGGGATGTAGCTCAGATGGTAGAGCGCTCGCTTAGCATGTGAGAGGTACGGGGATCGATGCCCCGCATCTCCAACTACATTATTTAGTTTTACTTCTTAATTTTTTATAGATGTAAGATTTTAAAACAAATATTTTTTAATTTCTTTTATTTGAAATATTTCAAAATATTCCACCTACAATTTGATGTTGATATATTAACTGACAATCTGTCAAGGGAATATTTTGCCAAACATCAACATTTTGAATATGTACATATTAAGTTTTTGTGTTAAATTCAAACTTTTGCTTATTTTTTATTTCATACTTTTATTTTAGATTTGTTTAAAAACAGAATAAACATAAAAATATATATATATTTTTAGTTATTTATACACATTATAAAATCACGTTTTCTAACTAAATATTGAAATTTTTATATATTAATCTAAAATACCACCACTCTACATTAAACAAAATCTATGATGTGATTGATATGAGCTCTGAAAAAAAAAAAATAATCAAATCTATAATGCAATCGCGCGTAAAATGATACAAATTTTTGTTGATTTAAATTTTTTTATTGCTGTGAAATCATGTTTTTAGCTTTATGTTTTGTTATTTCTACATGAATAATATTAAAAGCATTATTTTATGATGTTTTTTTTATATTTTCAGAACTCTTTACGTGTTTCGAAATATAAAATTTGTATGCATACATATTTTTATTATTTATATTTTTATAGTAGGTGGCACAGGGGTTCCAAAACGTTTTTTGACTAATTTTTTAACTTGTAAACCGTTGGAAATATCTCAATAAAATTTCACCTGGCCAGAGACGAGGTGTTTTCGAATTAATTTTAAGGAGCACAGAATCCTAGCAGATCAGGGTAGGGAGAGTGGGTATACTTCCAAAGTTGGTTATCTGGTGTATGCAATTAAAAAAATCGCCAAAAATTCATTTATGATTTGACAGAATAAAAATTTACATATAAATATTCCTTATAAATCTCTACAAAAAATATGCTTACATGTATAAGTTACCTCTTTTAATTTAAGGGATATTTAGGTCGAAATACATTTTTCACTCATTTTTTAACTTGGCGGTCTCTCATTTTTTTAAATATTCATTGTATTTTCAAATAATATTGCTGCAAGAGTCAAATAAATATGTAGATTCGATAAAAAGTTTTATTAATCTGAATTTGAAACTTTAAAAGAATTTTATATTTTTGAATTTTTTTTCAAAAAAGGTGGCAATATTTTTTTTATTTATATTTATATTTATTCTTATGGTCTATATATTTTTTAATGTTTTCAAAAGGAATCTTAATCTATAGACGTATAAAGTAAACCTGAAGGCGCTTGGGGAAACGGTATTCCCACAAGCCCCATACAAACTTTGTCAATTTTCCAAGATTTTTTTAACTTTGTTTGTAAAATTCTCAAACCTCAAATCTGGGGTCAAGCAAAAAATTATATTAGTTAAATTCCTTCATATATTGGATAAATACACAAAAATTATTTTCTGACGGGCGCCTTTTATAAAGACAGTGTTTCGATTTGAATGAAAAAAGTAAATTTTTAAAACACTTTTTTTCCGGGTTGGGATTTAGGGTATTTTGGTATAAAACAGGGAACGTGTCTTAATTCCCTGATTTTAAGGTAAGTCTATCTATATTGTGTCAAAATTTTATTTGAATATCTCTACTCGTTTAAAATTTATTTAGGTCCAAATGTTAACATTATTTCTAAAAAATATACTTAAAATTTAAATTTTAAGTTTATCAGGTCATGGTGTGAAGAAATTTGACCGTATTTCATATATTTCTACTAAATGTTATTCTCCATAATCTTACGAGTTCAGAGCTAAATATTTATATATACAGTTTACATCTGAACAAAAAAAAAAAAAAAAAAAAAAAAAATGAAATTCTTTTACTTTTTACCGAATCTACAGATTCATATGATTCTTATTTCGAATTTTGTATTAGATCTATTAAAAATTTAAAAAAAATGAGTGAAAAATTTATTTCGACATAATTATTTCTTAAATTAAAAGAGATAACATACACATGTAAGCGTATGTTTTTGTAGAGATTTACAGGATATATCTATATGTACATTTTTTTCTGTCAAATAATAAATGAAATTCTGGCAATTTTTTGAAGAAATTGCATACCCGAGAATCCGCTAGGAACCTGTGCTCCTTCAAATCAACTCGTAAACACCACGCCTCTGGCCAGGTAAAATTTTATTGAGATATTTCCAATTGTTCACAAGTTACAGAATTATTTCCAAAAAAAAACACATTTTGGAACCACTGTGAGGTGTTTGAAAAGAAATATATTTTGTAAAAACACGATTTGAAAATAAACTGACAGATCGGTTTCTTTTCGAGAGCTTTTTTTGTTTCACAATGTCTTCAGAAGTGAATTTGAATTTGTTTGAATTCTACCCGACAAGTCTGGTGTGAGGCCCTATATTTGAAAATGTAAATATTTCAAATGTCGATTGACATTTTATTTCACAAAAGATATGTATTAAATGTTCATATTAGAATGGAATATTTGGAAAATTTTAATATTTATTTAAAACTGTAATATTCATAACTGGATAAAGTCTAATTTCTTGTTCTGTTTTATAATTAGGTTCAATTGAAATTAATTCTGCAGACAGTGTTGCCAGTTTAGCCTTTTTAAGGATAAATATAAACTTTTTATTTTGCTTTTCTAGCCTTTTCTTTGCTTTCTAAAACTCCCTTAAAATGGTTAAAATGTTAAATAAGTATATCAATGGATTTAGTTTTCTCTCTTGTAACACCTGTAACATTGTTACAAAAAGTTAAATATTTTGGAATTTTTGAAAGGGGTTTTATTTGAAAGAGGTCTAACTTAATTAAACATATTTCCTAAAATAATTATATTTCATAAATTTTAATTTGAATTTAAAAAAAAAAACGTATAATCGATTACCTTAATGTATACGTAAATAGGTCTATTTTTAAATTTTGTTATATTTTATATATGTTTAAAAAATGGAAGGATTTTCGATGAAACAATTTAAAATTTTTATATTTCGACAATTTCAAGTAAGAACACTCAAAAATTAATTTTTTTGAAATGTTCGTATTAATGTTGACAAAAGTAAATTTCAAATGCCGTTTAAGTCATTAAAATTCATAAAGAATTTCCAGAGATATTTCTATTTAAAGTTACATACTTTTGAATTCTATTTTTGGGAAAGAGAAAAAGCAAAATAAAATCGCAATTTTGTAAAACTGAAAACTGAAATTGATAAATGGTTTAATGGAGTTTGTGTATACTAATTTTTATTAAAAAGACACCAAGTAAAAAAATTTCCTTTTTCGAGCTTTCTTTCATGGAACCGTCTATTTATAATTTTTAAGGTTTGAAAATGTATACTTAATAAATTACTTAAAATTACTATAGTTTTGGAACGTGGAAAGACTGTTAATACTTATTAATACACTACAACAAAAATAAAATAAATAAAATTTATTTCTATATGTTTCTGAAATATGATTCTGAAAATGTTATATTTTCACAAAATATGTTCTATCGTCCACATTTTTGAACGCGCGGGAATCAGTTTAGTGCTAAACCGTTCTATATACTACATATATTGAGCCCTAACCACAAAAGAGTCTTCATTCCAGAACACAAAAGTTCACAGAAGAAGCATTTTTGACGCTTACCATAAAATTGCCTTCGCTATAAATCTGAAACTGTACTAAATTCGGCGCTGAAATTTTTACAGATGATGTACACTGCCTGCCACTTGAATAGGGATTTACATTTTTTTAACTTTAATTAAGTATATCTCCTAAACTAAAGTTCAGAAAAAAATAATTTTTTGCGCAACCAAATTTCAAAGTGACACACGAAAAAGTACCACAGAAATACATGTCTTTAAATAAATGCATAATTTTAGTATAACAAAATATGTATATTTTTTATTTCTTCAGGAAACTAAAGCTAACACTTTGAAATTTGTTTGCGCAAAAAATTATTTTTTTCTGAACTTTAGTTTAGGAGATATACTACTTAATTAAATTTAAAAAAAATGCGATTCCTTATTCAAGTGGCAGGCAGTGTATATGTTTCTGAATTATAGATTTTCATCAAAAAAACTGATTTCGAAAATGTTTTTATTTAAATGTAATGTTTTAGATTTGAAAAATCTCCCATGACTGAATTTTGTTAAAATATTTCACATTTTCGATAACTTTCTAATCTAAAGATTTATTTTTTAAAAAATGAAAAAAAAAAATAATATTTTTTTAATAATAAAATTTGGAAAAAAAATAAAATAACATTCTTCTACATTGAAAAATCACTTGAGAAATGAAATAGCCCTTCTTGAGGATTCGCAAAGAACATAATGAAGTCAAAACAAAAAAAAAAAAAAAAAAAAAAAAAAAAACAATATTGAAGCGTAAATATTTTTTTAACCGTAAGGGATTATTGATATTAATTTGTATAATCTAGATTTTTATTTTAAAAAATTAATATCTATAGTTAAAGAAGCGTTTAATAAAATACCTGTCGGTTATTAAAATCCGTGGCAACGAGAAATCTCTGAAATTAGAAAAAAATTAATTAGTCAGAGAAATAAATACAAATGTAAATTTCAAAGATGTAGCGATTTTAATTATAAAAATCAATTGAAAAGCATTTTGAAGCTATTAAATAAACTTATTGATTTTCACCTTAATAAAGACCGCAATGAATCCTGGTTATTATTTATTTCGAATTTGCCCTCGGGCTCTAAAAAGTTTTGGAAAGTAAAAAAAGCACTGAAAGGAAACAAAGTGTCCTTTACTGATCTTCATGTAAATGGTGAAGTTTTAAAAACTGGCACTGAAAAAGCTAATTCAATAGCAAAACTAATTGGTAATTCACACACCATTACTTTAAATAATTATTCACCTATGGACTCGGCCGTCTCAAGATTCATTCATGATCTTAACGATACACATCTTGACAGATCTAACGTAGAGCTTACCAATTTAGATGAAGTTAAATCGTTTGTACTTTTATTGAAAAATGATAAAGCCCCCGGTTTAGATGGCATTAATAGCATTACTTTTTTGAAACTCTACGTAAACTTTTTAACTCTTGTTTAATAGAAGGCTATTTTCCAACTATTTTTAAGAAGGCAAAAGTTATCCCAATTCCTAAGCCAGGAAAGGATCCTAAATTACCGTCTAGCTATAGACCAATCAGCATCCTAAGCCTATTGGATAAAGTATTTGAAAAAATAATTAATAAGAGAATTTTAGATTTTTCCAACCAAAATAATATTATTAACCCAAGGAACACTCCACAGTACATCAACTAAAAAGAGTCCTTAATTTTATTAAATCAAACAAAAAAAAATCGTAAGAGCACTGGAGTTATTTTTCTTAACATTGAAAAAGCCTTCGATTCAATATGGCATGAAGGCCTGGTTTTTAAACTAAATTCCTTCAATTATTCAACGTACTTGCAAAAGATAATAAAGAGTTTTTTAGATCAGCGCTCATTTGCTGTATCTATAGATAACACGCTGTCTAGTGATAGACAAGTCTCTGCGGGTCTGCCGCAAGGATTGGTATTATCACCTACTCTTTATTCAATATATATTTCCGATTTTACTATTCGCAAGAATTAAGAAGTAGCTTTTTACGCTGACGACAGTGCTTTTATTTGCTGCGGTAAGGTGTCAAACGCAATAATCAAAAAAATGGAAGATAGTTTAAAATCTACCAATAAATACTTTGATAAATGGAAGATAAAAGTTAATGTTAGTAAAACTCAAGCTATTATATTTCCATATAATAGATCACGGAAACGTATTCCTACAAAACATTTATATTCTAGGGGAGTTTTTATTCCTCTGCAGGATCGTATCAAATATCTAGGCATTATCTTAGATAAAAAACTATCATTTAAACAACACATATAGTATATTTGTGATAAAGCAATCAAATGCGGCCGTGCACTTTACCCCTTGCTTAACAGAAGATCTAAACTTAATTTAAAAAACAAAATCCTTATTTACAAAATGTATATTCGACCAATTATGACCTACGGATGCCAAGTCTGGTTTAATAAAGCTGCTAAAACTTACACAAGAAAATTACAGATAATACAAAATAAAAATCTGAAAATAATTCATAACCTACACCCTAGATATTCTACTGGTCTATTGCATAGAAACTTTAAGCATAAAATGTTTAATTCATTTGCAAGGGAACTGACTCTGTCATTTAATGAAAAATGCAAAACGTCTACATATGAAATAATAAGATATTTGCTAAACAATCACTAAGACTCTTTTTTATTTAAAGAGTTATAATTGATGGTTGTTTTTAAAATTTCTTATAACTTTTAAGTATGTACAAGGTTTTTTTTTGACAACTTTTCCTTAACACTGTGATATTAGTAGTTTCCTAATTTAATTATTTAGATGTTAATTTTAAGTAAATTCTCATAACAATGTAATTATTTTATAAAGGTTTCAATAAAGTTAATAATAATAATAATAATAATAATAATAATAACAATAATAATAATAATAATAATACGTTAACTTGTAAAACTACGAGCTATTTAAACTTGTTCATGCACAAGAAGGTCAACTTTGACATACTGTAGTTTATTCCGTATTATAACAAGTAGACTATAACATTTTTCGGAAAGCTTAGGTCCTCCTTTCCAATTTCCTTATACATTTGGTTCTATCCGGCCAATAGTTTGAGAGATATAGATTTGTTACCATGTCTTTGAAATCGACACCCACACTGTAACGATTGATCTTGAAAATTAGAATCAATTAAAAAAGAGATTTATAACTCCATGATCACGTGTAACTAAATTGAATGAGAAATCCTGTGAAACAGAATAAAATTCGTTTTTTTTTGCCCTGAGTTATGAATTGATATAGTTAAACAGTTTACAACAAAAAATTTTCGCAATGAAATAATTTAAAAATTGGTTACAAACCTTTAAGAAAATCAAGAAAGCTTATTATTATTTGGAGGTGTCTTGTAATGAATGATGAGATATACTGTAGGTTTCATAGCTTCTGAAACATCTATTTATGTAAAACATTAATGGCACAATTAATAGAGATGTCAACTTGGCATCGGTACTTTACACCAATACCTCTCCAAAACTGTTTGCATTGAGGGAAAAAATTCGATTCATAATACACCAGGATTGCAGTGACATTGGTAATTTATGGTATCGGCTTTTTAATACCGTTCGATAACAAATTTAATAAAAAAAACATAATGCAATTTAATAATTTGATACCAAACCTGGGTCAACATGATGCAAATTAGGTATCGATTTTCGTTAAAATTTGAACACTATTGAGACTGAATGGTATCATTTTCAATACGTATGTGGTCGATTATTCTCTGGGTGTATTTACACAAGTTTAAAAATTCGGGTCAACTTTTGAACCTAAACAGATGAGAACTATTTCTAATGTAATTTGGGTTGCGAAACTCAAATATGGAATTCGCTTTTTCAAAATTGGTTCTAGTTTTCGAGTTCTCGAGTATTGGAGATAGTAGCTGTCATAATAACTTTTTGATAATGCTGTCGTAAGAAAATTTATCTTAATCATATTCTTCATGTTGGATTTTATTACAGATCATGTAGAAATATAGAAAAGCAATGCAAAGATGATTGGAAGCATTTTTATTATGTTTACGAATATTATATACTGAGAAAAATGGTCAAAATTCTGATAAATATTCAGAGTTCAGTAACTTCATTACCTTGTTTAATATATTCCACTAACAGAACTGAATAACTTGACTCGAGGTTTGAATTTACTAATACAATTGGCAGAGTTAAATGCATAATGGTTGTAGGGATAAAAAAATGTTGAACACTCTAACAATCTTCAAAGTAAATGGAATCAAAAATTATTCACCATTAACGATTCTAAAGAGAAGTATATATTATCAGTGATTTATTTGATTTCAGGAATACAGAGTTCGATTTCATTTAGAGCGGAAAATAAAATGTATCCTTTTCACCACTTCCAAGCTCATAGTACTATCTTCACATAGAACCTTAACTTATCAATAACCTTTTCAAAACACTTAGCCGCAAACGACAAAAATTAAATAAGGTATATTTAAAAAATTTATTATTAGAAAACTAATGATCGACGGAATCTTTAAAATATGTTTTACGTCTAACAAATTGTCAACAGTGGGATAATTAGACAATCGTGTTTGAAACATTATCGATAATCGCAACAAATAATGGAGAGTCTGTTGCAAAACTACCACAAGATTGGTTATCGAATATCTTTAAAATTTAATTTTCTTGATTCGATATTTCGATTTTTCGCTTAAAAGTTTCGTGGTGCAAGTTACGAAAAATAAAAAAAATTTTATAAAATTTTCGAAAATCGAAAAATAATACCAAGTGTATTGGGGATGTAAGCATGGTGAGTACCTATTTCTAGATTTTAAAACATGAAACAGATTTGAAAAAATATGAACGATTCAATTTGACAGATTTTTAATACAAATTTATCTGTTTTTATTAAATAAATTTGGTTATCAGATCTCAAATATAGTAAAAAATATTTTTGTTTATATCTCGAAAACTAAAACCAATTTTGAAAAATATTAGTGAAAATTCGAATTCAATGTCCTAAATCATCTTAGAAAACACTTTTAGTACCTCAAGTTCAAAACTTTGTATATCTATGTTATTGATTGTGTTACAAAAGACCAAAATCTTATAAATATCCCTCATATTGTATTCAGGATATTGTACCTGAATAAAAAGTGATCTGTGAAGCCGTCTCCTAGCGCAATAATAAAAAAAAGTGAAAACACAGCTCCTAGTATATCTGCCAAAGATGTGTCTAATTTATAATAATAAGTTTTATAAATTAACCAATCATATGATCTTGCGCAACTATAAATTTTATGTTTCTTTTTTATAATACTTGTTTACTGATTTTATACTATTGTTTTTATGGTTCACAAAAGTGTTGACAAAAATGGCACAATTAAACGGTTTTATTTCTTAAATCTTCTAATAAAAGCAAAAAATCGAATTTACCACATGTCCTGGAGCTGTAAACAAATTCAGTAAATTTATATTACTTTTTTATATATTCACAACATACACTAAATAAGTAATAATATAAATCCTAAAATTGTGTACAAATTAAATTTTACGATTATTTTCTTGACATTTAACCAAAATTACCTTAAATATTTACAACTAATTTTCCTAAACCATCAATAGTCTCAGCGATTCTTACAAAGAAATTAATTTGTTACCAAAAAAAAAAAAAAAACTAATATCAAAAATAAAATAAATAAATAAATATTTAGAAATCATAAAAATTTTGAAATATCCTTGAAGTTTTACGAAAAAAAAAAAAACATCGACTGTAAGCCAATACCAGTATTATGACAAACGTTATTTCAAACTATGAATCTCCCTTTAGTATGGCTGACTGCTGGAGGGGAGTTTTGTCGCTTTATAAATGCTAAGAATTGCAAAATGTTCATCCAAATTTACGTTGTTAACATTGCGATAAAAATCAATCAACTATAAAATATGTCCATTTACTTTATTGTCGGTTTATTATCTCTTGTCTATTTATACGATACCAAAATCCAAATAAAAAAAATATATAAAAATTGCCAATTTCAATTCAATAAATTTATATATGAAGTGGTGTATTAAGTAGTAGATTTAGTAACATTTTATTGTATCTTCTGGTAACTCCCACCTCATGCCTAAAAAAAAAAAGAAATATTATTATTGGCTTAAAAAAAAAAAAACTTTTTTTATGTTTGTATTGACTTTAACTTGTATTTTATGGATAAATGTTACAATTTTGTGGTGTTTTTTATGTTGTTTTTCTTTATTTTTCGGTTATGATGTCGAATAAATTTGTTGGGTGTGAAATAAAAAAGAAAACTTTATGATGTGCTCCGAAGACATGTTGTTGTTGTAATTTAAAGAAGGGAAATATGGAACAAAAATATTTTTAAGTATATAAACATGTAGAGATTTTATTATATAGTTAAAGATATTTTTAAAGTTTTATTAATAACAATAGCATTTTTTACACATAAACCAAACATATGAAAGTAGAGATATTTCATGTACTTAGCTTTTCATTTCGTGTTTGGGCTATGGTTATTAAATGATATGAGAATATGAGAAATTTTAGCAATATTTTTTGTTTTAACCCTTCGGATTTTTATAATGTCAAAAATTTTCTTCAAAAGTTTTATTCTTAAATATTCTTGAGCTTTTCTAACAAATTATTAATTTTAAAAATATCATAGCAAAATTTCTGAATACCACATTTTGGCCCTTTACTTAGTCGAAATAATGGACCAATATTGTTATTCGATTCTGCTCTCTTGAATATTGAGATAATGTGTTACATTCGAGCAAAAACTTTGCTTTCCTGTTAAGCTAGCAGGTATAATTGGAAACAAAAATAAACTACTTATTTTTTGCCTGAATAACTAGTTATTTTTGTTCGAATTGTCAATAAATTCATGTAGTTATTTTTGTGGCTCTAGGGGTATTCAAAAATATGTACCTAAACGAAAACAAAAATAAAAAAAAACAAAAAAATTTTGCCCTCAGTGAGACTCGAACTTGGATACAAACTAACCATTCGTTTTTAATGACTAACGTCTTACTCAGTACACCAACTCGCACATAGTGTCCTAAGCGACAAAAACTCTATTTAGTTTAAAATATCTTTTTAGACATTTTGTTATAAAAAACTAACAGCTTCAGAATGGGGTTGAACCAACAACCTTCTGGTTGTTAATCCGGCGCTCTAGCCAACTCGTTCACGTGTTATTATACTATTGAGTACTTATTAATGTAATACAGAGTAGGCAAATAATAATGACGCCTCATTACCAAGAAACTACTTTAATAAGTAGTTGTCATTACCGAAAATCAAAAAGTTTTTGCTGGGATATTAATTAATGGCTACAACAAACTTATTCCTCCCCATTTCAACTTAATTTTAAAAGTAGTCTTATTGCAAAATGCTGTGTGCATCTTTAAAAGCCACAATAATCTCATATAAAATTTATACAATACCATCAGTTACTATTTGATTAGTAGACTATCATTTACATATTAATTACACTTTAGGGAATGTTTAAATCATACCCCATTTAAGTAAAATAAAGAGTGAATGGAATTTCTGCCTCAAATAAATGAAAGAAAACAGTTGTAACTAAATGAAGTTTGTAAGTGGTCAAATGTTTGTCTAACAAAATTGACTGCAGTTAATGGTCAAGTTGGAAGTTAAGGACTTAAAACATAAAATTTGTTGCAAGTTAGTGTATTTGCAAAGATATATTTACATTTAAGCTTAAATAATTTGTAAATAAACAAATACTATCTATAGACAAAAGCTACATTGAAGGAGTTGGTTAAAATAGAGAGAGGTAAAGCAAAATAAGAAAGAGTGAATAAAACAAGAGTAAAAAGAGAGAGTGATTAGTAAAATCCTGCGAAAACTTTACATTATTTTTGATAAATAAAAACTAAATGCATCAAAATCATTAGCTTTAAATATATTAATATATTGTAGTTTTTTTTTATTAAAAAATCATAACCAAACATTTTAGCAATATATTTTTATTTATATGTACCTTTATTTGCTCCAAGGAAATGGTGTCTGTTTTATAGCGTTTTCCTTTTATACATAAACTAATAATATTATTACAAAAATTTCTGCACGACTAAATGCGACAAAGTATATTTACCATAACTTCTAGTTATAAATACATGATTGTCTTCAATTGCTACTAAATAGAAGAACATATCCATCTGTCAATTTTATTCTATCTTATTCTGCATGTACGAGTATCCGTAAACATAAAACAATACTTTCAAATCCCAAAATGATAAATTTGCAAATTGGTTTTGCAGAAAATTATACACAAATTCTTTGACAATGACAATGGAAAAAGAAGACAGAAAATACTAAACTTAACAACTTGAACCAAAAACTCTTCAAATATTCTTAATACAGTGGCTGTTAGTTGGCATTGTATCACAAAATTGTTTGTAGTAACTACATACGTAGACGGCTAGACAATTAGTTAAATATTTGTAAATATAAAAATTCAAGACAGGAAAATTGACATAGACCATCGCAGAACATCACTGTTTAGGCTTCCTACACCTCCTTTTCAAAAAATTCAAAACTTATTTTACTTTTCCTTCTATGAAAAATCTACAAAAAAAATTGGTTTCTGTTTTTAAATGGATTCTTTACTCCCTTTCGTTGGAAATATATACAAGAATGGATAGTCGTTTACTTAAATATTTACTTCTAAAATTCACCATTACATTTAGGAATATTTCCAAACCTGAGACTTAAAATGCTCAAAATTCTTCAGTCTTATTTTAAGTTTCAGTAGAGGAGATAGTTTTCATATATATTTTTTTTTACAAAATGGGATCCGATTTATTTATCCGCTTCTTTTGACAGGGAGTATGTAAGACCATATATCCAATGACACGCTGAAAACAAGTTAGGAATTCGACGAGGAAGTATTGTGACTCCAAAATAACGGGTTTTCGAAAGACCCTTTAGTACTTCCTTTTCCCACTGGAACAGAAAATTAAATACATATAACAGCTTTATAAATTAGAGATAGTATACTATATCTTGTTTGACTTCATGCTATTCTTTTAAATCTAATTTAGAAGATTATTAATATTTACAAATTTAAGTACAGAAAATATCAGAAGAAGGAAAAGTTTTGAATGCTATAAATAATACAGGTATAAACGGTTTTGGACTTGAGTAATCAATAGTGGTTTCTAAGGTTATTTAGGGTGCTGAATCCGAATATTCAGTATTTTTTTCAAAATTGGTTGTCCAGATATCAACAAAAATATTTGTTTACTATATTTTAGATCTGATAACCAATTTATTCCATAACAAGTTAGAGCGCTATATTTGGCTGTGCCGAATCTTTTATACCCTTCACCACCTTACCGATAAATAATACAATTTACGACTTAAAGTATGCTTTCATACTTTCACATTTATATTTACATAAATAATCTATAGTTTTTTCCAAACTACAAAAATGTAAATACAAAATTATACTATCATAGCACTGATAGTTTCTGATGACTACTAAATTTATATACATATGTTTGTATGGTAGTAGATACATGCTTATACAAAAAATAACAACTGAGTCATTGCAATGCTTTTATTTCCAACTAAAAAACGTCCAAACGTACATACATAAAAATGATTGTGTTTATGTATATACCATCAACAACTACTGTTTGCTTACACAAAAAAAAAAAAAAAAAAGACAACAACACTGAAAGTCATTGCAATGTTTTTATATATGTTTGTGTGTATATTTTTATGTTTATGAACCGATATGGTTAATTAAAAAAAAAAACGAAATTTTAGAAAAATATTTATGACCGATCTATATAAAAACGGAATTCGTAGCTTAAAAAAGGGCTTCAAAAAGTTAAAAATGCATTTTACCCGATATCTCGATTATTATTGGACCGATTGAGTTCGTTTCTTCAGCATAAAAATTCCGAAAAAAAACGTCTTTATATGGTAGTCATAAACGCCATTTCCGATAAACGGACGGACATAGTTCTTTTGAAAATTACAAACGGAATGACAAACTTATGAGTACCCTTTATGGGCATGAATATCGGTCAAAAATGAGTTTTGGCCGATAACTCTATAACTAATGGACTGAATGAGTTCATTTCTTCAGCAGAAAAATTCAGAAAAATTTTTTAAATTTTGTCTTACATAGGGGCTTTAGAAAATCGAAAACCGATTTTTTTGAACTAGTTTTTTCCGAGTTTCAGTAGAAAAGTTCTGGAAAGAATTTCTGATCTTTCGATATATATATATATATATATATATATATATATATATATATCGTCTTATCGATATCATTTCTTATAAGGATCCAGAAAATATAAAATTTTTTACTCTCCGATAAAAATTGTGAAAATTATAAACGGAATGACAAACTTTACACCTGTAGGGTTTAAAAATAAATAATAAAGATAAGACAAGTATAAAGTGCTTAATGTAAATTTTTATAACATTTAGTATTTTTCTATAACGATAAAGGGTGATCGCTGATCACGGTTTGTACAATAAAAAAAAAAGTCCATTCAAGTATGCGACTTTTCCAATTTGATCATTTTATACATAATTGACCAATTCAATTTCAATTTTTTAAACAAAATTTTAGAAAGCAAAAACAAACTAATTTAAAAATGCTTACGATATACAACGTTACAGCAGAGACTGTTAATTGGACAAATATGTACACTGCCTGCCACTTGAATAAGGAATCACATTTTTTTAACTTTAATTAAGTATATCTCCTAAACTAAAGTTCAGAAAAAAATAATTTTTTGCGCAACCAAATTTCAAAGTTGGCTTTAGTTTCCTGAAGAAATAAAAAATATACATATTTTGTTATACTAAAATTATGCATTTATTTAAAGACACGTACTTTTTCATGTGTCACTTGAATAAGGAATATTTTAAAATTAAGCAAACTGTAATTCATTTTTAAAATTTTAGGTTATAAAAATGAAAGTTATTATCTTTCAGCATTCAATTAATAATGAGTACTGCCACCATTTTTAGAAATAACCTCAAAAATGCGATTTGGCATCGACTTGTATAATGACTCTAAGTAATTTAGCGAACTTGAACTCCATGCTTCCTTTATTGCATCCTTTAAGGATTCTATCGTCTCAAATTGTTTTCCTCCTTCATAAACTTTTCTTGCAAGCCAACCCCAGACATTTTCCACTGGATTCAGGTCTGGTAAATATGGGGGTCAATCCAAAAGTTGAACACCTTGTTGATTAATCCATTGTTTTACTGCTCTGGCGGTATGAATCGGAGCGTTGTCGTGTTAGTACGTCCAAGGTATGGGTCCAAAGAAATCATTAAATTTTGGAAATGCTTCCTCCAGAATGTTTTTGTAAGTCGTTGCAGTCATTTTATTGGATACAAAAACCAATTCTATGGTACCATAATACGAAATACCATTATTCCGCCCTCTTGGCTGTGTCTGCAGCTCAAAAATAATTTCTCCTTATTTAGGTTATGGAAGTAATAGTTGTACCCGTCGGGACTATCAATATTAAACTTTTTTCATCAGAAAATACAACTTTAAACCATTTGTCGGAACATGTCATTGTATTTTTGCCAAACTGTAGACGTTGTGATTTGCGTTTTTCATTAAGTGGTGGGTTTTTTTACATGATTTTAAAATACGGTGCACTGTTCTTAGACTGGTACTAACTCCACTTTTGTCACGGATTTTTGATACCGACATGGCAGAATTTGATGAAATTCTAAGAATTTTTCGTCTTTCTTTTGGAGTTGTTGCCATTTTCTTCCGCCTTTTCATGTTTTTTCCATATCTTTCCACGTTATTTAAATAATTGTAAACAACTGTCTTTCCTCTATTAATGTTTTTGGCTATTTGGACCGGATTCTGACCCTGAGATTTCAAAATCAGAATTTTTTCATATTCTTTTTCAGAGTTATTAAGAGCCTTACTACGTCCCATTTTGAATAAAAACTATTTAAAAACTATCAAATTAAAAATTCTCTAGTTGTTTATATTGAAAGAAATTCAAATCATAGCATTCCTGATTAATATTAAAAGAATTCCTTATTCAAGTGACACACGAAATAGTACAACAGAAATACATGTCTTTAAATAAATGTATAATTTTAGTATAATAAAATATGTACATTTTTTACTTCTTCAGGAGACTAAAGCCAACAGTTTGAAATTTGGTTGTGCAAAAAAAAATATTTTTTTTGAACTTTAGTTTAGGAGATATACTTAATTAAAGTTAAAAATTGTGATTCCTTATTCGAGTGGCAGGCAGTGTATGTTAAAAACAAGTTAGAGTGCTATATTCGGTTGTGCCGAGTCTTATTCTTCCGTGTTGAGATACTATATGAAAAATAATGTCATGTTTCACAAAATGGTATATATTGGCATTTCGTTGACATCTCACTCATAATATGTTTTACTTTATTTCAATATGAACATATCCCCATTGGAAAAATCTTTTAAAAAAATTCAATTACTTTCCTATTCAGCCACATCTTTTGTAACAATGCCAAGTACTTTGCTAAAATCCTTATACCAAAATAAACAAGTAGTAGAAGAAGTAGTATTGAGTTCAAATTACTTTAGAGCAGAGCCAGCATCATTATTATGCAGAAATTTTTTTTGTCCTAAAAGCAAGCAACAATAAACTTTTTTAACAAATTTGACTTTTCACACTTCTTCTTCAATTTAACTGACATATCGGAAAAGTCAGAAAAGTTACAAATGCATACGAAGACAAAGGCATCTAAACAAATATACATGCATACAATAGTCAATATTCATATATTCCGCATGTACAAATATTTACAAACACATATGAAATCAAATACACTAAAAAAAAAAAAATAATAAAAAGACATACAATTTAAATGTATTTAAATTAAAGATAAAAACAACTACATATGTATTTATATGATAGAATTAAAACTTTTACTATTTCTTAGATAAAAACGGAATACACAAAATTTTGTTAAGTGTATCTAAGAAAACTAAAAAAGTTGTATGAGTGCACACATTGTATTAGAATGTTTGTTCGTATTCTAAAAACTTTTCAACAAAGAAAACGGAACAGAATTTAAATTGCAGTTCACTTTAGGATTGAACGCATACACTCGATATAAACTATGTATAAACATTATACCCTCATACATCATTCAAAAATTCTCTTTACATAACCCGAAGACTTTTAATCATCCTCATCAGCATCGTTATCATCATCACAATAACTTCATCATCCTTAGATCAGATACATATCAGTATTGTTTATTTGTCTTCAAGGCTTTGTCTGTCTTGTTTTTGGACTCAAGTTATTAGTACGAGCAGAGTTTATAATTTCACAATACTAGAAGTTTGAGTTGGTATTTCAAATAAAAGGACAAATACTAGAGGCTGATTTCCTCTTCTTTGTATGTAAATACGAGTATATTTGGAATGTAGTAGTAGTCTAATGTATCAACTTTATTTAATAGTGTTGTATGTAATGAATAAATTGCATTTCATAGAGAATGAGCAATAGATGCATTATTCCAAAAATAACTCTGTAAATTACCATAGTTATGAACTACAAATGAAGTTGCATGCTAATATAAATTAATTCCGGACAAAAAGCGTAAGATAACATTATAATAATTAATAAAATAATAATTAACTTCGATTACATTAAAAAGAGCAAACTAATAACAAAATAATATTTATTTTCTTTCCATTTTACTTTTTATATGAAAATATAAAGTCTTGTTTTAAAATTAAATTAGAGCCATTTAGTGTAAAAATTATAAAAATTATTTATCACTAATATTTCTCACAAAACATCGATTTTTTATATGAAAAACTAAAATCTCATTTTAAAAGGAAACTAGAGAGGCGATCTGCGATGATCTGCGATCACTTAGATTTCTCACCAATAATCAATTTTTTATATGGAAAACTAAAATCTCATTTTAAAAGGAAACTAGAGAGGCGATCTGCGATGATCTGCGATGACTTACATTTCTCACCAAAAATCAGTTTTTTATATGGAAAACTAAAATCTCATTTTAAAAGAAAACTAGAGGAGCTAGAGCAAAAAGGATAAAAATCTATGATCACCAGAGCAAGTTTTTCAAGCTTTTCGTTTGTAAAGTAAGCTCTTACATATTTCTCAAGTATTTAAAAAAAATTCCTGTTTTCAAATCTTTCCATAAATTTGCATATAATTACTGGAACACTTTGTTTTCTTAATAAAAACACTATTTTTGAGTGATTTTTTGGAATTTGATTAACTGATTTGTATAAATTGTAATTGTAAAGAAAAAAATTCTGACGTAACAAAAGTGACTATCAAGATCTATTTGCTTATAATTTTATTTTCTTATAAAAAAATAGAAAAATATCAGAATTTTGAAGTTTGAAAAATACTTATTTATGCATATTTATATAAGAAAACACATGAAATTGCGTGGGCATATTATAACATTTTTTTTCGCGTTTTATCAAGCGCATATGTTACTTTTTTTGGGCATATTTAAACTTGCTCTGGTGATCAATTATATTTCTCAGTATGAAAAACTAAAATGTCATTTTAAAAGAAATCTAGAGGAACTAGAGCAAAAAGGATAAAAATATGTGACCACTTGTATTTCTCATCAAAAGTCGATTTTTACATGCAAAACTAAAATCATATTTTAAAAAGAAACTAGAGGAGATAGAGCAAAAAGGATAAAAAACTATGATCATTTAAATTTCTCACCAAAAGTCGATTTTTACACGAAAAACTTAAAAGAAAACTAAAATGTTTTTTAAAAGAACACTAATGATGCTAGAGCAAAAAGGATAGAAATCTGTGATCACTTATACTTCCTACTAAAAATCGATTTTTTATATGGAAAATTAAATCTTATTTTAAAAGGAAACTAGACGAACTAGAGCAAACAGGAAGAATATTTGTGGTCACTTCTATTTCTTACTAAAAATTTTTCTTTTTATATAAAAAACTAAAATCTGATTTTAAAAGGAAACTAGAGATGCTTGAGCAAAAAAGACAAAAATCTGTGATCTGTTATATTTTCCGCCAAAATTTATTTTTACATGAAAAATTTAAATCTAATTTCATTTAAATCTTATTTCAATCTGTAATCACTTATATTTCTCACCAAAAATCGATTTTTTCAGCGTTGTCAATTTAGCGCTTTTCGCGGTAGATTTAGCGCTTTTTAACAACCCAAAAAGGCGCTAAATTGGCATGACATGTTTTTACATTTGTATTAACTAATACAAAATTGTAAAATTATTCCTTTTAGTAGATTTTAGACAGCTGAATGAGCTGAACAAATTTATAAATATACTAGTTCATAAGGATAGTAGAATTTTTGACAAAATTATATAAACTTTCGCCGTTTTAAAATTGATGGAAAAGATTCAATATTGTAAAATATTTAGAAAGTTACCATTAAATTTATATGTATATTAGAGTCTATCGATTTGTATGAAGGCAAAAATTTTTCAATATACCCCCTAAAATTAAAAATTGATATGTTGTAAACTAGTCCCCAAAATATTTCGGTTCAATTATTTCGTTCAGATGAGCTGGACCAAAAATATGGTTTTCGATAAACAGCACAGCAAAAACTTTGCTCTCCTGGTAAGCTAGCAGATATAATTGGAAACAAAAATAATGTACTTATTTTTTGCCTGAATAACTAGTTATTTTTGTTCGACTTGTCCACAAATTCATGTAGTTATTTTTTGACTCTAGGGGTATTCAAAAATATGTACCTAAACGAAAACAAAAATAAAAAAAAAACAAAAAAATTTTGCCGTCAGTGAGACTCGAACTTGGACACAAACTAACTATTCGTTTTTAATGACTAACGTCTTACTCATTACACCATCTCGCACATAGCTTCTTAAGTGACAAAAACTCTTTTTAGTTCAAAATATCTTTTTAGACATTTTGTTATAAAAAACTAACAGCTTCAGAATGGGGTTGAACCAACAGCCTTCTGGTTGTTAATCCGACGCTCTAGCCAACTCATCCATGTGATTGCAGTATTACTGTGCTATTATACTATTGAGTACTTATTAATGTAATACAGAATAGGCAAATAATAATGACGGCTCATTGCCAAGTAACTACTTTAATAAGTAGTAGTTATTACCGAAAATCAAAAACTTTTTGCTGGGAGTATACACAATTTTTAACTTTTTGTCAAAAAAAATTACAATATGTAATAGACACATGTCGACTAATAAGTAATCAGAAAAAAAGTTTTTTAAAATTAGTTTTCATTCTTGTGATATGAAGATTTTAATAAAATTTTCTAAGATTTTTCTAAAATACTATTTTATTAAAGTGTGAATATTTCGCTAATTTTCCATCGTAATTTAGATGTTAGAGTATCATTGGAATGATCTTATTCAGTACTATTTATTTATGTATTCATTTAAACCTTTAGTAACAAAAGTAATATTTTGGAATCTATGGTCCATAATAGGTTAACTCAATTTGTATGACAAATAAATGGTTATTTAAGAAAATAAATTGCCACAAGAAGCATGAACTTGTCAAAAAAAAAAACTATAAATTCGTATAAAATAGCTACTAAACTTTAAAGACTTTCTCTCATTCTATTATTTTCATGGGTTTAAAATAATTTATTATATTTTTTATAAATTCATTGATATTTAAGTATAATAAATACTTCCAAACAACTTATTTGCAAAAATTGCCGATTTAACCTTTTGCGAACCTAAGTATAAAATTTACCCTATTGCTTTTAAAGGGTTAATTATATGTAATTTTCAATGGTATCAGAATATATGTTGAAAAATGTCAGAAATATATACAATTACATGTTTAAATAATGAAAATATGAGAAAAATTTTAATAAAATCTTGATATTTCGCGAATGAAAAGAAATGTAAGAATTATTTAAATGCATATTCTAAGCGTTAATATGTCTCTATAATATTTTAAAGTTAATTGTCTTATAGCAAAGATTTTTATAATGCTATTGAAAGAAATTCGTATTTTAAGAAGTGTTTTAAAAATGGTCCAGCTCACGTAAATTGAAACATTCAGACGTAATATTTTGGGAATCATATAAGAACGTGCTAATCTTCATTTCTAGAGGGGGTACATTTGCACTTTAATATATATGATATGTTTTCATCACATTACATTGTTACATTGTTTTTTCTGTTTACACATTTAAATTTTTTTTTTTGTGATAAAATTTTAATTTGTTAATATTTTATAAAGGTTTCATTTCATTTAACAGAAATGAGAATTTTTCTTACCAGAGAAAAAACATTTTCTACCATATTTTATTAATTTTCGAATTCACCAAAACCTAAAAGGAATTTCAGAATTTTTTTATTTAAAGTGGTCATTTGAGGTGTCTATTCATTTTCCCAATTCCATCGAATAAAGGATTTATTAACAATTTTCAAGATTCTTTCAAATATGTTTCTATTTATTTTAGAAATTGCCTTTTTTTATTAAATCATTGATCAGTTACTTCTGTAATAAAAATATCAATTTTTAATTTGATTTGAAATATAATTCACTATTTCTTCTGAAGTTAAAATATTAAAAAAAAACAAATATGGATATTGTAATATTCAAGTTGCTACTCCCCAGCAAAAACTTTTTGGTTATCGGTAATGGCAACTACTTATTAAAGTAGTTACTTGGTAATGAGACGTCATTATTATTTGCCTACTCTGTATTACATTAATAAGTACTCAATAGTATAATAGCACAGTAATACTGCAATTACGTGGATGAGTTGGCTAGAGCGTCGGATTAACAACCAGAAGGTTGTTGGTTCAACCTCATTCTGAAGCTGTTAGTTATTTATAACAAAATTCTAAAAAGATATTTTAAACTAAATAGAGTTTTTGTCGCTTAGGACGCTATGTGCGAGATAGTGTACTGAGTAAGTCAGTAAAAACGAATGGTTAGTGTGTGTCCAAGTTCCGAGTCTCACTGACGGCAAAATTTTTTTGTTTTTTTTTTTATTTTTGTTTTCGTTTAGGTACACATTTTTGAGTACCCCTAGAGTCAAAAAATAACTACACGAATTTGTGGACAAGTCGAACAAAAATAACTAGTTATTCAGGCAAAAAATAAGTAGTTTATTTTTGTTTCTTAATAAAAATCAGACTTTAGTTTAAAAAATGAAATAAAAAGCGATAAATTGAAACAGAATTAAATGATTTGTTTTAATTTAGCGCTTTTTAGTGCGTTTTGAATTTTTTTCCTGCGCGTTTTGGTTACAAATAGTTGACAATGCTGATATTTTTTATATGAAAAACTAAAATTCTATTTGAAAGGGAAACTGGAGCCGCTAGACAAAAAAAATAAAAATAAAGAAAAAAAAAAATCAAATAATTGGTTTGATTATTCTTACTAAATGAACATAAATTTATAAAACTGGGTGAAATAAATATATACCTTTAAAGCAGAAAATCTAATCAAGTTTATCTATGGTCAATGTATTAGTTTCGCAACTCAGCAGTTGCTGTAGCGAATTAAATGTTACTTTTAAAATAAAACTGTTCATCTTAACTACAAATACAGAGTGAGTATTTAACTACCAGTCATACAATGAACTAATTACCAACACTCCCTTCCAGTAATGAAACATTTTATCAAAATGTCTGCTCGTAATCGGCCTACAATACGCCAATTAAACATTCAAAATGTAAGAACCGCTTTAACATTTAATGAACGTAAATTTTCACTTAATTTCAATTTCTGGCACAGAATTAAACCCACACTCTATAAAATTAATGTGAACATATTTGTACATTCAAATGAAATACATATATAGCGAAAGAGGTTATAATGTATGAACAGTGATATTTAAAAATAAGCATACGTTTTATAATTTTAAAACTTGAAGGATTGATTTAATACATAAATTTAATAATAAATTTTATAATAATAATGAATAATACTGAGATAAAAAATAATAACAATATCAATTAATAGGCTCATCGATCTTATATCGGTATAATGGAAGATCTCTTATAAAAAGTTTTTCAATGTTTTTTGTAGATTTGCTGGTTCCATACTAGTTTTAAATTTTATACGTTTTCCGTTTTCTACATGTTCTCAACCGGTTCGAAATCGGGAGACTGCGGAGGCTACGATATTACAGTTATTTGTTTAGAGTTATTGTTTATCTTTAAGATCTTGTATCTTATGTCATACTCCACATAAAATCTATCGTTGGTAGCCCTTTTCATATAAAACTGAAAATTCGATAGACAATTTTCTAATTTTAACATCTAAATATTTGAAAGACTACAGGTCGTTAAATTTTTTAGTGGAATAATATAAAGTATATTTTACAAATAGAGGACAGAAAGTTTTTTAATGTTTCTAGAAATATGTTGAATAATCGAATTTTTAAAAATATTTTTAAAAACTAAATAATAACTCAGGAAAATGTTTAGAACTTGTTCTAAAAATCATTAGTTCTAGAATTGGTGTAATCGGAACCACTTTAGTTTCTTCAATTACATTCCTGGAACTAATGATGCCGCGATCAATTCTGTCACTCATGTAATCAAACCGTATTGTGATTTTAAATTGGTTTTAAAGAATGGTTTTGTGTATTATTAAAATTCTTCTTTTATAAAACGGCCATTGAAGGTTAAGAACTTTTTCTGAATTAATTGTACATCATTCCCAAATAACTTCTGAGAACTTTTTAAAAAATGTAAAACAAAAAATTTAAAAAAAAAAAATTAAAAAGAACCAGCAAAGCGTTTTTTTTGTTGGTGCTTTGTTTAAGCTAATTAACCTCGCTGACCTTTTTAGGAATTTTTCATTTCCCTCGGACTCCCAGACATATTTGTGAATACTTAATACACAGAAAAAAAAAATCATATATTTGAAAAATTTTTTCATAAATATTATGAATCGAACATGACCTTTTTTCCTAAGCTTTTTTCATAAAAAATGAAATTTTGTTCATAGATATTATTAAATTGTTTATAATGAAAATTTTAGTAATTTTGCAAAAATTTTGTTAAATCTTTGATTTAGTTTTATTACATTTGATTGCAAATGGTAAATGAAAATAGTTATACATGAAAATAATAACAACAAACGCCTTAAAATGACAAAATTCCAAGGAAAATCTGTAAAAAAATAATGTTTAGAAATTTGCATAATTTCGAAGCACATAATTTTGATAAAAAGCGCTTCTTATCTGTTCCTATAACGTAAAATTTTCCGAAGAAAATTTCAATATTTTTTTTTTTACAAATTGAAAATATAAATGAAAATTTAAACAATTTATTTTAAGTCTTCTTGACTTTTGATTCATTTCAAAAAATTTAAAAAAGACATTATTCTTAAATATTATGAACTAAAATCAATGAGAGTAAATTTTCATATTTATGCACAAACTTTTTTTCTGTGTAATACAAATAAAATATGAGTAAAAAATCTTTGCAGGGTCTCCAAGAAAATTCATTCTATATATTTATGTATTTCAAGATAAAAGTATAATGTATTTTCTTGATAGTATTGGGAGCAGTGTTGCCAGGAGGTGAGAAATAAGAGGCTAAATTGAACTTTGAAAAGGTCAGAAAAAGCTAAATGGCCCAAAAAATAAGGCAAGAAAAAAGCAATTTTTTTTATTTAAAAAATTATTTTAATTTTTATATTTTTTTGTTTTTGTTCTTATTAGTTCTTGATATTTTTTAAAGATATTGTAAAATTAAAAATAAAACATAAACGGGCTGTCAGCAAAATGATCTATGAAAAATCGCCCACAAGATTTATATATATATATATATATATATATATATATATTTCATATGAAAAATTATTTACCTAAGGGCTTGAAGTCATTCGTCATTTTTTAATTATATTTAATACCTTTTTGATTAATCATTTTAAAATTTTTGGGCCATTTTTATATTTTTTTTAAATATATGTATTCATAAATAGTTTCTATAGTTAATGGACTTTATTAAAAAATAATTATAATAATTGATTAAGTAAGTTCATAAAATAAGTTAGGTTATATTTGATTTGGAGAATGAAGCGCAGCAGGCGAAAATTTTTGTTAGATAAAAGTAATTCCGATTTTTTGTACGAATTAATACACAAAAATGCTTAAATGGATGATTCTGCTACAATTTTAGTCTTTTTAAGGCAATTTAAATAATCAAAAAATGGCTAAAAAGCTAGAAACTAAAACGAAAAAGCAAAATAAAAAGGCTAGATTTAGCCTTAAAAAGGCTAAACTGGCAACACTGATTGGAGGCAATGATACTTTTACATCTTTCTACTAATTCATCTCAATATTTGAATGATTAGATAGGGCAATGTCTGTGCTTAAGGGTGGGTGGGTAAAACTTCCATTGTACTGTTGCCCAAATACAGCATTACCTCGATGCCATGGATTTCATCGCATGTAATAAATCGATGCAGAAATGACTTCATTTTGTATCGCTGAAGTAGCATTTCAAACATGAAAAATTGATTCTGGATGTCTTTTGGCTTCAGTTTGTGTTGCACCTAATTTAGTTGTGTTAGGATAGAAAGTGCTGCTTGACCTACTCTCAATAATTATATAAGCATTTTTTACATTTAGCACGTCAAGTTGTCTTAACTAAAGCACTAATATACAATAAAAAGCCTCAGGAAAAAAAGTGGTAAATTTTCCCCTCTAGAAATGAAGATTGGTCTGTTCTTCTCTGATTCCCAAAATATTACATTTAAATGTTTCAATTTACGTGAGCTGGACAATTTTTAAAACAATTCTAAAAATATGTATTACTTTCAATATCATTATCAAAATTTTCTTTATAAGAAAATTAATTTCAAATTGTAATAGAGGCATACTAAGGCCTGAAATATTTTTATGTCTCTTTTCAGTCGCGGAATAGTAAGATTTTTAACGTTTTTTGTCACATTTTCTTTATTCAAACTTTATATATTTCAGGCATTTTGCATCATATATTGGGTTCGAATGCACCATTGGAATGGTCTATCCTGATACTATTGAAGATTACACGTAATTAACCCTTTATAAGCAAGAGGATCAATTTTTTGCATTCGGTTCTTAAAAGCTTAAGTTAGCAATTTTTGTAAATAAGTTACATGGAAGTATTGATTATACTTAAATATATATAAATTTATGAAAAACATAATAAATTCCTATAAAACCGCGATAATAAACGAATTAAAGCTATTTTTAAAATTTAACCACTATTTTACTCGAATTTATAGTTTTTATGATAAATTTATGCTTTTGGTGATATTATATTTTCTTAACTAAACATTTATTTGATATAAAAATTAACTTAACCAATTATAGACCAGAAATACCAAAATATTACTTATGTAACTAAAGGGTTAAATGAGTACATATATCGATAGCATTGAATGAGACCTTTCCAATGATTATATATAAATATTAATTACGATGGAAAATGTTCAAAAAAATATTTAAACTTTAATAAAGTAGTATTTAAAATAAAATCATAGAAATTTTTAATAAATTTGAAATTTCGCGAGAATGAATACTAATTTTAAAATATTTTTTACTCATTATGTATTGAATATCATTTCTTAAATTTGAGCCTCCTTAGCTCTGCCCCTGAGGGGTTTGTTGTACCCCCCTTCCAAACTTAACATTATACACTTCTCTGGTACGCGTATACCAAATTTCATGAAAATCCAACCAGCCGATAAGAAGTTACAGATTTATTTCCAAAAATTTCGATTCTGTCCCACTGTGCCCTGGTTTAAAAAACTTGTTCCAGAAATGTTTCATAGAATGGGTACTTGCTACGTAAAACTTCCGGAGAACAAGTTCTGCTGCTAACAATTTTAAACTAAAATATTTTGTCGCAACGCCAAAGTAAACCAAGTAAATCTGTTTGCATGCATTTTGGAACTACTTGTAGAACTAAGGCATTTTTTTCTGGTAATAAAGAATAATTCAAAGAAGTATATTCCATTCTCTAAATGATATTTGTTACTTTGCAGGGTTTTTTTTCGATTATCGATTAAATCTAATTTAAAGAAAGTTTTGATTTATCTTCTTCACACATTAAAATTATTGTACGAATAATTTTCTTCCTAACTATAACTATCTATTAGTACGAGTTTGTATTTGCAAGTCGTTAAATGAAATGAAAGGACAATTGTCTGTATATATTTGTATGTAATTCTATCAGTTAATGTTTGTAAATATAAATTTTTGTTACAAAAAAAAAAAAAAAAAAAAAAAAAAAAAAAACTCGAAAAAACTAAACAAAAATCATTTACAAATGCGTCTCACAAATGCAAGTAAATGTCCTTTTATGGCTCTTAATTAAGGCAATGATGGGGTGTTTTAATACGTTTACCAAAATGTTTAATGACTGAGACTATATGTATATACTCAAACAAAATGGTAGTATGGTTCGGAAAAAGGGGAGAAATAAACAAAAACATAATGACAAGCTGTGTGCAGAGTTACTTTTCCTAGACTGAATCAGTTTTTGTGTTTAAATTCTTTATAAGCAACGATAATACAAGGACCCCACAACATTTTGTATGTGCTGCTGTTATTGTTAAAGGAACCAGTTAGTTGTATTTCGTATATAAAAACAATCTTTCTGATGAGAACAATGCACAGTGTTCCATTTGAGAAATTAAATGGAAATAAATCTACAGTGAAGCTTAAGTTTTGAATTTGGACTGTATAGATATAACCGGGGCGAGGATTTAGGGTTTCAAATTTGAACACCTCGGATAGGACAAATTTTTTAAAAGATCCTAATTCGTTATACCTAAATCGTTTTGAAAAGTTTTTATATAAGTGGATCGTAGTATATATAGGTTATCTTTTATAGTGTACGAGATAATTGGTTTCAAAAATTAAAATTTTCACTTTTGAACGTACTTTGGTAAAGTTTTTTCCCTATAGCGGGTCCAAATTTAGAGAATTTTTTTTTAAATATTTTTTATTTTATTAACAACAAACAAAAAATCGTGTACAGAAAGAATTTTGAAACAAATCTTTATGGAATAAAGAGTTATATGCACCTGAATTAAAACTTTGAAAAAAGTCGATTATATACAAAAATTTTATTTATTAATAAAAAATAAGTAATATATATATATATATATATATAGAATTTATTTTTTTCTGAAAGATAAATTAATACCAGGACCAGAGTCTCCAGAGCTAGACCTATTTCTTCCATAAATGTTTAATTTTCGCCTTAATTTCTCAAATCGCAAAACTGGAATTAGACAATTTTAAAATTTTTTTTATGATATAATATGTTTTTAATTTGTTGATAATAGAAATTTTTGCTCCCCGAGATCCCTTGGGAAGATGTAACAAAAAAGTAAAAAGTTCCTTTTTTGGAAAATTTTCAACGTTTTATGAGAATTGCAGGATTTCTGTTGATAAATCTTCAAAAATGATTTCCGTTTCTAATTTAGCGTTTGAAATTCTATACAGCTGTTAAATTTCATTCAAAAATATTTATTAATAAAAATGTTATTGCATAATTAAGAAAGAATAATAGCACAAAATCTGAACTCAACTCGGTATATTTTTGCAAAAAGTTTTCAACAAATTTTTGTATTATCAAAATTTTAATATATATTTGAAAAGAAGACAAAATTTCCTAAGGAATGGTATATTGTCCATGTGCTGACAGAGTTAACTATGAAATTTACAGGAAAGCTAAAAAAAGTTTAATTTCGATGTTTTTTCGTTACGTCGCACGGGCACGGCGGCTCAGAAATTAATTTCGTTGGCCAAAAGTCCCTTTTTTTTGTTAACTCCGATTACCAAAATCTTAATACCATTTAATAGTAAATATATTGAAACTAAGGTAGCCAAAAAATTATATCGATAATTATGTTATTTAAAAAAAATGTGATTTTTAAATTTGATCAAAAGTAAGTTATCATTACTCGCAAACTCTTATTGATAATTGACTGGATTATTTTTTATTATGTTGGTAGGATAGCTGTCTTTAAGAAATGGTATCATGTGCCATTGTACCGTTTATACCTGCTGTGTTCTTAAATGTTTTCTCAGGTCTATATTTTAGTCAAATTTGAATTTTAGTAGAATAGAACTTTTGAGGGTCAAAAGGGTTAAACTAATTTTACTTCCAGAAAAAAGCCGAAAATATCTTCTTTAAACCCATATATATTTTTGTGCCTGTCTGGACCCGTCTATAGACCACTTTTTTCATTTGAATGAAATTACTCAAAAAAAAATTTCTATTTTTATTTTATAAGTTCTATAAGTTGTGATAGGTACGAGGTTGGATTAATAAGTCCGTGACTTTTTGAATGAAACACAGTTTTTTTTGCAGAACAAAAATTTATTTTTCAACATAATCCTCAATACACTTAGTCCAATGTTTCTTCAGTTTTTGTATCCCTTACAAAGAATAGAATTTTTCGAGGTCCTTAAAATAGGCATTTGTTTGTTCAATAATTTCATCGCTGGAACTGAATCTCTTTCCACCGAGCCATTTCTTTAGGTTTAGAATATGGCGGATGAGGTACCAATTCGTAGCCCAATTCATAAAGTTTTGCCATTGAGACTGCACACGTGTGCACTCGTGTATTATCTTGATGAAAAAGAACTTTTTTCTTGGCCATATGGGGTCGTTTTCTTTTTAAATCCTCATTAAATCGGTCTAATAAGTTGGCATAATATTCCCCGTTTATTGTTTTTCCCTTTTGAAAGTAATCGATGTGGATTATTCCGCGTGCATCCCAAAAAACTCTTGCCATTACCTTATTGGCCGACAATTGTTTAGACTGCTGCTTGGTTTCCGGAGTACAGTAATGGATCCATGTTTCATCCACAGTTACATAACGCCGCAAAAACTCATTCGGATTGCGGTTAAACAACTCCAAACAATCCTTTGAAGTTGTCACACGTTTACGTTTATGGTCAATTTTGCAGACAACTTTCTTAAGTCCAGCTGATTATTTAAAATCGAACCCACACTGCCATATGAAATGCCTATGGCATCAACAATCGTGGATTTTTTCGACATTTTCGCGTGTACTGATCTCAATTGGCCGTCCAGAACGTTCAGAGTCATTTGTACTTGTGCGACCACAACGAAAGTCAGTAAACCAGTTTTTACCATTGAAATCGACGGTGCAGAGTCTCATAGTATTTAACGAGCTTTCGCAAAAAATAATGTCGAAATTCACTTTTTTCTATTTTTAGAAAAATACGCGAGGCTGCTCAACACTTGCTCAAAATTTGACAGTAGTCTATTAACATGTGATACTTGATGGGAAGAGTGTTCCATTTCATATAACTACGAGGGAAGTTCGAAAAGCCACTGAAATATTGATCCCTCGTATCTTAATTATATTATATTATTATTTTATTACTAATACCGAAGAAATTTTTAAACAAATTGTTCTCGTCAATATTTGTATTACATATATCAAACGACAGCTACAGAAAAGTTTATGAACCCGTAATTCACGATTTTTCATAAAAAAATTTCAAGAGTATAAAATTAACGCTGGCTTCGCTAATTCAGTTTTATTTTTATTATATCCTACACCACGATAGGTGCTTGGCTGATATTTGTAATGCATAACAAATATCATCGGATCACCGTCTTAATAAAAGTATACCAGAATCATTGCCTTAGACGATTTATTGATGTCCGTCCGTCTGTCCTTGTAAAGCTTGTAATCAAACTATAGGTCGCAATTTTAAAAGTAAATCAATGAGATTGGGTTTGTGGAATAGTGACGAAATTGATTAGGATCGGTTCATTATTTCACCTAGACCCCATACAAATGTACTTCCGTAATATGTTTTATTTAATACCTTTAAATGCCTTAAATATGATAATATTTCAATAAGATTTGGTACAAATAAGTTTTAAAAATTCCTGATCTTAATTTCATGAAGATCGATTCATAATTGATCATATCGTAAATATCAAATATTTCTCTAAGAAACATATTAAATAATATGAAAAATGATTTACATAGGTTTATTTGTTGGAGCATTTTATATATGATAATGCATAGGCAATTTTGTAAATCTGTATAGACTTGCTGCTTAATTCGAAACTAAAGTTATTATTTTTTTCACATTTATCAACAGAAATTCCGCAATTCCCAAATTTTTTATTTTTTACTTTTTTTACTATACCTCTCAATCCAATATCGGGGAGCAAGAATGTCGTCTGTTACCAAGAAATTTAAGATATATTATGCCATATAAAAAATATTAAAATTTTCTGATTCCACCTTTGCGATTTCATAAATTAAGGCGAAAATTTAAAATTTATGGAAAAATGGGTCTAGTTCGGGAGACTCTGGTCCTCGCAGGAATACATTATTTTTAATTTTTTTTTCTTCAAACTATTTTGTACTGTTGTCTTTCTGAAAAAAATAAATACTATATGAGACTTAAAAAATTTGCATAAAACTGAAAAGGAATGTGACTATTTTTTTTTTTTTTTTTGGCAAAAAACTCGGAAAAATCGATTTTTTTCAAAGTTCAAATTCATATGCATATAACTTTTTTTTCCTTAAAATTTTTTCAAAATTCTTTCTGTACACGATTTTGTTGTTTGTTGTTAACAAAATAAAAAATCATTTCAAATCGGGTGAAATTTGGACCCGCTATAGGGAAAAGACTTTGCCAAGGTACGTCCAAAAGTAAAAGTGTTAATTTCTGAAGGCCAATATCTCGTAAAAAACAAGAGATAACCTATACATACGACGATATTTTTTGTAGAGTATGACCAGCAGAATCTACTCATATTATAAATATTTTAAACGATACTGATTCGTTATATTTAAACCTATTTGAAACATTTTTATCTGAGTGGATTCTGCTATATACACACACACACACATATATATATATATATATATATATATATATATATATATATATATATATATATATATATATATATATATATTACAAATATTTTAAACGATACTGATTCGTTATATTTAAACCTATTTGAAACATTTCATATTATATATATATATATAATATACATTACTATGAAAAATATGACAAAATATGCATTTTTCATTAAATATGCAAAAATATGACATTTTTTAAACAAAATTTTTTATTTGGATAGATAACTGTATAAAGAAAATTTTTAAAATTCCGGAAAAAAATGCATTTTCATGAAAATCCGCCCCCTAATAATAGCATTCTTACACTTTATCAGCTTAGCGGTATTGTCATTCAAGTAATTACATAATTAGTTACAAGTAATGCAGATGAAAGTTTACCAGAAGTTGCTAAGTAATGCAGTTGGGATATTGATGTTAGCGGAGCGTTCAAAAGCATATTATTTGGTTACTAAATGTTATAGCCAAGTTTTTGCTGGGAAGATTTTATGATTGAGAATTAAAGCTTCCTTTCTTGAAAAATATTTTTTGAAAATTGTGCTACCATGTGTAGAGTTGCTGAGAGAAGATTTTTTTTTTTACAATTTAATAAAATTTATTACGGGTAGTCCTCTTATTTGGTAGATTAATCGTACAAAGCATTTCCAGTTTGTGATTACAACGATTACTAGGTCAATTTTTTTCTCCTTTGATAAAACAGTTAAATGGGTATTTAAAGGTAATGTTAGCTAAAAAACCTATTACTGAAAGGTGTAGCGTTTAGTATCATTTGGTTTTGAAAATTTGTATTTTCAAATGAGTAAAAATTATAGTCAGTCCATTTTTTTCAATAAAATCAAATTTTTGTCAAATTTTTATCAAATTTGGGAAACTGTGCACCCGCTCCTGTTATGTCTGTAAAGATCAAGTTAGAAATTTAAGCTTCACTACATTTCATATATTGCTGTGTAAAATTTCATTCATTGAAACACTGTGCGATGATGATAATGATGACGATAAAAGTGGTGATGAAGATTGTAAATTATAGTGAGTATTTAACGTTTAAACTAGCTGAATACAATTTGTAAGTTATTTTAAATTAATTTTTTTGTTTGTTTTTGTTGTTATTTTCTGTGCATTGTTTTCAGAGTTGTGTGTATTTTTACTCTTTCATGGTTATAATCAGAATTGTTTTTATAGTCTGTCTTGTTTACTTGTACAAATGAAATGATTCTCATTGTTTTAATACTTTTTTTTATTTTTATTATTATTTTTTTTTTTAATTTTAAGTACCAAGAGGAATTACTTAGTGTTGTGGAATATGGAGATAACGATTAATTAAGCAAAAAATAATCTTTTTTTATATTCATAGAAAATGTTTCAAAAATTTGTTATATACAGTCATAAAGTAAGAAAATTTATGAAGTAAGTTTTTAACAATTTAGGTAATTTAAAATTACTTTACTGCTTCCAATTATGTTACGTTGTTTCATTCAGGCAAGTAGTAAATTAAGAAAACCTATTAATCTTTGTTTACCAAAAATGTTTTTATTTAATCAAATCTCAAATCCTAAAAATTACCAAATTCTATAAAATTCTTTTAAGAATTACTATTTTAATTAAATACGAGTATAAATATATTTCAAATCGAAAATAGCATTTTAACCAAATAACCGATTAAAAGCTACATTTAATTTCAATATATACTTTTATATTAAACTCCAAGTAAGAGTATTTAATTTCTTTTTTTCTCATTTATTTATTTAGCTTAACGTTGTTTCTGTTGTTGTTGCCGTTGAGTAATTGGATCGCATCAAAAGTATATTTTATTGTAACAAATGCTCATTTAGAATATAAATGCGTTGAAAATGTTTTGTAATTTTCCTCAAAATGTCGAAGATTGAAATTGATTACTCCCTTATGTATTCTCAGTATCTTTACCACTTGGCTTTGGATTTTGATACTGCTGGTGTTGGTGGTGCTACTGTTTATAGCTGTTGTTGCTTTAGCCAACAGAATGAATGTTCATTTTTATTTGCCAGGATGAATACCAACGAAGTTGAAAATATGGGTGAAAATATTGGTGGTACTGGCAAAGTCATAATAGTGGTTGGTTGGTGGCATTGGCATGAAATTACGAAAAGCACAAAATAAAAGGAAAAAAGTTAAACGGGTTGTTGATGTGTGTAATTAAAATTTACTAATTGGATCATTTGTGAGTGGTTTGTATATAAAATATGGTGAATAATTGCAACAAGAAGAGGGAAATTATATTATGGAGGATGAGTGCAGATAAATAAAATGGAGCAAATGAAAGGAGGTAGGGAAAGGAAATAGGGGAGGCTTATATTTTATACAAATGTTTGCAAAAAATTGTAGTTTCAACTTTTGAAGTATAAAATTTGGAGGAGCATTTTCTAAAATTTATTTCCTTAAGACATTTCTTTAATAATTTATTATTTAAAGATTAAAAAAAGAATTTTTTTCCTAATAGGGGAGAAAGTGATTTTAAAAAATTGAGCCCTTTAAAGAAAGTTTTTAAAAACTCTTCTTTTAAAGGAAATGACTGCAAAATTTTTCTTTTTAAAAAAATTTTAGACGAAATTGTGTCTTTAAAGGATTTTTTCAAAAATTTTCTTTTTAAAGAAAAATTATAAAAATTTCTGCTTTTATAGGAAGTTTTACAAAAATTATCTTCAAGAATGCGCTTTTTAAAGGAAATTCTTCAACGATTCCCTTTTCATAAGAAAATTTTCAAAAATTCTCTTCTTATGGGAAATTTTTAAAAAAATCTCCTTTTTTTAGGAAATTTTACAAAAATTATAATTTTATAGGAAATCTTCAAAAAAAAAAATCTCTTAAAAATTCAAAATTATTCAAAAATTCCCTTTTTATAGGAAATTATTTTTAAAATTTTACAAGAATTCTCTTCAAGAATGCCTCTTTTAAAGGAAATTCTTCAACGATTCCCTCTTTATAGGAACATTTTCAAAAATTCTCTTCTTATGGGAAATTTTTCAAAAAATCTCCTTTTTTTAGGAAATTTTACAAAAATTATAATTTTATAGGAAATCTTCAAAAAATCTCTTAAAAATTCAAAATTATTCAAAAATTCCCTTTTTATAAGAAATTATTAAAAATTATTGTTTTTCTATAGGAAATTTTTCAAATAATTTTTAAAAAGTTCTCTTCAAGTATTCACTTTCTAATGGAAAATGTTCAGGAAATCGCTATTAAAGAAATTTCAAGAATTCTCTTTTTCTCAAAAATTCTCTTTTTATAGGAAATTTTTTTAAAAATTCTCTTTTTAAAGAAAACTTATCAAAATTTCCGCTTTTATAGGAAATTTTACAAAAATTATCTTCAATAATGCGCTTTTTAAAGGAAATTCTTCAACGATTCCATTTTCATAAGAAAATTTTCAAAAATTCTCTTCTTATGGGAAATTTTTCAAAAAAACTCCTTTTTTAAGGAAATTTTACAAAAATTATAATTTTATAGGAAATCTTCAAAGAAAATTCTCTTTTAAAAACTCAAAATTATTTAAAAATTCCCTTTTTATAAGAAATTACTAAAAATAATTTTTAAAAGTTTATCTTCAAGTATTCATTTTCTAATGGAAATTGTTCAAGAAATCGTTATTAAAGGAATTTTTTTTTTTATCAAAAATTCTCTTTTTATAGGAAATTTTTTCAAAAATTCTCTTTTTAAAGAAAACTTCAAAACTTTTTTCAAAATTTCTGCTTTTATGGGAAATTTTACAACAATTCTCTTCAATAATGCGCTTTTTAAAGGAAATTCTTCAACGATTGCATTTTCATAAGAAAGTTTTCAAAAATTCTCTTCTTATGGTAAATTTAAAAAAAAAATAACTCCAATTTTAGGAAATTTTACAAAAATTATAATTTTATAGGAAATTATCAAAAAAAAAAAAAATATCTCTTTTAAAAGCTCAAAATTATTCAAAAATTCTCTTTTTATAGGAAATTATTAAAAATTATTCTTTTTTATAGAAAAATTGTCAAATAATTTTACAAAAATTCACTTTTTAAAGGAAATTGTTCAAGAAATCGCTATTAAAGGAATTTCAAGAACTCTCTTTTTCTCAAAAATTCTCTTTTTATAGGAAATTTGTCAAAAATTTCCTTTTAATGGGAAATTATTTAATTTTTATAAGAATTTGTTGAAAAAATCTTTATAGATTTTATTTAAAAATTTTCTTTTTACAAGGGATTATTCAAAAATTCTCTTTTTATAGGAAATTATTAAAAAATTCAATTTTTAATTTTATTTTAAAATTTTATTTAAATAGACATTTTTAAAGAATTCTCTTTTAAATGGAATTTTTCAAAAAAATTTTTTTTTAAAGAAATTTTTATTAAATTTTATTTTTAAGGAACTTTAATTTAAAAATTGAATTTTTAAAAATTGTTCTTCAAAAAGAGAATTTTTTTAAAATTCAGCAATATTTAAAAATATTCTTTTAAAAGAGCATTTTTTAAAAATTTCCTTTGTTAAGTAAATTTTTAAAAAACAGATTTTTTACTTCTTAATGGAAATTTACAGGAAACTTATTTAATACTAAGAAATATTTCATTAATTCTTAATAAGATATTTTGTTCTCCTGTGTCCCTTAAGTGAGGCTTTTTTTACAATTTTAAATCTCTTAAACATTTTATTACTTCAAAATGTTATTATTTTAATTTTTGTTTTCGATCTTATGGTTTTCTTCTATTCAAATAAACTTGATAATATTAACAGATGATGTCACCACAAAATCCTTGATAAACATCTTAACATTTATCTCGCTCATAAGAATATAAACATAATATTAACCAAAACATTTGGGCCAAACTGTTATACAATTTAACAATCGTCATTGTCATTATTATCATCATGTTGTCATCATCTTAAGTGAAAATGCCACTTAAAAAAATGTGGGCAAAAAAAGTAATGAAATCAAATGAAAATGGAAACAAATGTATGACTGTGATTTATATTATTGTTGGCAATCATCAACAATAGCAACAACATAAACATAAAGAATCATATCACCAACCAACCATTTAACAATTTACATAAATGTATGTTAAACTTAAAAGAACTCATGTAAACAGCCGATGATACTTTTATAGGAGAATTTTGTCTTAAAAACTGAAATTAATGAAAAATGTAATGGAAGGATTTATTCCTATTCATAAGTAAAATTTTAACTCTGTCCTACCTTATACATATTTTTTGCACTGTATTAGTATAAGAATAATATTTACAAAATACAGACAATAAAAATCATAAGCACGCATTCAAATCTGACATAAGAAAAATGTTTAAATGTCAAAATGTGTGTATTATTTGTATTTATACTTGTACTCTATACGTATCTTTATATGTGTTTCCTTATATTCTTAAATTTCTCAAAGAGGATAAGCTTAATACAAAGTGTTTGTTTTCTTTTCTCCTTTTTTCTCATACTCTCTGATATCCTTGTAGAATTACATACATGTGCCATTTAAAAGAAATGTATCTTATGTTGGAAATCTTAAGTATCACTTTTATGTTATATTTTTCTTCAATTTCTTTTTTTAAGTATAAAGCTAAACAAATCACAATAACATAAGTATAATACAAATATATGTAACCCCTACAGACATTTTCTATCACAGAAGGCACTATGAAAAGTCTTCCAGAAATTGAAATTCATCGCCAAAACTATTGAGAACGTATCATAAAAAATCATCTTCCGTCAGAAAGAACTGTTCCTCGTGGATGTGTCTTCCAAACGACTCGAAGAAAACAATTCTAATAGTGTAAAAAAATACTCTTCTAGACGATATCCGGACGTTGCTCTGAAAAGTGTCGTGTTAGTCTCTTCTAGTAGATGATTTTGCATTTCTACTATTGCTATGCTTTTAATTAAAATTAATGTTCTTTTTAATATTTTACAATTATTTTTATTTCACACATACATAAGCATCTAGATTACAAAAGAAACAATTCACTTAAAAATGAATATTATACTACTTAGAGAACTCCTAGTAAAATCTTCATGAAAAACTTCTGGTGAATTCGGATACCTTTAAAAGAAGGAAAGAAGATCAATAATAATTTTTATAATTAAGCAAATTATATTCAGATTACCTTTTGCGCAAAGAATGCGATAAGAAAGATACAAGAAAAATGTTGACTTCTTGCCTGTTTGATGGAGTTTTTCCTAAAATAAATAAAATTGGTAAGAAAAGTCCGATATTTACTAAATAAAAGTTTAATAAGATTTACTTACTTTTTAAAAATATCCTTTGTTGATTATAAAGCACTTAATTGTCAGAAATATTTTTTTCTTATATTTAATATTACAGCCAAACTTGATTTTACCTGTTACCTATTGTTTTGTTTTCTTTTCATAAAGAAACTGGCAATCTTCCTAACACATGCCAAGTAGATTAATGCGCAATAGTAATGTATTTTGCTTTTGCTAAATTCGAATTATCGTCATATTATCTTTCATAAGTAACTATAAAGTATACTTTTGAAAGATAAAAGAACGATAGTTTATATTTTGATTTTGTAAATTTCCTATAGACTTCTGAAAATCATCTAGAAGTCGCTGAGAAACGACATCTGGGCGAGTAATGCGCAATGCCAATGTATTTTGTTTTTGTAAATTTCAAATAATCTTCCGACAATCACCTAGAAGGCACTAAGAAGTGACGTCTGGACGATTGGCAACAAAACCCTTCAAACATTTGGAAGATAAATTTGCTGCCAATCGTCCGCATGTCACTTTTTATATACTTCTCAATACTTTAAACTAAAATTGTGTAATCAGGGCAAGCCATAAGTTCCTCACATTGTATGACAGAAATGTGTGGTATGTCTATGGTTATGGTCCAGTGTAAAAAGTGTAATGTAATAATGTTCACAACACCCATGATTTGGTTAGAACCTCGAAACCATCATGACGGCTGCTATTTCTGCGTTGTGAAAATAAAAGGAATTAACTCTGAAAATGGAAGTAAATGGTCATATCCTAACTTATCTTCTGCTCAACGACCTCAATTAAAATCACGAGAGGTACAACCCAGCACATCTAAATCTTCTAATGATCTGAACCTCTGTGAACCCGAGTGAAATATATCAAGTGAAGTTCCCCATTCAGACTACAAATTTAGCCTTTCAGAACCTCAAAAATTTAATCAGACAGAACTAAATGACTTAATAAGAGGTCTAAACTTACCGAATGAAGATTCTGAAATTTTAGAATCTCGTTTAAAAGAAAAAAAATTTGCTTACTTCGGAAACCAACATCACATTTTATCGTTAGCGTATTTTTCTAAAGAGAAGAATATAGTTTTTTGTAACGATGTTGGTAGTATTTTGCAACAGATGGGTTTAAAAAAGTACTAACCTAGTGATTGGCGGCTCTTCATAGGCAGCAACAAAAGAAGCTTAAAGTGTATTTTGTTTCATAACGATGAAAAGTACGGATACATACCTATTGCACATTCGATGACTTTAAAAGAAGAATATGCAAATATTTCTAAGGATGTGTAAAAACTAAGTATCAAGACCACAACTGTCTCATTTGTGTTGATCTGAAAATGGTTAACTTTCTTTTCGATCAACAAGGTTCCCTTATTTCATGTGTCTCTGGGACAGACGTACCAAATAACACACAAAAAGTTTGGCTAGTGCGGGAAGAGCTAAAAATTGGTACAAATTATATATAAACGTATCTTTAGTTAGCCGAAACCGCATCATACTTACACCACTTCATATTAAACTCGACATAATGAAACGGTTTGGGAAGACGCTTGACAAAAGTGGTTTCAATTTTCTTTCACGCAAGTTTCCATAATTAAGTACAGAAAAATTTAAAGCTTTTATTTTTGATGAGTCACAAAGTAGGCAACTCGTGAAAAATCCAAATTCTGTCAAATCAATGAGTGAAATCGAAAGGTTGGAATTCACTTATTTTGGTTACCAGTAACCGACGACGACGACCATGTCGAGCTTGTTGAGTGCATGCTATCGATCTTGCAAGAGCTAGTGTGCAACGTGAGCATAAAAATCCACTTCCTGCACTCGCATTTTCTACAAAATCTGGGTGATTTTAGTGAGGAGCTGGGTGAAAGATTTCATCAGGATCTTCGGACAATGGAAGAGTGTTAACAGGGAAGGTGGGACTCACATATGACGGCAGACTAGTGCTGGAGTTTGCAACGTGATCTATCTAAAGTCATTCATTCAAGAACTCGTATAAAAGATCATTTGATAGTGTACGATAGAAACTTTGTTAACTTTGTATTAATTTTTTGTCAAAATAATAAAACAATATATATTTCAAATAGTAAAGCTGTTAGCAATCTCCCTGTATATTTTACATAGTCAGTGCCATAGAAATACCCAATAACAGAAAAAACAAATAATAAAGATATAGGCGCTCAAGCCCGACCATATGATACCCCACAACATTGTGGGGTATCACCCCTCCATGAAAATCGTGGAGGGGTCTTATATTAGACACGCGGACAATCGTGGATCGATACTTTTACTAAGTGTAAAATAAAATATACGAATTCAGAATATTAAGTTAATACTAACATTTATATGAAAGTGGGCTTATATGGGAGCTATGGTCAATTATGGACCGATCTTCATGACAGCCAGCCGTTCAGCCAGCCAGATGGTCGGACATCGTTAGATCGACTGAAAAAGTGATTCTGAGTCGATTGGTTTTAAGGTTTTGGCTTTTTCTGTGCGCTACAAACATCACCACAAACGCGTAATACCCCAACCACCTATTGTGATGTAGGGCATAATAAAGGAAACAAGAATTGTGTTGACCAGTGTAATTGTAAAATATTTAAAAAAATGTTAATTTTAATTATAAATGCAGAAATAGTGGAAATGCAAAATCATCTTTCAGAGTCTTTCTCGACACTTCTAAAAGTGTTCTCTTTGATACTTCTAGAAGACTCTTCCACGAGGAACAGTTCTTCCCAACGAAAGATGATTTTAATGATACTTTGGCAATATATTTGGTATTGAATTTTAATTTCTGGAAGACACTTTTTAGTGACTTCCACAATATAAAATGTTTGCGGGGATTTATCTTCCAAACGTTTGAAGGGATTGTTTATGTATGTGTACATGATATGTATTTGTATATTAATGTATATGTGTTAAAAAAATACGTACTATTTACATACATCAAATCATATTTGTTCTAAATTCATAGAGATTTTAAATGTCCCATAGGATTTGAAATTACAATTTTTATTTTCTTTAAGGATATTGAAACTTTTTTTGTTTGATTGGCTATGTAAATTTGTGTTGAAGAAAAGTAATCTAAACACTACAAATTCTTAATTCATTGAACCAACGTTTAAGATGCGCCAATTGTACCAGGAATTTTAGTAAGTAATTTTGAATTTCAGATTCCGGACAAATTAGTTAATTTCGAAAAAATTTAAAACTAAAATTGTTATTAGTATATATATATATATATATATATATATATATATATATATATATAATGTCAACGAAGATCCCTCTACTTTTTTAATGCATCTAACAGCGACATCCGAATTCAGTGATTGAGCTACTGAAACTGGAGGTGGTATCTTTCAAAAATGTCCAATGTTTTCGGGAAAGACCGGAAAGATCTATTAACTTCTTTCCTCAAATTTATATGAAAATTATTTTGAATTCTAGGGTGTTAGAAAAAAGTCATCAATTACCAAAATAATTCATTCAGTTAATATTGTTTAAATATGCAATTCTCACCAAAATGATTATAACAATTACTAATAATTGTACAAAATTAAAAACAGAAAACATTTTCCAATTAAAAAAATTATTAATAGCCTCATATCGAGAGCTATTTTAAGAATTCAGTCTAATCCATAAGCGAAAGCTTCCTATTAAAATATTATTATAACAAAAGAAAGAATTGTAATTAATTTCTCTACTGTGTCGAGCTGAACTCAACAAATTTGTTGCTGCAATTTTAAAATTACAAGTAATATTTTTACTAAAATTATTTCATAAAAATATTTTTAGAATCTACTAAATTTCTATGTAAATTTTTGTAATTAAAATATATTGAAAAAAATGGTACAATTATGGTTGAAAAAGTACGTTTTAATTTTATGATTGGAACATTATAAAATAAGCTATTTCCAACCCTGTTTAGGTTTCTCTAACACAGTTCAATGCGAATAATGACTCGAACGAAAAGTCGAACGAAAATGTAAGTGTTTTCATATAAAATTGCATTTCTGTATTTCGAACAGTACGAACGAATATGACAAAATCGGTTACCTGCTATTTAGCTTTCGATTTTTTAAGGAAAAATTATAAAAATACTTACCGGAACATTGTAAATGTTCCTAAATCATGTTTGGTATCCATTTGGAAATACATCGATATCGTAAAATCGTAATTTTCCTTAAAATATCAATTAACAAATTCAAATACTCAACATAACTGTTTTTTTTTTATTTCGATTTTTTATTTGCATTCCGCCGTGGTTGTATTTATGCTAAAACAACTTCGTTCGACTTTTTCCGTTCGCTTAAATTTTCTTTCGACATAGAAAAACAGGCTATAAATCAATCGAGTGGATGATTGAATGAATTAAAAATTTAAATAAGAAAAAAATCTTACTTGAATTTTATTTTTATTATTTCTTTTATGTTATTTTTGCTTCAATATATTAATTAAATTTTGATGTAAAATGAAACAACTGTTTCATTTCGAGGATTTGTTTACAGACTTTGTCTGGTAGTATTTTAACATGCTATTGATTCTGTTCCATCCTGTACAGACAAGGATACACCTGCTTGCTATGCTCTTTGTTTTGTGGAGTCTCAAAGAAAGCCAGACCTTCATGTTCTTCCTGTTATTTTTAACAGTTTTTTTATCACTTATCATTTTACACGTAGATGCTTAATTATATCAGGTTTTTCCACCTTTCAGACTACTGCGTATTCTAATAGATTCCTTCTCAATGGGATAAAGGTAGATTGTCAAAAATCGGTTTTAGATTTATACCCTATTATTAGGAGATAAATCTGTAACTTCTAATCGGCTGGTTGGATTTACATAAAATTTCACTGCAAAGTCAGTCAAAAGAACATGTAAAAAAATTATAACAAACCTCAAAATAAAGAAAATATAAATTATTGACAATATAAAATTATAAAAATTAAAAAAGTAATAAAACGGAGTTTTTTTTTAAGGAATCTAATGTGTTAAATTTAGAAAAATAATGCGAAATGTAAACTAAATATTTTTATACCCTACACCACCATAATTGGTTGTGCGTTTGTGCTGATGTTTGTAACGTACAGAAAAAATCATCCAACATCCACCTTAAAGTATATCAATCGACTCAGAATTACTTTTTAAGCCGGTCAAACCATGTCTGTCCGTCTGGCTGACTGGATGTCCATGTAAATCTTGTGCACAAAGTGCAGGTCGCAATTTTGAAGATAATTCAATAAAATTTGGCACGTATAACTTTCATTACACAAGGACGAAGTATATTGAAATTGTTTATGTACGGTCCATTATTTCACCTAGCCCCCCTACCAAAGTTCTCCCGGAATAGGGGTTTAACGATCATAAATACCTTAAATATGGTAATATTTTTATAAATTTCGGCATAAGGAAGTTTTTTATAAGTATCAATCTTTGTGCCAAAAAATCGGTTCATAATTGACCATAGCTCTCATATAAAACCCTTTTCCGAAAATCACTTTAAAGTCACATAACATACACATGTTGTATCAAGTTTATATTCGATACAAATAAGTTTTATATAAGTAGAAATCATAGTGACAAATTTTATGAGGATCGCTCCATAATTTACCATAGTTTCCATATAAGTCCAATTTCGGGAATCACCCTGAAGTGCATAAATTCATATAAATGTTAGTATTAACGTAATATTCTGTATTCGTATATTTTATTTTACACTTGGTAGAAGTATTGGTCTACAATTGTCCACATGTCTAATATAAGACCCCGCCACGAATTTCGATTTACACACACAATGATGTGTGGTACCATATGGTCGGGCTTGACCGACTATATCTTTCTTACTTGTTGTATTTTTTATATGTATTTTTTGTTTTCTCTTTTCAATGTTCCAATTATTTGACTTTACAAGACTTGAAAATGACAACTCTCCCTAATAATTCTACCTGGTTTAATTGTATCATGAAATTATACAAAAGTTTTGCAAAAATTTAAAAAAAAAATATTGAAAGAAATTTCAAAACAATTTTACTGTTTTAGTGTATGGAAATGAAATATAACTATTATAAAGAAATTATTAAGAATTTATTTATAAGAATTTATTTATAAATAAATTATTTTTTCACTGAAAACACAACATGTTTCAATTCTTTTGAGACACATGCCTTATATAAAGCATTGGAAATAAATAAATATATATATAAGAAATATATATATAAATGTTAAAGCCTCAAATCTTTTCTGAGGATTTTAAAACGATTAATAGAACTAATTTTAAATATTTTCCAGAATTGTATTTTACATCTTTAAATTAGAAAGAATTAATTAATAATTTAAGATGAAGATAAAATGGAAATAAAACAATAAAAAAACTATTTGTATTGAATGTTATACATAGTACCATAGATTAGGTTTTAGTTTTTATTAATTTTTGGCATGAATTAACCTAAAAATCAGAGATATACAATTTTTAATATAATTTACAGTAGGTTGTTGTATGAAATATAGGTTATTATATATATTATTTGTATGAAATATTTAAAATTGCTTAAATCTTTAAAATTGCATCATACTTTAATATTATTTTATTTCTTGTTAAATAATTATTATTTAAAATGTTGTTTAATATTTTTTATAAGAAATCAATGCTGTTTTCTTATAATTTAAGTTTTTGAACATGAAAAATCTAATTTCCAGGGAATCCCGAGAAATTTAATTCCCGTTTCCCGGTAAAAAAAAAGTCACGGGAAACCCCAAACCCTACTTTTAACTAAGGATTATACGATCCTCTAGATATTCACATTCCAATTTGCAACAATAATGACGATGTACCATTTTTATGTTAGGTTCAGTGGGCAGCTAATCAATAGTAGACAGATTACTTGGGTCCAATTTGGTTTCGTTGTGAAACCCTGAGGTTGCTAATTCTCAGCGTTCGAATCGAACCATCTCGATGCATCTGATGTCAATATCAGAGAGATTTGATAATACATGCTCAAACGGACTGCCAAAATTAGCAGTCCTAATCTCATTGAGAGTTAGACAGCTGCATAAAAGATGCGCCACCCTTTCCTCGTCTTCTTCATCTTGACTATAAAGTCGTTAAAAGTGCGCTATGACGACGGCTACAAGAATCCGTAACCAATGTCTCGGTAGTCCCATGAAGTTAAATTGAGATTCTTCATAATAGGCCCATGTTTGCCTCGAGGTTGAGCATGTAACTCGTTTATCCATCTATCTTGTGCAATCTTCGATAAGTTCCGAAGAATTATTGATCTGCAGAACGAAAGCGATACTTCAACCAGTTGGTTCATATCTTCATATCGAAAAAGGGTTCCACTTTTGGCTAGTTCATCCGCAATATGATAACCCGTGGTGTTTGAGTGACCTCTAATCCAGACCAGCTCCAGGCTTGAATGTCTCGTAATCTTTTTCAGAGATGTCCGAAATTCATGTACCAATCTGGATGTCGAAAAGACAACCGAGAGCGATTTAATCGCGGCATGACTGTCTGTATGGATTTGGATATCCACTTCGAATACTCTATAGTACATTAACCAGTTCACCGCCTTCTTTATGGTCGAGATTTTTGCTTGAAGAATGATGCTGTGATTTGTCAATTTAAAGGAAAAGTTTTTCCTATAAACGGGAATATAGATACCCCCAACCCCTTCAGTAGATTCGGATCCGTTAGTATAAACCTCTACAGAACCAGCTCTTAATTCCAAGACAGTTGAGATTGATACTGAGAAGTCTCTGTCAAGAAAGGGTGTGGGAATACAATAATAAATATTGTAAGGAATGCTATTAAGGAATCCTAGAACGGTCGCATGGTCATTATCATTCTATGAACCTATAGTCCTAAGCCTAGTCGCCGACAGCATGGTGATCTGTTTGGCCATAAGATCCACCGGTAGCCAGTTCATTAGAATAAATAAGGGTTTCGCTGAAGTTGTACGTAGCGCTTCTGTTATGAGCAGCGCTGAATTATGCAGAATCCTATTCAAGATTCCGATGTAGGTGGATTTCTCCATAGCCTTCCAATATACTATCGGTCCGTGTTGAAGAGCCATTTCGTATTCCTGGGATTTATTCCCCAGGATTTACCTTAGCTTTCTTACACATATATAGGGTAATACCGGCATTTGAGGCTCTGGCCTATGTATTCTGGAAGCCAGGAGTTTAGAGTACAGTATAATCCCAAGGTACTGCTCACTATCTGATACTTTTAGTTCAGCAACGTTTAGGCGTGGAAGTGGGAAAGGTGGAATCTTATATCTCCTAGAGGAAAGGACAAGTTCTGTTTTTTGGGGATTTACGCTAAGGCCACTAATTATACTCCAGAGCAGTTTGCAGGCGGTGAGATATGGCATCTAGATATTTCCCAGATACAGCCTCGTAAGCGACAGTTTTAAACTTCAGAGAATCAAGTTCTCTGAGTAATGAGTTTATCGTGATATTCCAAAGAAGTGGAGATAAATGGTAGAAATATGGTAGAATATACCATTTTAAACTTTCATTTAAATCTCAATTTTTGTGTGAGAGATTTTTTTCATAATTTTTGCCAATATTCTTAGATTTTTGTGACTTATAAAAGTTAAGTTTGTATCAAAAGAATTAAAAGTATACTTAAAGTGAAGATTTTGGAATATCTTTGGCAATATTAAGCGTAAATAACTGAGTTTTGAAGCTGTGTAAATAACTTTGAAATATAAAAAAGGGTGTAAATATTTTTGAAATGACGCACACCAATTTCAGGCATTAGAGCAACAAAACAATTATTTCAAAATATATTATAACAACAATATTTGGATTCTTTTTTAAATTTTTAAAAAAGTTTGAAAAAGTGTTAATACACTTGATTGTGACTGTATTTTGAACCAATTTATATTTATTTAAATAAGGACACACATATTTATAAACTGTAATAAAAATAAAATATTACCAGTATACTTTACATTCAAGTAGTGGGTTAAAGCAATTTCAAATCTAAAACATACATGCATACATACATACATACATACATACATAAAATAAACTACACATTTAATTTTTGGTTATTTTGCAATTTTTCACTTCATTACATTTTTTGTTCTTATAATTTATGGCATTTTTGTCCTTTTTTTCTCAATTCATTACTAAATTATAAAAACCATTTGTAAATATGAACTTATAAAGGAATCTGAACTATTTTTTATTTGTTTTTATTTTTTTTTATAAATATATATACAAATGTATGTATGTATTTATTACCAGTCATCCGATAAAATAACTCATACCATTTTTGATGTCCTCAAAAGGAAAATAAAAACAAATAAATGTTTTGTAATCAACAAAAAATAAAAAAAACAGGATATAATTTTATTTGATTTAAAAAAGGGATAAACAACGAATTAAGGGAGGGCACACGCAGAGAAAAATTATAGTTGTAGTGACCATAATCTAAGAGCAACATAATATGAAAATAGAAATGATTATAATTAATAATTAAATAAAATAAGAAATAATTATTATGATTCCACTTTGTCATATTGTGTCCTATTTTACGGTTTTTTTTCATGTTATGATTATAGTTTTACATATAATTAAACAATCTTACTACATCATTATACCATTCTATCATATTATTATTTGATGTTATTATATTATTATTACTATTCTATCTTATTATATTATTACACCATATTATTCCATTTTCTTATATTATTATCCCTTGTTATCATATAGTTATTCAATCTTACCATATTATTATTTCATTTTGTCATATTATTATTCCATCTTATCATATATAAAAATAAAACGTATTAATAAAAAATTACTTTTTTAATTTTTTTTATTGAAAATAACAGAGAATAACAGCTAATAAAAATATTTACATATTATTTGTTCATTAATTGTATTCATGGTGGTATATGGTATATATAATTATATATATTATGGTACAACCATATATGTTTAAAATGCAAGACATGTCTTTTTAACTAATCCTTTATTAGTAGTTAATAAATATTTTATATTGCCTGAATCACACTGAGTATAACCAAACCTAATCTAACTTATATTTATTCATATATAAACTAAATGAGGATTACAATGAAGTTGGAAAACAAACATTAAAAACAAAATATATTTAAAAATAAACAAGTTATGAATTTTTCCACTAAGTTTGTGAAAAGGATAAGTATTCTATATATTTGAACATTTTATTGTCATGGGAATAAAAATATTTATATGGTTTAAAAACAGAATATAGTTTGAGAACAAGGAAAAAGACTGCAAATATTTAATGGTTTTAGAAGAAATGATATTTTTTATATTAATGAAATTGTGTTTCTGGGAAATATATTTAAAAACATATAATTTTTGCAGTCAATCATATTAAAAATTTTTTTGAGTGTAAATAATAAATGACAAAATTTAAACATAAACATTGTTATCATGAACACAGAGTTATTAAAATTCAAGAAAATTAACAATGAAAACATAATATTGTTGTAGTGATAATGCCGTAACCATGTTTTTTCTCTTCGTGCAACACATAATTGCTGTATTATATTATATTAAAATTGTGTTGTATTTGAATAGTTGTGATCGTTTGAAATTATTTTGTCAACTGTTCTAATCTGTTCATAACTAAAATTTAACGATCGCAGGCAGGGTTGTTAGATTTTTTTTTGAGCCTCTGTAGCCAAATTGTTAATCAGAAATCGCCATAAATCGCTAAATTAAAAAAAAAATAATGGCTTTTTAAAAATATACTAAAAAATTAACTAAAATTTTAAGTGTCATACAATTTTTAGGATTTAAAATTTCGAAAAATTTGTAAATGTAAATTCAGCTTCAACAAAAGCAATGATAATTGTAATTGCCAATAATAACACTGTGCTAGTTGCAAATTTTAACAAATTGGTTACCTGACTGGTAAAGCTAATTCGAGTACGCTCGAAGTTTAAAATTTTGTTTGTTAGTATTTAAAATATATTTGATAATGAGAATTCATTATTATACACTTCAATAGAATTTTAATTGTTTGTATTGTTTAAATTCAAAAATTAACCCCCTTATTCACAAACCAATTTTAAATTTAAAATACATTTTAGACAAATTTGACTTAAAATGTATTTTAAATTTAAAAGTAGTTTGTGAATGCGGGGGTGAATTATTAAATTTAAACTAAAAACTTAATTTTCCTAAATACTTTTTTAGCTTTTTAAAATTAAATATCTTAAAATCGAGCGCTCTTAAACATGGTTAACACTACTAAATTCAGCGTCGTCGACTTAGTTTAATCCCATGGGTAACAGTGTCATTAAATTAAAAAAAAAAAAAAAAAATTAAATATACTGTTCTGACATTAAATAGTCCCTATTTAGGTCATCAACTTTTAAAATTTGTGTTACTTTATTAATATTTCAAAGAATAATATTTCAAAGAATATTTCTAACAATTAATTTTTTATTCATGAACTTTTATTTCATTGTGACCAAAATCATTAATATCCTTAATATATTTTAAAGTTGATGGAAATTAAATTATCAAATATTTAATATATAAATATTGTAAGATATATTTTTTGGGGATAAAATTTTGTAAACTAAGTCGAAGTTATTTAAAAATTAAGGCTCTTCATTTTGTTAGATAGACAAATAATAAAAATAGTCGATTTTTAGTAAGAAAATTTAATTGTTTTTCTCCACGATTCCCTATTTAATAAAATTTTAAAAATTAGCCAAAAAAATCGCCATCATGTTATATATCGCCAAAAAATTCGTCATATCGCTAGACGGAAAATTCAGTCGCTAAAAGCAATTAAAAATCGCCACGTTTGGCGAAAAATTGCCACATCTGACATTCCTGATCGCAGAAGGTATTAAGCTGTAAAAATTGTGTTAACAAAGAATTGAACTTAAGGTGTAAGATATATCTAAACATACAAAAACTTGTTTTATCCAATGCGGACTACTAAGTAAAAAGTTTACATTTTACTTGGCCCTACTATTTATTGTTACAAAGGTTCTTATTAGAATAGAGAATCTTTTAGTTGAATCAAGTAACTGTTCCGCTTTAGTGCAAGATAGTAGTATGTAGCAAATGTACTATTGTTATAACCTAACGTTATGTAGAGTACAAAAAAAACAAAAAAACAAAAAAACAAGAATAAAGGGTTGATTTAACGTCAAGGGTTAATGAAATTTATTATTTTTCTTCTATACGCAAACAATTTCTGGTTATGATGTCATAGAATGTTAAATTTGTTATATAATCTGATTTGATAATGAAATAAAAAAAGGATAAAATGTCAAATCAATGTTATTGTTTTTATTTTGTGGTTACGTGATATTTATTTAGGATTAATGCTGACAAATTAGATTTGATGATTTGTTCGAAATCAACAAAATATTAAATGTATTTATTCATATTATTCAAGAATTTTGTACAGTAAAAGAAAAAGGTTTATAATTTTATCAATATAATTTACACTTTATATTGTCTATGTTGTGTTATTCCAAAAAAGGTACCCCATTCTATCATCATTATTATTTTACAAATATTTAAAATGCGAGAGTAAGTAAACAGGAATTAACTTTAAATGATGACAATGTCGGTATATTATTCATAATAGAGTGGGTGTTTAAGTACATAAGTTGTAAAAGGCACTCAAAAGTCATGCTGTCATCAATATTTAACTATTGATGACAGATAAATGCTGATATTTAAATAATTGTATACCTACATAAATGGTACCAGTTAGTAGCATCATCATCATCATCATCATCATCATCTACAACATCAGCATCAACAATAAACAAAACATCAATAAGAATCTATATTAAACAATAAACGATTAAATTTGAACATAAATGAGAAATAAAAATTGTTGGTAAATAACTTTGTTGATGATGTTGACAAATTTTAGAGGGACCAGATTTTAAATGAAAATAATGTTTGATAAATTAAACAATAAAAATCTATTATTAATATTCAAATTGTATCTTTATAGTTGGAGTAGAGTTTTCTTCTATATATTCTAGACTTTTGCATCCATCTGGTCCCTCCAATCATTGATGACTGATGGTTGATTTTTGCACTCACTCAATGACGAAACTAAATGATTTCTACAAATGTACTCATACTAACTAAACCTAGAAAACTCTTGTATTTATATTGTTGTTGTAGGTAAACGTATAAATTTCTATTGATTTTAAAATTATGAAAGTAAACAATAATAAAAACATAGTACAGTATACATACACACAACAACAAATACAAATAAACCTAAAACAAACGTTTAAAACGAGGGAGCGAATTGTAGGAGTAAAAAAGTCAAAATAAATTTTATTGAAAATTGCACGCAAATAACATGAATTGAATAACAATTTACTTGTAACACTCAGGTAAGTGTAGAAGAAACTAATACAGAGGTCTGTGTGAGGCACCATCATTCTTCATCTACATACATTTATATTCATGTACATATGTATGTATATTTAAATTATCATTCTATCTATTTAGTTGAATTTATAGTCGTATCATTGTGGTAATTAATGAGAAGTGCTTTATTTACCCAAAGAAATGTATAAGAAAAATAAAAAAAAGTGCACAAATTTCTGACTGATTAGCAACGACTGGAAGATGAGCTCTAAAGGATGTTACTTATGTGTCGAGATATTTATTTGATTTATGTTATTTCTTGTGAACATTCAAGTTATAAGTTATCAACAGTCTTGGAAAAATCATTTAGCTAAAAAAGGAGTTTTAAAACCACAACTAGTGGAATGCCTTTTAAAACCATGGTTTTAAGGTTACAAAGCTCGCCCGCTATAACCGAGTACACTCTAAGGACTTTAGGCTCATTCTGATACCATAAATTCCATTTAAATATCCCGAAAAGTATTAAAAATATTTTTTCCTTATTTTTTTATAATTTCGTTCTCTGTACTGTAGACGAATCTGGAATTCCAGTTGTATATGTTGAAACCAACCCGCACTTCTGACTAACCTGACAAAATTTAACAGTAGCACACAGTACTGCTTCCTCGTCTAGAAAACTCCTACAATAACTTTTACACGATTAATCCAAACGTTCTGACATATATCATACAGTGCCTGTGAGTATTCCTAATAAAAACCTAATGAAATTTCTAACAAAGAATAAGAGAGTTTCTGTTCCTGTTCGCGCTTCAAAAGATCAGATTGCAAATAGTAATCGAAGGCCATTTGAGTGCCCTTTCACCAAATGCTCAATTATCAGTCATATTCTATTACAACAATCAAGTGGTTGAGATTGTCGGCCTTGTTCTCGTTTAGGGAATCTCCGTTTACTGCACATTTATCATTTTCGTTATGCTGCATACATCAGTACCTCGAGATTCATCAACAGGAATTGATGTCTTAATTGGACCAGGAGGGACAGGCTAATATCAGCACTCCATGATACAAAGTAAGTATAGGTCTAATTAATGCTGTATATGTATGTACTTTTATAAGCCCCATTTCTTTCTCGAAAGCTTTCTTGTATATGTTGAAAACACCATCAGCTTCTTGTTTCCACGAGATCTCAGAGCCCAGTATTACAACTAGATAAGTGCGTACGAAAAAATCTGTGCGCGCCTTTAGGCGTATAACTTTTAGTATACGTAACAGAATTAGAAACGTTAAATTGTTTACTTTTGTTATTATCTCAGTAACTGAGTGCTTAATTTTGTTGTAATAGCATAATTAGTTTTTTTTTTTTTTAATGAACATTTTCATAAAATTCATGTAAACGCATAATTCAAATTTATAACCAAAATATATGTTGACAATACAAGAAAATTTCTAGGAGTGCAGGTGAGTTGGGAAGTGCAGTTTTCTGAGTCATAAAAATACAAATAGTTCATGATCACCGAAAGGAACCGTAATAAAAAAAAAATAAAAAATAGATTTACAGAGTGTAGGATCGCAGACAAAATAATACGTATTTTAAGAGAAAATCCGTATATCTCTAGATGAAATGTGACTCAACATCTTTTATCAAATAAGTTTCAAAAAGGTAGCTAATAAAAACGCTAGAAAAATGTAAAGGAAAGGACGAAAGTTATTGAGAATTTTTCCAAAAATATGAATGCATCTAAAATGCAATAAAAAGTACGCATTGAACAACTTTTTACAAATTCCTGTTCAGGAATTTCATATCACAGATGTCGTGGGAAATGGAACAGATAAATATTGTGTAAAAAAGAAATCAAAATTGCCAAATAAATTTTTAGTCTGGCAAGCCATTTGTACGTGCGGAGAAAAAAAAAACAGTTTATTCATAACAAATGACACTTTTAACAGAGAAATTTACGGAAATGAGTGCTCTCAGAAAAGAATCCTTTCTATCATTCGAGAGCACAATGAATTCTAATTTTTCTGGTTTGATCTAGCATCTCATCAATTTAACAAAGGTGAGAGGTATCAAACAAAGAAGTACCTGAGAGGTATTAAACAAATGGCGCTACTATGTATAAAGTGGGACCAACCTACTAAACTGTCCAAAATTCAGTCCATTTGAAAGGTACTCGGTTATAGTAAAAAATATTTAAAGAGCACTTAAAGCTGAGTAAAAAATAAAATAATATTTAAAAAGAAGTGGACCCATTCCGACAAAAAAAAAAAAAATAATTAAAAATATTAAAATAAAATTAATATATTAACTATTTTTGTAAAAATGAACAAAAAATTAATTAATTAAAGAATTAAAGATTATAACAGTTTTAACGAAACAAAATATCAAAAAGATTAACCCATTAGTTTCATTTCTATAAGCTGAATTATATGCACTCATTTTTTCTTGTGCAGTCCTACCTAGCTTTCTTCGAAAGTACCAAACAAGGTGTTCTGAACTGGAAAGTAAGTAGGTCTTTGTTGGATTTACTTCTAGACTTTTTTCTCTGACTCATGGCAATAAGACACCTACAGATGATTCCATGAGTGCAATCACGAATTGTTTTGTTGTCTTTGGCGGTGCCAAAGCAAAGTTTATTTAGTTTATTTAGCAGAATGTAATATGTATTTTCTGTGCCACTGCACACTTATCGATTTAGTTTTTATTGAAACCTATAGGTCAGGTATTTGTGGGCTATTTACCCAAAAAGCCTGAAATCTCAACGAACAGAATGATGTTTCTAATTCTGTACTCTCATGCGAAATCAAATCAGCGTGTTTTTGGGATTTTTATATTTTCCTTATTTTCAGTTTCAATTTTTCAATTTTCCTTATTTTCAGTTTCAATTTTGGTAATGATGAGACAATCTAATTAGAAGTTATTGCCAAAAATGTATATAAAAAACAACTATTTTAGGCAGCATGTTTTTGAATAGGGATGTATCCAAACAGGCAAAAGTAAATGCCAAGGCAAGAAAGAATAAGTCCAACACTAATGATTTATATAATCTTAATACGTTCTCAGAAAAACCATATTGATTTGCTGCAACTATAAAGCCTGATGCAGCTGAGGAGGAAATATCACATTAAGCTGGTAATATAAGCTAAGACAAAGCGATCACAAAATAACACAACACGTTCTATGACAAATCCTCCAGTTCAAAGAAGAATATCATTTTTAATGCGAGGCCTTTTTACAGTCTGAATGGCAAACAAGGCACATAGTATCTCAGAGTAATACATATTTTTATACTTCAACTGAAACAGTAAAGCGCAGGAGACAAATGGCTCAATGAAAATCTATATCATAACAAGGTTGCATCTTATTTGTTGTGTTATAAGTTTACCTTTGACCTCTTGAATATATGTTTTGTCTAGGAAACTTGCATAAAATTATTTACTAAGCTTATCTACATTTTGAAAGTATCTATGTCTAGAGTGGAACCTTACTATTAGTAGAGACTTAAACTTTTTAAATACCTCTTCCAAAATTTCTAAATGGGGATCTCATGGCGATTTTTGTATGTTTTTTTCGTCCTCTTTTTGTTGCAATATGGGTGTTAATTGAAACTACATTTATATCCTAAGTTTTTCAGTTTAAACGTAAATATAAATAATAAGCGAGATAAAGATAAAAAAATTTGATTGCTGTGACTTTTATAGGCAAATATCTCGTCTAGCGTAAATGTGCTTATTTAGCTAATTTCGAACTCGAACCCTTATTTGATTGGGTTACTAAAACTTAATCCTTCATTGTGATACATTTTTAGATACAATCTATATTAATAAATTTATCTGTAGAGTACCAACTATTTATGCAAATAATAATTATAAAATTTTTAATTGATTTAAAACTTATCACTCAATCAATAGAATATTTAATTTTCTCTAATTAACAATTTCCAATATAAATATTATTGTTTTTATTATTATTATCTCACAGAAAAGTCCTCTTGATTACCTTTAAATTTTTTAATTATTTATCATTATTTATTTACTAAATTCAATGTTTTTTTAATTAAAAAATAGTCAAACAAAATGAAAAAAAAAAAACATTGAAACTAAATTCAGTGGCTCTCAAACAAGACTCATTACTTAGTTTTAAAACATGTTAAAAATTAAACAGAAAATATTGATCATACACAACTTGTACTCGTACACATTGTGTAATTTTATTTAAAAAATTCCAATTGAGTTTTGTGATAAGAAAGGGGCCACCAACAACCATTAACGCTGGATACGTGAAGAGGAGCAAGAAACAACATTTAAGTTTGGTATTTTATCAAACTACATCTGTTTATAATTGAAAATGCAGCTACTGTCTGAAATTTACTGCTACATAAAAAATATACGAGTATGAATAAGATATTTTAAAAAGGTTCTTTCTGTGAAATATGTGAGTGTGTTTCGAAAATAAATAAAATATTGATATAAATTTTGACATGGAAGTTGACGCCAATCACGTTATTAATGTCAATAAAATGCTTTACAGCCAACCAAACACTCAGCCTGCATGCTTGCATTTCTACAAGTACGAGTTGTAGTATTGTATTGACAAAAGTTTAAGTTAAAAATAGTATTGAAGAAAAAATAATAAATTAATATAGAAATAAAGATTTTTTAAAGAAGCATAAATATGTTAAATGAAATTTTAAAATATCCTAAACCACAAACATAATGTATTATATAAATTACGGGAGTCTTGATTTATTATAATTTATAATATTTATATCAAGAATAAGTTTTGAAATGTAAACAAAAATGATTATTATTTTTTATTGCCTTATATATGTTCTTTTTCTAAAAAGGATTTGGGTCTTTAATAAATATAATCTTTATATTTAAGCCTAAGATTCTTTATTAATTGTAGGGTATTTTCCATTCTCTTGCTTGCTTGCTTAAATTGTAAGTTTTCCTTTTCTTATATTCAATATCATCTGAATGTTTTCATATGGGTAATTCCAAAAAATTTCGACCCAAAATTACAGTTTTAAAAGTTTTATATCAGCGATTTTTTTTTATTTGGTGTGTTCATTAAACTATGAATCGTCTATTATATGGTGTATGAATCAGTTAAATATCATTTACGGTTCACGTTTTATGGATCTCTAAATATTACATTTTTTGTATTTTTGCCAAAAATTAATAAAGTTTAAGGTTAAATAACTTTATACGATTTATTATACGATTTTAACAAAATTGGTATTAATGGAAAGGAATGATATTCCTCTTTATCATAAAAGTTAAACATCTTCCTGGTGCAAGGACTTCTAATGTGAAAAAAATATGAAAAAGATTCTTTTAATATTCATTATTTTTCGATATGATGTTTACAATCAATTTGTCGTTATAGTGTAAAACGTTCAAAATAAGATCTCAATGGGATCAGAAGTTATAACAGTTTGCCTATAGCAGTTAGTACAATTTTAGTAACAAATTAATATCTTTTTCAGTGTTCTAATACGTTTATTTTAAATTTAGTATTAAAACAAATAAAAAAAGGATAAAACAACCAGTGTTGGACAATACCGACCATATAACATGCTTGTGTATAGGCACTAAAATGATTATCGAGAGAGGACCTTATATGGGACCTAAGGAACGATCTTTATGAAATTAATTACAATATGAAAATTACTTCTGTAAAATTTTATTTCGATATTGGCATTTGTATGAGATTTATGCACGTTTAAGTATTTTTTCGGGAATGTGAATTATATGGAAGCCATGATCAATTAAGGAGTGAAGATTATTAAATTTAGTGGATTCATCTATACTAAAGACGAACTGAAAGTATACTCAAAATAAATATAACATATAACTGATGTGGTATGAATTTGTTTTTACACATTCACTATACTCATAAAAACTGTTACAGTTATTTCTGGTTTTGCATTGAGTGAGAAATTAATTTGTTTCTTTTATTTCAAGTAACTGTTGTACTACATGTATTTTAGAGTACCAGTAGGTAAAACAAGTAAACATATTAGGTTTTAAAGTGTGAATGAATAATATTGACATAAAAGAACAAATTTTAAGAAATGTGTACAAAATTAGTTAAAAAAATGGACGAAGCAAAATATGGGATTGTTTTTGTATTATAAAAATTAAAATGCGAATTAACGAATTTTGTTGCTTGCAAAATTTGCAAAAATAAATATAAATATAATCAAAACTCGATATCAAACTTAAACAAACATAAGTACTGTGCATTGTTAAAAAACAAAAAAGAAAATCAACTTGTTGAACCGAATCAGGAGGCCAAAATGGCATGTGTGGATGATTTAAAAAAATGAATTATTTCCGATATCCGCCCATACTCATTAGTATTAGATAATTTTCTAAAAGACTATTCGAAACTAATAATAACTCTTGAAAACAAATTTGGTGCCAATATTAACACTGATTCACTAATACCACATCCAACCATAATTTACAGAAATGTTGAAAGCAGCTATTCTATGCATTTTGCGAAACTGCAGTCGAAGATTTCATCCATAAAAAATTGGTTATACTCTAACGTGCGATTTATGGATTGAAAATTATTCGAAAATATCATAACTCGCCTTAACGGCCAATTTCATTATGGTTGGAAAGCTGAAAAACAAGCTGCTAGGCTTAAAATCTATGAAAGCAAGTTTAAACACAGGTAAGTTATATTTTATTTTATTGGTTTCGGAAAAAATAACAATAAAAGTTATACAAAAATTTTGAATTAGTTTGGCAATTTTTTGTAGATGGGGCTAAAAATAATATGTGTTCAAAAATTGGGTCGATCGGTCGTAAGCCGGCTTTAATTTAAAATTTTGCAACCGATCGACCCATTTCTTGCACACACACAATACATACATATACGTATATATATATATATATATATATGTATATAAAACGTTATATATATGTTTTATATATATATATATAATTTTAACTTAAATTTAAATTTTTTTTTTTTTTATTAATGCTAATGATAGAATTCCTATTTTGTTAACTAAAAAACTTTAAATTTATTGAAATCAATAAAAAAATTTACTAGATAAAAATATGTTTAATATTGTTTTAATTTAATAAATTAATCATTTTAACGTCTGCATTTTCATAATACGTATTCATACATTTTTATCAACTTACAATAAGTACTTATAGTACAAGCTTCTATATCTACTTTATTTGTTTCAGCGAATAATAGTAAAACAAATATGTTACTCATATTCGCTCTTTATTTATTCACACCTAATCTTCTAAAGAGAATAACAATACCAACTATAACAAAAACATAAAAATACTCATCAATAGGCACTAAAACCGGTAGACAAAGTCTGTCTAGTGTATTGTGAGTGGAACTGTGCAAGTGTTTAATCTATACTTGTGCAAAACTTAGTTATGTTAAATTTTATCTGGATGTTGATATTTATATGAGATATATGAAAGTTTATTTGATTTTCGGGAATGGGAATTATATAGGAACCATGTTCAATTATTGACCTGTTATTGTGATATTGGGTGTATAGCAAATCATATATATATAATTTTATATTGATCAATGTGGGATTTATGCGCTCTTAAATCATTTCTAGGCGGCGAAACCTACATGAAAGATATAAACAATTATGGACCGATTTTTATAAAATTTTTTAAAATGATCTATATTTGTACAAAACTTATGTGTGCTAAAATTATATAAATACGACATATTTCAGATATTTATATGCGTTAAACCACTATTGCGAAGAAAAAATTGTATAGGTGAAATAATGGACGGATTTTGTAAAGTTACAGTAGTTAAAGATCCTGAAACTTCTAAAATAATATTAATTTTTTTTCGGGATCAGGAATATGCTATATATGCGAAAAATTTCAATAAACAATAATCCGTTATATTAAAATTTGAATAAGTATATCAATATGCCTAAAAGCCACTTAATATCTAATAGAAAATTTGTTAGTTAATAAAGAAAAATTGTTGTAACTTCTGATCCCATTGAGATCCCATTTTGAAATTTTTACACTATAATGACGAATTGATTGTAAATATCGTGTTAAAAAAAATTAGGAAAATTAAAAGACCCTTTTTCAGGATATCTAAGAATAAATTATATTTCTTTCATTTTAGAGGTCCTTGCGCCAAGAACATATTTAGTTGTTATGACTTTATGATAAAGAAGAACCTCAGTCCTTTCTAATTTGTTGAAATCTGTTAATGTATATGAAAATTATTCAAGCTTAAGTTTTGCTAATTTTTGACAAAAAAGCTCGAGATATCCAAATTTAGAGGTTCATAAAATATGAACGGTTAGCGATATGGTGCAGGTTGATACGCTATATGAAGCGCATAGAGGATTAGATTATACGTGCTGAAAATTTTTGGAATTACCCGTATGTTTTATTGGGGGATTTTTTTATTTGGTTTCTTTTTGACACAACAAAAAACAGTAGCTGTCAATTTAAGAAATTAAATGCGTTTTTTTATTTGTTCTGTTACATTAAATATTTTTGTTTTCGTTATTTTTTTTTTTTTCAAATTTTGTGATAAGAAAACCCCTAACAAACATTAAATATCAACCAAATTTATAAACAAGTAAGTATTATCTTTTTTTAACGACCAAAAAATAAAAATTATTAAATCATTTAGAAAGGGTGGGATATACCTGTATTCTCGTATTTGTACTTCAAATCTATATGTTTGTTTAGTATTTTTGAAAAATATAAATAAAAAATGTTATTAAAATGCTATAAATATTTGTTATGGTGTCAATAATGTCAAATGCATTATTGCGTTTTTATCTCATTTACTTTAAACGCGATAACAATTAGTAACCAAACGTGTCTGTCGTACAAAGATTTCTTCTTTCACAATTGTCATAGTGACTGTAACAGACTATGCACATAGGGGTGTCTTTTAATAAAACTTAGCAAAAAGTCTATATTTAACAAAGATTTTTCTCTCCATAACTCTATAATTACTTTCTTAGTTTATGCTCTATAGATCCGCGTGCGAGGCATTAAATTTAAGAGTTTTTTTTGTTATATTTTGTTTGTATTTTTAATTTAATATCATTATTTTTAAAATTAGAAAAATATCATTGCATGCCATTTTTCTGAAAATTTTTATTTTCCATATTAAACTTATGACTGCTTTAAATTCGCGTTTACCCAGAAATTTTTAATAATTAGTGAAATCATTTCGTACTATTTTTTTCTTCTTTAATTTCAAAAAACTTATTTGAGAGAAAGTATACTTTTGCGACCATATGCATATAATGCGCTAACATTTTCTGAGTCCATATCAGGCACCACCACCTATAGTTCCGAGTGCTTTTCGTTGTGTTCACATACACAACACGATGGCTAACGAAGTTAAACCATTGAGAGCGAATAAAAACTAAAAAATCATTTAGTTTTGTTCCATGATACAATAAACAATAAGGTACAATTGTTAGACAGAACGTTCTCAAAATTTTTTTCCCCTAAAATGTCAGTCAAAAAAAAAAAAAAAAAAAAAAATAAGAAAATATGAAATTAAAATTATGAAAAATTAAACAAAAAAATCATAAAACAAAATTTTTTGTTGAGAAAACTAATGTGTTTAATAAACTGTGTATAGAGAAAAATATACATGTTAAATTTTGCAAAATATGGCGAAAAAGAAATACTGCCTTTCAAGAAATATTTATTCCAAGTTTTGAATTATAAACACAATATTTTTATATTTTTCTGTTTGTATTTATTATTTTCAATTTTCAATTTTTCAAGATTTGAAAATAATAACTCTCCCTAATAATTCTACCTCATTAATTGTACCATGGTTTTAAGCGTTGTCAACTTTAAATTTTAAAAAAGCACTGAAACTACGTAAAAAACACGTAATTTTCCCAAAAAAAGCACTGAAATATTTTCTTTATTATATTTTTCAACATCGAATTAGTTAATTAGCATTAGTTCTATAAGTTAAAATTTCATCTAAAATTTTTTAATTTTAAAACAGATAATGGAATTCTATTTACTTTCAGATCAGAGGCGATTACAGGCCAGGACCAAATTTAAGTATAAACTGAGAAAAATTTTGAAAAATTACAAAATTAATTGAATTGAATAAATAAAATATTATTTTCAGAAATTAAGATTCTTAAAATAAATGTGATCACGATAATCGCAGCAATAACAGTAATCACTTTGAAGCCATAAAGAATAACTTAGCATTAAGTAATATTACTGAAACGTCTGAGAAAATATTTATTTCTGCAAAGTATTGTTCTTACATCTGTAATCATAAAATAAATATAATACGGTAGGACAAATTATGGAATTCAATTAAAACTAATTAAATAAAAATTAATTAATAATAAAATATATTTAATTTTGTTGAAGCATTTTCTTAGTTGTTTTACGAATAATATAAATAGTTTTCGATAGTAAAAATCATTTATGTACTATTAAAATTTTGAAATTTGGTATCACTGAAAATTTTTAAAAAGCACTAAAAACACGGAGCACTGACGCAATATTTTTCCGCATTCAAATTTTGAAAAAAAACACTAAAAACAATGCTAAAAGCACTGAATTGACAACACTGAAGGTTTTATTCTGAAGGTTTTGTTCTAGCGAAAGAGTAATAAGATACGAAACTAATTGCCAAAAACCTAAGTCGGTTAACAAAAACCTAACTCATGCAACAGCAAAATACATGTAGTCAAATATATTTTGTTATTGCATAATAATAATACATTTTTCTCTACGGAACAAAAATTTTTTCAATTGTCAAATGAGAGTTTCGTCTCTATATGTATATTCTCTGGTTCAAGCTTTCAACAAAACAGTGTTGTCAGACTAGGGGATTTATTCCCAAATTGGGGATTTATTTTTGAAAATGGAGATGAACAATTTGTTTTTGGGATTAGAGGATATATTGGGAATGTTTTTTTGAGGTTTAGAGATTTTTGGAAGATTTTTGAGATTTTTATTCTATTTTTATAATTTCTCTTTTTAACTTAAGAAAAATTAAAAAAAAAAACATAATTTTTCGTTGGATATGAGGTTTTTAAGAACAATAACAGTCTAGTGAATTATAGACTGAATATGGTACCATAAAAAAAAAATTAATTAAAATCTCCGCAACAAAATGATTATTGTACAGATTGGCTGTGAGGATAATCTTTGAACAATTGATAATCCATTATTGTTACTGCAATAGTAAAAAAGAATTTAAAAGTCTTCAATAATTAGTTGAAGAAAGTGTACCAAAAGTAATTAAAAAAACGGAACTTAATTAATCATAAGTTTATAAATAACTTTCATGGTTATGAGAAGAGCAAAAAAAAAAAAAAAAATGGGGAATGTTACCCCTTTTATCCTACTTCCCACTATAAAATATAATGTTATGTTCCCCTAGCAATTCCATGGTTATCTCTACATTACTTACTATGATGTAAACGGAGGGGTCATCCACACTTCAATATAATTTAGAGGTCGCACAACACAGAAGGGACTAACACAAAAAACAAGAGTATTTTTGTGCACAACTAAGATCAGGATTAAAGCAGTATCTGGTCTCGCAAAAACAATATTTTAAGTAATATGTCAATAATGCTTTCTAGTATTAAGGTGTACAATTTGGAGCTTTGCGGATAAATGTAAATATAATCTCTCTGCATTCAGAGGAACGTACTTTAATATTAAGAAGTGAGTTTTTGCAAGTAGTTGCACAACTTCTTTCGGTAGAGTTGCCATTTGAATTAATAAGGAATCCTAGGATCTTTAGATATAGTATTTCATGGATGTAATAATAGGTTACCACCTCACGAAAGGTGATAACCTATGACTTAGAATGTAGAAAATGCTTTTAGCGTTCCCTTCATGAAAATAAGGCCATTTCTATTTACTAATGTAAAGTGACATTGTAAACTTTTTATTTATGTTGCCTAGTGTGACTAGCTACAAGTGAATGTCAACAAGATGTATAATTATATATAATTATAAATTATTTTTTGAAAATTTAAAGAAAATGTATTATTCCATAAAAATTAATTTATTGAAAAGCATTTCTTACCCTACTTGTTTTAAAGTGCATAACTTGTTATAAATATTTTTAAGTTACTACGTTTTTCCTCAACCATATACATATGTGTATGTATGTATATCATCATGTCTAGAGTTAAAAATGATTACATTTTAATTATTGTTCAATTGTTATTACGATAAGATATCGAAATAATCACTCCGAACGGGAGTATGAATAAGTGTATATATCAACATGATTATTTCATGGATTTGTTAAATACTTGAGTTAGAATTTATCGAATTTTGTGAAATCAAATACAAGTATTGAGGAAATTTAAAATTAATTGAAGTGTTTTCTGTGTAAATAATAACAAATAAATGTTTTTCTACTTTTTTTTTTTAACACACATTTGTGTACAAGAGTACATAAGTTACTTCATGACATACCCAATAACAATGACAACAAACGTTTTCAAAAGTTTGATAGAAAATTTAAACAAATAAACTGTTAAATATAAACTGATTATGCAAGAACCGGAAGTTCATGAAAATGCATGTTTTATGCCTTTACTTTTTGAAAATTGAAAACTAAATATATTTTCGATGCAGAGAATTTGCTTTAAAATAGCATCGATTTTTTAATGCATATTTCTGCATATTTTGACATAAAAACATATTTTTTTGTAACGTTTTGAATTGCAATTTAAAATAAATTTTTGTGTAAAAAAAAAAATAAAAATTCTAAGAAAATTCTAAAACGACATAAATCTATTTTTAAAAATTTTAAAATATTGAAAAATACTATAGAAGAGTTAATTTTTGGTAAGCTATATATCGAAAACTAACAATCACAGAAGGACACTGATTATTGCAAGCGATGCGCCATCAAAATTATCGAGTTAAGGTGTCAAAATTCCACAAAAGAAATAATTATGTTTTCTCTTATTTATTTAAACTTTTGCAGTTTTAACACCACGTAGAGAAAAAATATAGTTGTGCTGACCATAATCTAAGAGCAATATATTATGATTGGAACATATGATCACAACGAAAAATATAAACGATTATAATTAATAATTATTATGATTCCATTTTATCATATTGTATCCGATTTTATGGTTTAGTTTTTCATGTTATAATTATAGTTTTACACATAATTGAACAATCTTACTACATCATTATTTCATTCCATTAGATTAGGATTTGGTGTTATATTACAATTCTATCTTATTATATTATTAATACCATATTGTTATATTATGATTAAATTTTATCATACTATTATCTCTTGCTATCATATAGTTATTTAATTTTATCATATTATTATTTCATTCTGTCATATTATTATTCCACCTTATCATATATCAAAATAAAACATATTAATGAAACATATTAATAAAAAATTGCTTTTACAAATTTTTTGTTGAAAATAATAGAGAAAAGTGTTAATTAGCAAATATATATATATATATATATATATATATATGTGTACATATATATATATATGTATATATGTATATATATATATATATATATATATATATATATATATATATGTATATATATATATATATATATATATATATATATTGATATTATTTATTCATTATATTCATTTGTACCTATATTAAAATATGTTTTTTTAACTGAACCCTTTAATGGTAATTAATAAATATCGTATATGGCTTGAATCATCCCAAATGTAACCAAACCTTGTCTATTTATATTTATTCATATATAAACTAAATGAGAATTATAATGAACAAAAAAAAAATTAAAAACAAACTAGTATTGAATTTTCCACTAAGTTTGTGAAAAGAATAAATATTTTATTGATTTGAAATATTTTATTTTCGTGTGAATAATAATATTAATACGGTTTAAAAACAGAATATGGTTTAAGAATAAGTTAAAAGACTGCAAATATTTAATGGTTGTAGAAGTAATGATATTTTTTATATAAATAATAATTTCTGTTTGGTAAAAATATTTGAAAACATATAATTTTTGCAGTCGTCCATATTAAAATTTGTATGGAATATAAGCATTAAATGACAAAATTTAAATAAAAACATTGTTATCATGAACACAGAGTTATTAAAATTCAAGAAAATTAATAATGAGAACATAATATTGTTGTAGTAGCAATACCGTAAACATGTTTTTCTTTGCGTGATTGAAGGTGATATATACATAATTGTCTAATAAGTTCTTATATTTATTTTTAATGAAAATGTCAAATACATTCATATATGCATATGAAACATTTATTTACGAAGTTGTCTGTTTTTACAAAAACCGAACATGCTTTGATTAATTTTCTAAAAAAGCTACCAATGAGAATATTCTGTCTGAGAGAACAACAAGCTGTATAGAACTTAGTATTATTTTAGAAAAATCGGCCTATCATGGAGACAACGGTCATCGAAATAAGTATGCTGAAGACAAAATAAATGCTTTTACAATATAATCAAAATCATTTAAATAGGTTAAATTTTACACTTCAAAATAAAGAGCAAATTCTCTGGATCTATATATATAAATAAAAGTATTTATTAACACCCAGCAAAAAAAGAAAAAAGATCTGAAAGAGAGCTGAAAAAGTCATGATTATAGCATTGTGTTGTCATTGTAGGGAAATACTTAATGCTGGTTTTTAATAAAAATTCAGTTTTAACTTTATTTAAAGATATTAAAAATACTTCTAAATTAGTGAAATTTAAATTTTCTTAGAAATTAATAACTTATTTTCTTGCTTAAAATATATTTTTTTTCACTTTTTTGGAAGTAATTATTAATAACTTCCAAAAAAGCACAAAATGGAAGCACTTTATAGTTTTTTGTTGGGTATATATATAATTTTATATGACACAGAATTGAAAATTTATGTTTTTTATTTAATAAGAGTAAAAAATATTAAAAAGTTTTATTTGTTTTTTAGGGCATATTTTAACATTTTTAGTGCATGTTTTAAGCGCCTAAAACATACCTTTTAAGTGCATGAACATATAAATAAAAGTATTTATTAACACCCAGCAAAAAAAAAAAAAAAGAAAAAAGATCTGAAAGAGAGCTGAAAAAGTCATGATTATAACATTGTGTTGTCATTGTAGGGAAATACTTAGTGCTGAAAAAGAGCTGCAGAAGTTCTTTTTTTTAACCCATGGTTTTTAATAAAAATTCTGCTTTAACTTTATTTAAAGATATTAAAAATACTTCTAAATTTGTGAAATTTTAATTTTCCTAGAAATTATTAACCTATTTTCTTGCTTAAAATATATTTTTTCACTTTTTTGGAAGTAATTATTAATAACTTCCAAAAAAGCACAAAATGGAAGCACTTTATAGTTTTTTGTTGGGTATATATATAATTTTATATGACACAGAATTGAAAATTTATGTTTTTTATTTAATAAGAGTAAAAAATATCAAAAAATTTTATTTGTTTTTTGGGGCATATTTTAACATCTTTAGTGCATGTTTTAAGCGCCTAAAACATACCTTTTAAGTGCATGAACTTCCTATCTCTGCTGATTAGTGTGAAATTCATAAATTAATTTCTTTTATTATAAGATTTTATAAATTTGTTATTATTAACAATTATTACCATTTGAATTTATTTATTAATTGATGTAAATAATTTAAATATATTAAAAAGTGATAATATTTAACTAATCAAAAATTAGCTTAAAAAAAACCCCTACCAATTCTTTTTTTTTTTTTTTAATAATTAGAAAAACTATAAAAAATGATTAGGCAATATTAATATTTGTGATAAAGAAAGACGATTAAAAATAATAGGCTTAATTCAACTAGATAACCTTAATTATAATGGAAAGAGAAATAAATTAGAATTTTTGGTTAATCGTGTAAAACAAAAACAAAAGTTTTATCATATAATTTATTTATTAATTTATGGCCCCATTTACAATTCATTTAAATGAGTTATTATCATAAATAAAGTTGAAATTCATTAAATATAGAATTAATAGATTAATTTCTACTACTGTGTTAGTTAATAGAAATTGTATAACTTTTACAGATAATTTTTAGAGATTATGGAATTTAATTAAAAGACGTAAACAAATTTAACGAATTAATTAATCTTTCTTTCTGAATGTTGGTAGTAGAAGCCTAAAAATGAAATTTTATTTACTTTAGAAAATTCAAAAATATTTTTTTTATCAAAATTGAATCACACTTTTAGAAATGGATATTCTACCTTACGACGGGGATGTAAACTTTGGGTCTGTTAAAGGCCAAATGATGACCAAATAAAACTAAACAAATGCACTTAATAACACTGCAAACGAGTATTAAAATCGAGGGATTTAATTTGCTTAATCCAAGCCCAACTAACACTGAAATTATGAAGTACAATTTCTATGAGTAAATCTGACTTAAATCCTTACAGAAATGCTATTTGTACTTAATAGTCCACCATACATATAAGTAGGGGAAATTGGGGTAAAGTGGAGCATATATTAATCTAACTTCAATAAAATACCAATAAATATCTTTTGAAAACTGAAATGCATTTTTTATATAAAATGGATTATTGTCTAACATTTTGCATAGAAATAATAATATTAGTTTGTCTTTTGGTGCTTTTTTTCAGATTTTTTTCAAAGGGGTAAAGTAGGACACAGTAAAAGCAGCAAGTTTAAGTTTATTTAATGTTTATTAAATATTTTTAAATGATTTTGTATTTAGGAAACCACTTGAACATCAAAATTCAAGTATGTGATGAAAACGGATAGGTAATAAGTAGAGATTGCATTCCGGGATTTCCCTTGCGGTATATTGGGAAATTTGCCATTTTTCGTGTCCCGCTATCCCGGGAATTTCGTCCGAATATCACGGAAATTTTAAGGATCCTTAAATTTATGAAAACTACTAGAATTTTAACAAAAACTAAAAGCACTGGAATGACAGATTTATATTTTAAATTCATTTACTAAACACTAAAGATTTACAGCCGTTTGCAAAAAAAAGAAAAAAAAAACTTAACACAGCTTTACAAAGCGCTGTTAAGCAAAATCCCTTAAAGTTGTGTGTAAAAACGATTATTAACTTAAATGGGTATTTAAATATTTCAGAAATTGCAGAGAATGATATTGTGTTTAATTTTCATTTTTTGCTCATGTTTTGCCAAAAGTACTTCCTTGATTACCCCGATTCCGGTCTTCTATATCTTTCTTCTTCTTTAGATTATTATTTTTATTCAATAAATGGAAAAACTAAAAAAATAAACATAAAAGTACATAAAAATATAACAAATGTTTTAGTGATGTACATTCATCTAAAACAAATAAGAAGACAAACAAAAATGATTACTCGAATAATTATTTTATCCGTTACCGAAAATGAATCGTCTGATCAAATCTATAATGCAAAAACACATTTTAATAATCAGTAAATTTAAGCTTTAATGCCGTTTAAACTTACTTTTTAATAACTCCGGTGGTTTCATTGAATTATTATCAGTAGACTTCACATATAAAGTGACTTTCAAAAGTATATAATTATTGAAGTTGGTTTATAAAATCAGTTTATATGTATAAACACAACAAGCCCGGTCCGGTAATTTCTTGGAAAATTTGTATAACAAATGCGCAATGCGGCTCGTTTATAAAATAAATTTTATTTTAAATTCTTTCCGGATTTTTTGTTGTTTTCATTTTCTCATAAAAATATTACCATATTTTTAAAAATTTATATGAACTTCGTATAGAAAATTTGAAAATGTTGCAGTAAAAAAAGAAATGAAAAGAAAATAAATAAAATTTTTGTTTTTTTCCGTTACCGTCTAAGCTTTTCTTTAATTTAACAATGCGGGTTATGTAAAGGAATCCGAACTTGTTGTGTTTATACATTATAACAGCTTAACGTTTTTATTCTAAATACTGAAATAACGCTACTGAAATGTGTTCACAAAAAATGTACTCATTATTTTTCTAATTTTGTTTAATTCCTTTTTAATTATTTAATTAATCAATAAAAGTAATAAAAATGCTGAGTTGTATTAAATTGGTTTTGTAAAATTACGTCTATAATTTTATATTTTCGTGGAGAGTTTTAGAAGTCACTGCATGTATTATACTAAAGGTCTATCTATACAAAATTATTAAATTATATTTTAATTTAATTTTTTAAGAAAATTTAAAAATTTATTACTTTTTAATCGAGTTGATTAATCAATAGATCAGATTTTCTTTTCTCTTATTTTAGATACGTTAATGTATACATACACATCCTATATGTATCTCAAATATTCAACTTAGATCGATTAGAGATAACTATTATTTTTAATACGGGATCCTGGGAATCCCGGAATATTGAAAATTTTGTCCCGCTTTCCCGGGAAAACGCAAAGTTCGGGAAATTGCATTCCCTAGTAATAAGTGACAAAGCTAATGGAAAATAATAAGACAAAATTAATAAAAATAATTAGTTATTTCTCATATTTGGAATAGTCTAACTCCAAGGTGTAATAAATTGTTATAATTTTCGCACATTTTAAGTGCACAGACCATTTGCATGAGTTTCATCATAACAAGTGTGTATTTTTACAGCATCAAGATTTTCTTCCTTTAGTAAGCTAATGTAATGGCATATCTTGACTCTAAGAATTTTTAGCCTTATCGCTATGGAGCTTACTGAGTTGTTTCTACACAGAAAAAAATATTGACTAAAATTGTTTAATTAATTTATTGCTAAACTTTTTTTTAAGACTTTTAGGAACTGATTAATTAAAAAAGGGAATAAGAAAAGACGACATTTCAAATTAAAATAGAAAAAATACTTTAGGAAAAAAATTTACATACAAATTATATTTTAAATGCGGAACATATCAGGCTTTAAGACCTTTATATTAGTATTATAACTCAACGGGACAATATAGTTAGTGTTTATTATGCGGTAAGTATAATAGCTTTACTAATAAGTTTTCAATAATATGCAGGGCAAATTTAAATATGCATAAAAAATAGGATAATAAGCAGAGAAATATCTATTAAAAAAACAGACAAATTAATATGTTTTCTTAAAAAAATATGCATATATATGAATTTAGTTAACTTTAAAATTCGTATATTAAAAATATACGTTAATAAAATTTGATATTCATATTTGATAAGCATGATCTTTTATATACGAATTATTTACAAAATAATTTATACAGATAAGTTAATCAAACTCCAAATCACAAAAATAGGGTTTTTTTAAGAAAACTTATTTTGGTATCGATTATATGCAAATTTATGCAAAGATGTCGAAGATATGCATTTTTTGTAAAATACTTGTAAAATATGTCAAAGCTTACATTCCAGGCAAAAAGCTTGAATAACTTGTCCTGGTAATATGTATTATTAATTTTTTGATGTTATTGTAGATGTTACCTTATTGGAGCAAAATTAACGTTCAAATGTTCGGGCCTAATAAAAAAAGAAGCTTTTTTTAAAAGAAATTCTATGCGAAAAACATTTTAAGCTTTTTGACAAAACTGCAAATAAGTTATCTATTATTTTTAAATCTTCCAGTAGTTTTGTAATCTTCTATGATGAAAACATAGACTGAAAAATTTGTATTTGTTTTTGTTGAAATATCCGGCCCAAATGAACGCCTTTACAAGATAGCAGATTTTTCTGAAGTTACATTTGAAATGTAAAATTGTAGTTGTAAGTTTTGAAAGATGATTTGTAATGTTAAATAAAGTTATTTCAATATTATAGACGATAATGTTGTTTTTGTATTAAGAGAAGCATTTTGCAATAGCTGAGATTGCGTTAATATTTGAATTGTGACAACAAAAGTTTAATTGGCTTTAAGTAACATTTCAATAATAAAAATAATGATGATTGGAGCAAAATCAATTAAAATTTTAATTGAAGTAGAAAATGTCGGAATTAAAATGCACTTTTATTTTTTCTGTGTTTTATTAAATTTTCTTATATATGTTCAAATCATTGGATTAAAAACTTTAAGAAATACAATTATTTATTATATTTTTAGGAAACTTGCAAAAAATTAGTGGAAAATGTGTAACTTTATACATTATACTTTACCCCAATATATTTTTAACCTAAAAATCGTTATGGTTTTGGGACAGAAACTATTCGCAGTTCAAATATGTGTAAAATAAGGTATTTAATTCTTGATTTGAATATCCTCCCCAGCACTTAAAAAAACTATTTCAATATATATATTATATTTGCTTCCTCTTGAAAAGTAATAATATCAGAGGTTTCATGGATGAAACATAATTTAGAAATATAGTGCAATAATGGCAAACATATACCAGTAGTCTTCTTTACAAAAAAAAAAAAGAAAAAAAAAATAAAAAAAGTACAATTTTCTTCCTTACCCCATATGCCATTATACCCCACTTTCCCCTAGTATATATACCCTTTTTTCTCACAGTCCTCTAATAATGAAATGTAAGCATGTATATTTGGAAATTAATAGTAAATGCATTAATTAACGATAATACACGTATTGTAGGTACAAATTAAGTAGGTGCTAATATTAGTGAATGTGTTGCCACTTAACTAAACAATAATAAAAAGTATTTATGGAGATATAAATTCAAAAGCCAAACTGTTAAATGAATTGAACACAGCAGGGAACATAAAAGTACTGAAAGAAATTATATTGCTGACAATAATAGAAAAAAAGGTATTTTAAATTTTTTTGAAGACACTTTCCATAAAGACAATTGGAAGAGTGCGAATAGGTAGCACTCTCCGATCTATACATTAGGGGTTTAGGACATATTTGGTGGAAAGAGGAAGGGAATCAAATATACCAATTCAAAGGGCAGTGTGTGTGTATTTGTTTCCATTATCAGTGACAAGGACATCATTAACAATCTTGTCATAATAAATTCCCGTATTCACAAAGTAATTTATATACCTAAAATTCTCTCAAAACTTAAGACATCTTCATAATCTTTCCAACATTTTCAATAAATTTGAAACAATTAGAAATACTTGACATTTGAAATAAATTTACATATTATTTTATTTATTTTTCTTTACATATATACATAATGTAATTATAAAGTGACCGCATATCTACAAAAACAACAATTGTTTGTATTTTGTTAATGTAAAATCACTGCACATAATGTCAAAATGCTATGAAAAAAATGAGAAAATGAAGGAGAAGAAGAGTAAATAAATGCGACGAAAAATATTACATGCGAATACAAAAACAATTTGACAGTTTCGTGTGGTATGTGCATGAAAAAATTGTAAATCAGCTGGTCTTACGGGTCACTTACTTATTACATTATGACTTATGTATTTGAATTTTTAAAAGAGCCATTGACTTATGTAATAGAATTGAAAAACAATTAAGAAATTTAATTAGACAAATTATTAATTTAATTAAAATTTAATATTATGCATTTATATATGATCAGTAAAATTAATGAGGATGGCATTGAAAATTATTAATTAAGAGCTTATTTGGAAACTTCTATGATATTTGGAAACTCCTCAAGCATTTGAAAAACGAAAACTAATTTTAAACATTAAACGATTCTTGATACTAATTATTAAATAATTATTAATTATTAATTTTTTTTAATACGATTTAATTTTAGAAAAAAAAAATTTCGTATTTTTTCTTTCAAAATTTTAAATAAAAATGAAAAGGTTTTAAAAATTGCCATTTGCTTGACGAAAAATATTTATCTTCTTAGGAAAAATGTATTAGTTCTACAAAATTAAAAAATCAAATAATACTCATTCTAGTTTGCTGTTATGACAAATGATTTTTATTGGAAATTGTCACCCCCAGAACTATTTCTGAGAAAGTGTTATATGGTCAGTACCCATTCTATGGAACGACTCTAGAACTAGTTCTTTACTCAATGATTTTTATTCGAAATTGTCACATTTAGAACTGGTTCTATAGAAAAAGTTCTAAATATTTTTCTGGGTTATAACAATTTTTTGCTGCTTACAATTTTTTGCAATATTAACTAACATGAAAGATATCGGCTAAATAAAATAATCAGCAGAAATTACTAATTTTAGTCCCTTTAAGGAAACAGCAATAATAAAAAGTAAGCGGAAATTTCTTGGATGGGCTCGACGCAAATATCAATGTCAAACTTAAAGTATTTTTTCCGCCAAATTTTATCTGAAGCTCATATTTTGCAAATTAATCTGTAGTTTATAATCGACTGGTTCGATTTACATAATTTTTCAAAGATTTTTAAATATTCTTCTGGCTCTTACTATAAGTCTTGCGAGTGTTATTTTACTTTTATATTTATCGAGTTATTCGTATCTGAAAATTGATATTTTAAATCTCAGAAAACCTTGGTACAGTCCTTTAATATTACGGATGCATTTTTAATTAAATTTTTTTTAATTAAACAACAAAATTATTGTGTTAATTGCAGAAAAAAAACCTCAAGTCCTTTACTTTTCTGAGTCTTAAATTAACAATTTTGAATCAGACCTATCTTAAAATATCTTGGCTGCCGAAAATCGTTTGATTGCGTAAAAATTGTGAGAGAGAAAATATATTATTAAATTTTACATTTAACAATTGTGTTTTGCAAAAATGTAATTAATTAATTAAAGTTAATTGTTTTTTTTCTCAAAAGAATCTTAATTTTTCGTTCCTCATTGAAAATTAAAATTTTTAGAGCTTCACACCGCTGTTGCGCTGACGGGGTTTTCCCAAATTTTTAAAAAACACAAGACTTTAACCCCACGAAATGTAAATATATATTTAAATAAAATGTGTTTTCAAACGATTTTCGGCACAGATTCCCTTTACGTAGTTTTAGATACTAAAGAACAGAATTAGATCTATTTGAGCAAAAAAAAAAAAAAACAAAATATATATATATATATATATATATATATATATATATATATATATATATATACATATTTACAAATTTCTCATACAACAAATAGAGGTATCCTGTTAAGCTTTAGCTTACCTTTCGCATTTTTAATATAATATATTTTAATGAAATTCATGTCCTGTTTTACTTCTCTTGCATCAAAGCCAATATTTTGCTGTTCCTGAGCTAAGCAAATATTTGATGTCAGGAATGGGAAAAGATGAAGCTCATAAAATAATATTATTAATTTATGTATATATTTCAAGAAATAAAAACGAAAATAAAATATAAATTATATAAATATAATATTTTTCTATAAATATGTTGATTCATTTAATCATTTCGTTGATTGATTTAATTAAAGAGTTTATTTTTTCATTTAGTTAACACATGTTTTAATTTTTTTTTTTTTTTTGTATTTTCAAATTATTTTTTTAACCGAAACTTTCAAAAGTGTTTAATTAAAAAAAAAACGTATGTTTTTCAATTTGTACAGTTTTTAGCAATTGAATAATTTTGGTTAGAGGTGAAAATTTTTCTCAGCGTATCTAATATTTAATACTAGCAGACATATAATTAACTTATTATCAGTGGCATTATTAGAAGTTTATCATCACACTGCATCGAAGATATAAAGTCTAAATATGGAGGTGGAGTGTGTGCTACATTTGTTTGTATGTGCAACAACAACATTTTACTACAACTAGCGCATTTGACAGTGTACAAAAGCAACAAAAATGAATAACAATATATTCTGGATAATTGTGTACTAAAACATGTATTTGTTGGATATAAAACAAATCATTAATTAACGCTAAATTTTATCTCATATGTAAGTATTTCGATTATAGTTACTGTTGTTGTTTTTGTGTAAAACACCTCTTATGACTGCATTTTCAAGATAAAGCCATTTAGTTGTTGTTGGTGTTATTGCTGCCGCAATTTGTATTATTTAGTTTTTTATTTTGGTTTTAATGTTATTTTTTTTGTGTATTGATTTCATGTTAAAAGGCTTTTTTTATTTATAAGTTCTTTCCCCCTTTTGATATTTACATAACCATCATCAATCATTGGTAACAATCATTGTATTCAAATGATGATACAGAAAATAAAATATAAATCCCATTTTGTTTGCGACACTCTACAGTTGGTGCGGAGAAAATTAAACAAACATTTATCATATGTGTGTGATTCAAAAAAATGAAATGGAAATTATTATGCAGTTACGGAACAGCTGGTCCGATTTAAATAAAATTTCACATATTGAAAGTAGAGATGTAGTCGAGTTTAAGTTTTTAGTTTGGATGATATAGGCCAACCGGGGGCAGAGTCCCAAATTTGGACACCTCGGGTATGAAAATTTCTTAAAACGATCATGATTTGTTATATCTGAACCTATTTGCAAGATTTTTATATAAGGGAATTCTATTGGACAATATCTATAAAAAAACCTGCATATCTTATTTCGTTCAGTTTACGAGATGTTTTGGGCTCCAAAGATTAAAATTTGTATTTTTTAAAGTACCTTGGTGAAGTGTTTTCGCTATAGTGGATCCAAATTTTACTAGATTTTTTTGAAATATTTCTTATTTTATAAAAAACAAATAACAAAATCACGCACAGAAAGAATTTTGAAAAAAGTCGATCTTTCATTTTTTTTTTTTGCCTAATGCTTCATACATCTTTTTTTTAATTTAATTTTAAGTTAATTTATAAAAATTTTCAAATAAAATTTGGTTTATTTTTTAATTTCAAACAAAAATGCAAAAGTATTTTTTTTATATTTAGCACATTGTTGTACTTTACTTACACACTTAGAGAAAAACAGTGTTGAAAAACGATATTTTTAAAAATCTTTTTAAATTTTACTAGATTTTGATAAAATCTCATTAGAAACTTGGCTATGATTTGTATAAAAATCTAATTAAAATCGAGCAAAATTATATAGATTTTGCTTGAAATCTTATTTAAAATATATTTTGCGCAAATGTAAATGGGGTATTAATTTTTAATTTTCGCCTTAATTTATGAAATCTCAAAGCTGAAATCAAAAAAATTAATATTTTTTATAAGATCTAATATGTTTTTAATTTTATGGTAATAGAAATTTTTGTTCCTCGATATCAATTGGGAAGATATAGCAAAAAAAGTAAAAAATTCCATTTTTGGAAATTCTTGAAAGTGGTTTGGGAATTGCGGGATTTCTCTTGATAAATCTAAAAAGGTGAATAATACTTATTAAGCATTAAGATGCTTAAGAAATTAAGCATTCAAAAATATCCACTAACAAAAATTTTATTGCATAATTAAAAATTAAAATATGCACAAAATCTCAAATCAATCCTTTTTTGGTATCTTTTTGCAAAAAGTCTTCAATGAGTTTTTCTATTATAAATATTTCTATATATATTTGAAAAGAAGGCAAATTTTCCTAAATATTGGTGTACAACACGTCTACATCGTCATTTTTGAGAAAGAAATTAAAGGATTCAAAATTAATAATTTCAAGTAATTTGGCGAATTTTGCTTCATTTTTATATGAACAAGAAATATTTTAATAACACAAAAAAAAAAAAAAAAAAAATTATTAGCGTATATTTTTCAATTAACACATTTGTTACATTTTGCATCTAAATTTAATAAAAATATTCCAAGTAAGTGTAAAATAAAAGTAAAAGTTAAGTAAAATTTTATTTCTCACTTAAATTTTTAATTCATTCAATCATCTACTTGATTGATTTGATCAATTTTTTAATAGGAAAATTTTTTTCTGTTTTTAATTTTTTACAGTTTTTAGTAATTGATATAATTATTTTAATGAGAAGTGCAAATTTAAAATAGTTTTTAATTGAATGAATTATTTACTAATATACTTAATGATTGGTGATTTTTCTCTATGAAAGTCTATTATTTTACTTTTTTTTGTGCGAAATTCACATTCTTTGTTTAGATCCATCAGAGAGATAAGAAATATATATTATATATAATTGTATATATTATATATAAACATGTTTATATATTTTTTTCAAATGTATATAAACATGTTTATAATACGAACATTTGTTGAAAACTTTTTGCAAAAATATTCCGAAAAAGGATTGAGTCGAGATTTTGTTAATTATACTACAATAACATTTTTGTTAATAGATATTTTTTAGTGAGATTTTACATCTGTAAAGACTTTTTAACGCTTTATTCGAAACTGAGACCATTTTTGCAGATTTATTAACAGATATCCCGCAATTCTCAAAAAACTTTCAAAAATTTCCAAAAATATTTTTTTACTTTTTTTTTTTTTGTTATATTTTTCCAACCGATATCGGGGAGCAAATATTTTTACTAGATTAAATATTTTTGATTCAAACTTTGCGATTTGAGAAATTAAGGCGAAATAGGAAATTTAGGGAAAAACAGTTCTAGTTTAGTAAACCCTGGACCTGCGGCAAATCAATTTTCTTAGAACTTTTTTTTCCTTTAAAATATTTTGTATTTAATTATCTTTCAGAAAAATATAAATACTGTTATGTTACCTAAGAGAATTTGTATATAGCAGAAAAAGAGGGTAATCACATTTTTTTTTTTTTTTTTTTTTTTTGCAAAAAAAAAGGGAAAAATCAATTTTTTTTCAAAGTTCAAATTCAAATGCATATAACTTTTGATTTCGTAAAGATTGTTTCAAAATTCTTTCTGTGTACGATTTTGTTATTTGTTGTTAATCATAAAAAAAATGTTGTTAAATATAAAAAACTCAGGTGAAATTTGGACCCTCTATAGTGAAAATAAAAATTCTAATTTTTAAAACTAAAAGAAACGAGATGTGCATACGGCTATGTTTTTTGTAGATCTTGTCCAGCAGAATCCCTTCATATAAAAATCTTTCAAATCGGTTCAGATATAACGAATCAGAATCGTTTTAAGAAATTTTCATACCCGAGGTGTCCAATTTTGGAACTCTGTAAACCCGCTTCTGATAGATCTATACGGTCCAAAATAAAAACTAAACTCGCCTACACCTCTACTATCAGTATGTGAAATTCCATTCAAATCGGACTAGCCGTTTTAACTAGCTCAGAAATTAATTTCATTGGCCAAAAGTTTTTTTTCAAAAACAACAAATTCTTGTTGAATCGATTCTAGTGGAACTTGTTCTAGAATTGATAAACTGGGAACCCGTTCACAAAATTATCCTGGGTATTATTAAAATGTTTTTTTTTTATCTGCTTATAACTTTTTCTATAAGTAAAGCTGATTCAAAAAACAAAAAATCTGCATTTTCATACTATATGCTATAAAAAAAAAAATTAAAAGTACAAATTTAGCCTTAAATTTCTTAACAACTGCTGATCTGGTTTTAATGAAATTAAGTTTGAATAAAAATTAAAAAAAAAATATTAAAATATCTCTATCATTTCAAAAGTTACAGACTTTTAGCCGATGAAGAACGATTCTGAGCCATTATGCGACGATGTCTTTTGTAGATCTTGTCCAGCAGAATCTCTTCATATAAAAATCTTTCAAATCGATTCAGATATAACGAATCAGGATTGTTTTAAAAAATGTTCATAACCGAGGTGTCCAACTTTGGGACTCTGTGGACCCGGCCCCGGTAGATCTATATGGTCCAAACTAAAAACGTAATTAAATACCTCGCCTATACTATCATTAAGTGAAAGGGTCTTCATTATGTGGAAGGCCCCTAAAGGATACGTTATGATAAGTCTTCCCACCAGCGATTGAAATTATAGGATTAGTACATTTGGCCAAAAAAGAATTGCGTTTTTTTTTCTCGAAATACTTGTAGGTTTCAAGATGTTAATAACTTTGAGCTCGTTATAGAAAAGTATTCATCATTTTTTGACATAAATTCAAGTTCATAAGATGTATTTTAATCAAGTTTGGCAACCGATTTAAAAAGGCAAAAAGGTATTGGACCAGCCGTTTTGAAACTGCATTTAAATTTTTGGATAGCACACTGTGGGCCGTTTGAATTGTAAATAAAACTATTATAATAACTATTTAAAACAGGTTCTTGTTTATTGTTGAATTTTATTTTTATTTTGGAATTATTATTATTATTATTATTATTATTATTATTATTATTACTATTTGGAGAAAAATTCAATTAAATATGAAGGTTCCATACATTCGATCTTAACCACCATTTAAAACTTTTTTAACTTCTTTAGTTTTTTCCTTTATACCTTTTTATGCACATATTTTACCATCATTTGCAATCAATTTCAACCCTTTTATCCATTTCAGTTTCTTTTTTTTTTATTTATAGAGTAAATATTTGAAAAATTGTTATACACTTGTAATTTTTGGTATGAGTTGTAATAAAATGGCTGGCAGAAGGCTTAAAGACAGGGATTTAAATTGAGGGTGTCTATTGAAATTCATATTTATTTTCATTCAACCATTATTTAAATTTTTTTCTTCTTTATAAACGACTTTGATTTCATTTTACAATGTTTCTTTTTATCATCTGTTTATGTTTACAAATTTAACAATAAAATATTCGATTACGTTTAATGATATTACTCGTACCAAACATTAATTCATCAATTCGATATCATGCGAAATAAAAAATGAAATAGAAATGGGTTTAACAACGTCTTTTTGGTGAGATGTTAAGGGAGGTAATAAATGAAATAGGTTTAAAGATTTATGGTAATGATGAATAGTATACATATTAGGTGGGATAAGGTTAAAGTGATTATCTGTAAATGTGTAATAGTAAGAGGATATTTATATGGAAAAAAAGAAAAAAACATATTGGTTGGAATATTTTTTGAAACAGGTATTTAAAAGTGTAATAAAAAATTACAAGTAAGAATATTATATTCGGTTTGGCTGAATCTATATACACACCATCAGCAACTTTAAAAAGTGGAAGGACCACGTCAATTTTTAGTTTCCCTGTTTAAATTTGTAAAGCATAAAGTTTAAACTAGAGTTACGTTTCACACTCTGTTTTTGTAGTACTTGTTTCATAATATTTGGGCCAAAATTAATCCCCCTAAGGGATCCCACTTGAACCCTATCCTGCTTTTAACAGATGGACAGACGGACGGACATAGTTAGACAGTCATAGATTTTAACGGGGACCCAGAATATAGATACTTTAAAAGGTCTTAGATGAATATTTCGACATGTTATATATGGAATGACAAATAGTGTTACCAGTTTAGCCTTTTTAAGGCTAAATCTATCTTTTTTATTTTACTTCTAGCCTCAGAATTTACATTCTGCTAAAAAAGCTAAAATGTTAGTATTTCAACAACGAAGAAAATAATTTCTTATTATCTATTACTAATTTTATTTTTATAGAATCATTAATTTAAGCATTTTTGTATATTTACTTTCACAAATTTGTATTATTTATATTTAACAAAAATTTTCCAAATCAAAAACAAGTAAGAAAGATATAGTCGTTCAAGCCCGACCATATCATACCCCACACCATTGTGCATGTCCATAAAAATTCGTGGAGGGTCTTATATTAGACATGTGGACAATTGTGGACCAATACTTTTACTAAATGTAAAATAAAATATAAAAATACAGAATATTATTATATAAAAATACAGAATATTATTATAGAATATTAATACTAACATTTGTATGAATTTATAAACTTTAGGGCGATTCCCGAAAGCGGGTTTGTATGGGAGCTGCGGTAAATTATGGAGCGATCCCCATAAAATTGGTCACTATGATTTCTACTTATATAAAACTTATTTGTATCGAATATAAACCTGATACTAACATGTGTATGAGATTTATGTACGTTAAAGTGATTTTCGGAAGGGGGTTTTATATGGGAGCTTGGGTCAATTATGGACCGATCTTCATGAAATTAGGCACAAAGATTGATACTTATACGAAACTTCCTTAAACCAAATTTATTTAAAATATTGCTATATTTAAAGCATTTATGATCGTTAAACCCCTATTCCGGGAGGACATTTGTATGAGAGCTAGGTGAAATAATGGACCGATCAAAACCAATTTCAATAGGCTTTGTCCTTGTGTCATGAAGTCCTATGTGCCAAATTTTATTGAATTATCTTCAAATTTGCGACCGGTACTTTGTGCAAAAGTTTTACATGGACAATCAGCCAGCCATCCAGCCAGCCAGACGAACGGACGGACATCGTTAGATCGATTCTGAGTCGATTGGTATACTTTAAGGTTTGTGTTGGATGAGTTTTTCTGTGCGTTACAAACATCAGCACAAACGCATAATACCCCAACCACCTATGGTGGTGTTGGGTATAACAACTAATATACTAACATCATTAACCATAGAAATTATTTATAAACATAATTTTAACAAATTCTTATAAAAGCGAAAAATCACCCAAAAACTTAAAATGCTTAATCAAAAAGGAATTATAGTTTAAAAATGTCCAAAAAGAACTTCAAAACATTAGGTAATTTTTCATGTGAAATATAATCCAAATTTGTAAAGGAATTTTTTGGGCTATTTTTTTCATTTGGGTCATTTTACTGTTTTAATTATAAATTTTTTACAATATATTTAAAAAATAATGAGAGCAATAGAAAATATAAGTTTTTAAATTAAAGAAAGAAAAAGAAAGAAAAATGTTAACTTTTTTCTGGCCTTTTTTGGGACATTTAGCCTTTTTTGACATTTTTAAAGTTGAATTTAGCTCTTTTTTTCTCGAGTCCTGGTAACACTGAACTCAATATAAACCCCCTCCTCCCCCCTCTTTTTTCAATGATGCGTATAAAATTTAAAAAAAAAAATCATAAAATCGTGTCTTTCTAAAGTATTTTTTTCGGTGAAATTGATGGAGGCTTGTACGTCCTTAACGCGTTCATGCTTCAATTAAATCAAAAGCGTTTGAGTTAAAATCTTTATTAGTTTGAATGTAAAAGTCTGTCAACAATATTCGAAAACTTGGCATAAAAAGCAATACCTTTTTCTTTTACTCTATGGATAAATTTTTTATTGGGAGAATTTTAGTAATATTGTATTTTTGTTCTGATGAAGAACACGAAATAATAGTTCTGTTCCAGTACTAGTCAGGTCTATAGTTTTTAACCAGAATTTACTGTAAAGCATATTCCGAAGTTACTTGTGTTTTGTTATTTTCTGACAATTTCTGACTGATTCATATTCATTTTTTCTCTTACTCTATAAACAAATTTTTTTATTGGGAGGACTCTTAGTGACATTATAGATTTGTTTTGATGAAGAACATGAAATAATAGCTCAATTCCAGTACTAGTCAGATTTATAGGCTTTAACCAGAATTTACTGGAAGTTTCCTGTGTTTTGTTATTTACTGACGCTGCAAAATAGTCTATACATTTATTTGAGAGGTAATTCTTTTGAATTGAAATTAGAAAACCAAGTTCTGGATGTCCAACCTTATCATTGTTTGGAAATTCCTCGTAAAACCTCTACAGCATTTTAAAAACGTTATTGAGGAGTTACATGATATCGATGTTCTGTTGGTCCATTCTTTTAATTTGGACAACAAATAATATTTTCCAATTTTTAAAGATAATAATGTGTTATTTAACATTATCTTTCAAAAGTACGAAAGTTCCGGAAATGTTAATGACTGTTATAAAAGTAAATTAAATGATCTTTAAAATCTTTAACCTTCATTGGAGCTTCCCATGGAAAATAAATGTTGAAAAACCACTGAAAGGATACGTTATGATGAGTTTTCATTTCCCAACCAACAATTGAAAACACAGGATTAGTACATATGGTGAAAAAAGAGTTTCGATTTTTTTTCTCGGAATAGGAAAAGTTTCAAAAATTTCTTTAGCATAAATTCCAGATCATAAGATGTCTTTTAATCAAGTTTGGCAACTGATTTAAAAAGGTAAAAAGATAATGGGTATTGGAATTTTTAATTATTTCGGTAAGGGTATTTTAGCAGTATCGGTATTTCGAGCTATTTCGGTAACGGTATTTAAGCGGTATTATTACCGCAGTTATGTCGGTAATGGTATTTTAAAGGTAACGATTATTTCAGAAGTTTCGCACACAATGGTTCAAAACCATGAAATATAAAGTAGAGTCAAGTATTAAAAGGTCGGGATGGAGTCTTATATGTTTTATTTTAATTTTATTCAAAATAATTACTTTTTATTAAACTGCTTGAAAACTGTAATAATATTTTAGCGGTACCGATAATTTGTTTTATTTCGGTATCGGTATTTTAGCAGTAACGGTATATTGAGGTAATTTGAGCTATTTTGGTAAAGGTATTTCATTGTAACGATATTATTTCGGTAACGGTATTTTAGAGGCAGTGTTGCTAGTTTAGCCTTTTTAAGGCTAAATATAGCGTTTTTATTTTGCTTTTTTCTAGCCTTTTTTGATCTTTTAAATTGCCTTAAAAAGGCTAAAATTTTGGCATGTCTATAAAGAAGAAAATAATTTCTTACAAACTTTTACAAATTTTATTTTTAAAAAATCATTCATTTAAGGGATTTTTGTATAACAATTTCCAAAAAAAAATTGATCATATTTATATCTAATAAAAATTTTCGCCCTCAGCGCTTCATTCTTGTAATCAAATATAACTAAACTCATTCACTTAATCAATTAATATAAAGTCCATTAACCATAGAAACTATTTACGAATACATATATTATAAAAAACCTTATAAAAAGGAAAAATCGCCCAAAAATTTGAAAATGGATAAACAAAAAAAATATTTCATTTCATATTTTTCATATTTATTATTTTTCATATGAAATATAACCCAAAATTTGTATGGAAATTTTGTGGACGATTATTCATTGGATCATTTTGCTGACAGCCGTTCTATGTTTTATTTTTAAATTTATAATATCTTAAAAAAAATACCAAAAAATAATGAGAAGAAATATAATAACTTTTTTCTGGCCTTATTTGTTTTTTTTTTTGGGTCATTTAGCATTTTTTAACCTTTTTTAAAGCCCAATTTAGCCTCTCTTTTTCTCACCTTCTGGCAAAACTGCTTAGTAATGGTAGTAAAGTTGAACAGGATTTTTAACGGTTTTTAATAAATCATGTTTTAAATTGTTTTTAGTAATTTTATTATGTTCTTAGTGTTAAAAAAAATTCACCAGAATCTACTAAAAAGACATTTTTTTAATCATAATTTCAGTGAACAACTTGTAAATATTTTTTTTTCATACCGAGTTCAAAATAACAAAATAAACACAAAAAGCTCGAAACTGTTATTTGAAAAATGTACTAGAATTTTGGATTTCAATTGCAAGTTTTTCAAAATTTTCAGATCAACAAAGCTCATTTTGCGATTTCAATGCCCTCTTAAATTACTCAAAATCGCAAAAAGAAAATGGTTGCTATAATCGAAAATGGGACCCTATAATCGACATTTATATTTTTTGTTAAGCCTCTAATATATAAGATGATTATAAGATATCATATTTGAAAATTGGATATTGTACACACAATTTCACAATTTTTACACAAATTTAGAATTAATGAAAATAATTATTAAAATAAACTAAAAATATTCAATTAATAAGGTAGACTTTTGTCTGAACAACCTATTGCTGGGTCTTTTATTCTACTATGAAAATTAAAAAAAAACCTACATCGTTCGAGATTAAGAAATCAAAATCCTACAGAACTCAAACCTTTAACAAATAGTCAAAAACATCAATTAAATTAAATTAAATATTTTTTAAACACATTTGTATTTGTAATAAAAAAATGAAAGAAAAATGTCCCCTCTCCACAAAGTCTTGTACTGCCAACATATAATATCTCTTAACCACATTTAACTGACTGATAATAATTCACAAATTTTGTTAAAAAAAAAACAAAAAATATTGTTCAATAAATTCAATTCAATTTAGTAAGTTAATAAAATGAATTATTTAACAATACAATTACAATTTACTACCACTTATGCAAACACATGTAACCATAAAAATTATTTTTCTTTTAAATCTGATCATGTATTTACATACAATAAAATGTATTATACAAATACACATACATTTAGTTAACAACATTTTGAAATATTTGTAAAATTGTTAAGAGATTTTTTTTTTTTTTTTTCATTTTTGCTACTATTATTTTTACTACTACAAATTGTAAAGTGATTTACGACAAGACAAGCCATTTATAAGCATTTGAATAATAAAAGAAATAAGAAAATATACATACATACATACATACACACATTTAACAAATTGTTGCAATATTATATCAGATTATATATCCATATACAATATTTTTCAACAAATCCTTAAACATTAAGTATACATAAGCATACATACTCAGGCATAGATACTTTTACATAAACATAGATACGAGTACTTTTACAAATACGAATGAGTATAATAAGAAGTATTCAACATGCAAAGAAACCAACGACCCACAAAATGATAAGAGCAACTGAAAATTGGTTTGGGGTTGTGTTTTTTTAAAAGTGGATAAAGTTCATATAAGAGTTGCCATAGAGAGAAAATTTTATGATTTCGCTGAGGATTGAAAAGGTGTCTAATTGAATATTACTGATGTTGCTGATCTTGTTTTCACAATCTTGAAAGTTATTATAACAGTGAATAATTATAAATCCTTCAGAATTAATAATACAGTCATAAAGCAAAACTTTGCAAAAACTTTGCTTTCCTGGTAAGCTAGTGGGTATAATTGGAAACAAAAATAAACTACTTAGTTTTTGCCTGAATAATTTTTGTTCGTGTTGTGCACAAATTCATGTAGTTATTTTTAGACTCTACTCAGAAATATGTAACTAAACGAAAATAAAAAAAGACAACAAAAAAAACAAAAGAATTTTGCCGTCGGTGAGATTTGAACTTGGGCACAAATTAATGACAAACACCTTACTCAGTACTAATGTTGCCAGTTTAGCCTTTTTAAGGCTAAATTTAACTCCTAGCTTTTTTCTAGCCTTTTTGTGATCTTTTAAATTGCCTTAAAAAGGCTAGAATTTTATTTGCTATAATCAATCTTATGTATTTATTCGAACAAAAATCGAGACTAGTAATTTGTAACAAGAATTTTCATTATTCAAAATTCGTTATTCAAATCAAAACTAACTAAACTGATTTTACGGACTTAATAAATAGATTATTATAATAATTTTTTATATACATATATTTCTTCAACCATGGAAACTATTCCTTATTTTAATTTATAAAAAAAGCGAAAAATCACCCAAAAAATTGTTAAATGCTTATTCAAAAAGGAAAATGATGAAAAACTCATTTTAAAATATTGAGTTATTTTTCATAATAAGAAAATTATGATACTTGATATAACCCAATTTTTATGGGAATTTTTTAGGCGATTTGTGACGTTTTATGTTTTATTTATAAATTTATTACAATAAATATTTTTCAAAAAATATTAAAAACTAATGAGAACGAAAAGAAATATTTTTTAAATTAAAAAAAAACAAAATTTTTCCTTGTCTTATTTTTTGGGGCATTTAGCATTTTTTGATCTTTTTTAAAGTTCAATTTAGACTCTTTTTTTCTCACCTGCTGGCTCAGTACACCATTTCGCGTTTATTTTCCTAAAATATCTTTTTGTCAATTTGTTAAAAAAATAAAAATAAAATAACAGCATCAGAATGGGATCGAATCAACAAATTTCTCATTGTTAATCCATCACTTTAGTCAACTGATCTGTGCTTTTATACTGTTGAGTATTTATTTATGTAATATAGAGTAAGCAAATAATAATGAAGCCTCATTACTAACAAACCACTTTAATAAGTAGTTGCCATTACCGAGAGCCAAAAAGTTTTTGCTGGGGATAAATTATGACATCCATTGTAATGCATACAGCCATGGTGATTTTTATTCTTAAACTTTTATTCTTAAACTTATTCTTAAACGAATGATTTAAATAGAGATCTAAGTTGTTGTTGAGACTGGATATCTTGAACTAGGACATAATTCTCGATCTTGATTAACATTTTGAACCGGGTTTTTCGGTTTAAGTACTGTCGGTTTTTTCAAAATGTTAGTTTTTCGAATGTCAAATAAACCTGTTTTAAATATAATATTTTATTTCAAAAAATATATGTACTAAATAAAATATTTGATTGAAAATTTAGGAAAAATTTGTTAACTGATTAATGTTCGTAAAGAATAATTCCTTGTTATGTTTTATGAACAGGGCAAGTTGAAATATCCACAAAAAATATGCGCTTGAAAAGTCTAGAAAATATTATATAAAATAAATATGAATTTTTCTAACTTTAAAATTCTAATAAGTAGTTTTCGATTCTTTGTAAAAATACATAAATATAAAATACATAATAGACTTTGATACATAAACAGACTTTGAGAGTCATATTAGTGACTTCTGAATTCTTTTCTTTAAAATTTTTTTCTTTATTAAAAAAAAAAAAAAAAATACAAAATAATTTATACAGATCAGTTAATCAAACACCGAAAATCACTAAAACTAATCTTTGTATTCATTATAAGCAAATTTATGAAAAAGTTTTAAAAAATTAATTTTTTGTAAAATAATTGTTAAATATACAAAGGCTTGCTTTTCAAGTAAAAAGCTTGAAAAACTTACCACGCTAATGACACTTGTTGTTCCATCACAGAAAAAGTTAATTCCTATAAATATTTGGGAGTAATTATTGCTAGCCAGTTTAAATGGAAAACACACATTCAAAATTTACAAAAAAAAAAAAAAAAAAAAAAAAAAAAACTCAGAAAGGCGTCATATACACTTTATCATCTAAGCAACTGCGCTCCTTACAGTGTACTCCGCCAAGCGTACTTCTCACTAGCAGAATCGTATATCAGACATGGAATAACAGCATGGGGAAATGTCAGATATAACGTCACATTACAAAAAACCCAAGACAGCCTGCTTAGAATTTTATGGAAAAAACATCACCATTACTACCAGAACAATCCCAACACCACAAACGATTTCACCAATGTTCCTAAAAAAAAACAGCTTGGCAAAAAATCTAAACATTATGAATGTTAAAAACATATATCACACAACAATTGTCAAGGAATTTGATGATGACAGCCGATTCTTGCAGGCAATTGATCACACACATAATACAAGAATAAAAACACAAGGAAGTTATAAAGTCCAATGTTTCACAAATGAGTATGGCCGAAATATAATGCCCGTCGTATTGCCCACTGTTCTAAACAAAATACCCATAAATATCCTAAATACTTAAAATAAATACAAAAAACTCAATGAAATTAAAAGACACCTAATAAATTTGCAATGAACCCTCGTTGAATGTAATCTCCCAGCAGAAACTTTTTGGTTTTCAGTAATGACAACTACTTATTAAAGTAGTTTCTTGGTAATGAGGCATCATTATTATTTGCCTACTCTGTATTACATTAATAAGTACTCAATAGTATAATAGCACAGTAATACTGCAATCACATGGATGAGTTGGCTAGAGCGCTGGATTAACAACCAGAATGTTGTTGGTTCAACCTCATTCTGAAGCTGTTAGTTTTTTATAACAAAATGTCTAAAAAGATATTTTAAACTAAAAAGAGTTTTTGTCGCTTGGGAAGCTATGTGCGAGATGGTGCAATGAGTAAGACGTTAGTCATTAAAAACGAATGGTAAGTTTGTGTCCAAGTTCGAGTCTCACTGACGGTAAAATTTTTTTGTTTTTTTTTATTTTTGTTTTCGTTTAGGTACATATTTTTGAATACCCCTAGAGTCAAAAAATAACTAAATGAATCTGTGGACAACTCAAACAAAAATAACTAGTTATTCAGGCAAAAAATAAGTAGTTTATTTTTGTTTTCAATTATACCTGCTAGGTTACCAGGAAAGCAAAGCTTTTGCTGGGATGAAATAAATTATTATTAAATTTCCTGCAGACAAGCTTACAAGCTTTGCGGGATAGTACTATAAAAATTCACTGAACTTATCTTAGATTAAATTAAAAGTCATAAAATTAAAAATATAATAGTAAATAAATTAAATTAAAATAAACCAAATAAATGAAAACTAAAGAAAATAAAAATATACGACAACGCGAATATTAAAACCTCAGCACCTGGAAATGTGTACATAAACTATAAATTAAATTTTGCAGCCATGAAAGTAACTTCAACATATGCCGAGGACAACCCAACTTATATTTTAAATTTTAAATTGTATTTTCTTTTAAATTAAAAAAAAAATACTATATGGTAATAAATAATAAATAATAAATAATAATAATAAAAGAAAATAGTTGTATTTGTATTCAAAATCGATTTCGAAAAAAATGAGACATGCATTTTCCCATATTAAATCATAGTTTCTTTACAAATTATATAAAACTTAGTATAATTTTTAGTGATTATTTTCTTAAACCAATTTAAATTTGTTTCTTAAAATAATTATATTTAATCTACTCCTATTTTAACTTTAATATTATGAGCTTTGTTGAATTTTTCAAAGAAATAAAGACTTTTGATGAAGTTATTTACTTTTTCAAAAAAAAAAAAAAAAAGGAACAGAATTTTTCGAAATTTCAAAAAATGCAACCGGTTTTTTTTTAATTCCAACCATTCGAAAACCGGTTTCTCCAAAAAGTCGAATAATCGATCACCCTATGCCTAATATAGGTATAAAATTTTTTTTCAAAAATTTGTTATCTCATGAAATATTGAAGTGATGGACGTTTTTCATTTACTTTGCACAGAATATCTAACAAAAAGAACACTAAATTATGTAAAATTATTGGCGATATCATTTTTGTTCTACCCTTTCTTTGAATTATCTAATTAATTTGAATACGGAAATTTGATGAAGAACATTTAGAAATTGCATTATTTTTCCCATGGTTTATTCTACAAATTGTTATCATCCCTTTCCCAAATATCAAATGTTCTACAAATTGTTGGCATCTCTTTCCCTTTAACACCTCATTGTTATTCATTCTCTACTTACTCTTAATATCCTTTGAATGTACAAAAGAATTTCAATGTGGGGGGGAGGTGGTTGCATAAACATACTCACACAAACACTCATCTATTTAGAAAATTGATTTAAGTGGGTGTTTACAGATAACTAAACGCAACAAAAGCGAAATCCTTAAAAACTCTTAAAGAAAATCTAACCTTTTACCAATTGTGTAATCGTGTCTTTCAACGAATGCGTCTAAAAGGGCAAATGCTAAAGAACTCTCAAAAAGAATGGCAAATGGCAGCATTTAAGATGATGATGATAATGATGATGATGGTAATAATCGCCATCAACACAATCACTAAAAACAAGTTGAACACAAAATGTCGAAAATAACAATAAAATCTAATCTGCACAAGAAAAAAAAAAAATGATGATGTGGTTGTAAGTGGAAGCTTTATATAACTCTTGACGAGTTCATGTTGAGAGTTGGAAGAAAAACACAACCCTCCAGACAAACAGAAAAAAAGAGCATATTTAACCAGGGAAAAACAAAAGTAACAGCAACGAAATAACGAAAGCTGCAAAGAATTTCAGTAGAATTTCAAGTTTTTTTTTTGTGACTTATCCGTAAAAGGACCTTTAAGGTGATAATAATGTTTAACTGTGATGTTGAGAGTATTAACTTCAAAGGCGATGTAAGGCATTTGGATTGATTGCAGCTGTTGGTTTGATGCAGTGCATGAACGGACTATGAAAATCCTATATATGACTTATTATGAAATAGAGGCATTCCTGGACATTAATTTCGCTAACATTTATTCAATATTTCATGAAAATTTGCGCTTCCAGAACAGTTTTTCTAATTAGAATCCACACAATTTTACAATCGATCATTTTATGATTGAATGATTAAAAAAATGTATGAGCTATAAGTTCAAACAAAAGTTCAAATCAAATAGCCAACTTTTTTTTAGAAATCCGTATACTTTGCAGCTATACTTTTGGAATATCAAAGCACTGTTACATAATCACTTGTTTTGCCAAAAGTCTTCCAAGAAGTAAGGAAAATCTAATGTCCAACCAGGATCATTTTCCATTACGATAATTATAGCTCTTATCTATAAGTTAAAATAACCACCATACATCCCTGTTTTGTTATTCAATTACTTCAATCCAATTCGACCTCTTTCGCCACCTGAAAACTGATTATTTTATTAAAAATATATGTTTTTGAGGCGCCTCAATCAAAGTGTAAAACTGCTTTAAAAATTGGTTACAACTAGAGTTGCACAGTGGTCTCAAAACAATTTTTTTTTTTTTGGAAATAATTCTGAAACTTTAGAACTACTGGATGTATTTGAAAGAAATTTCACATGGCCAATCCTGAGGTTTATTTCAGTTGATTTGGAGGAGATGTTGTTTTATTTTATTTTATAAAAAAAATTAACATTTGAACTTATATGTTATCCTTAAAGCAAGAACATAAATAGATTCAGACTTTTTTATTACGAAATACCCAAAATCACAGTTCGGGGAAAGTTTGCTTTAAAAATTTACTTTTTTCAGTAGAATGGTCACCTCATCGTTATCAGAAGCGTGGCGTATTAAATATTTTTTGTGTGTTTAGCGAACATATGTAGGTACGAATCAAGGTGTTTTTTTTTTTAATTTCAACTTTGACATTTTTGAGCTTCACAAGTAAATTAAAAAAAAAAAATATATAAATAAAAATAAAATGAAATTCCGATAGGGCTAGCGCCCTCGGATTTAACTAACATGCATTTACATTAAGCATTGTTTTAAAAACATAAAAATATGTATGGTCTGAGAAAAATAATGGATTTAAACTAAAAAATATCACCACCTTTTTGAGAAAAATCACAATTTTAAAAAATTTTCCAATTCAAAATAAAATAAATTTTTATCGGAGCCACATAAGTATATGATTCTTGCAAGAACATTTAATTTTGTATAAAATCCATAAAATATTTTAGAAAAATTTTAGGACTTAAAATAAGCCCGCCAAGTTAAAAAAATAAAATAAATAAATAAAAAAAATTTCCAAAAATGGGTCAAAATTTTACTTCAGTCTAAATATCTCTTAAAACAAAAGAGATGTCCCACACATGTAGGCGTATTTTTTTGTAGAGAATTATAAGAAATATCTGTGTGTAATTTTTTTTAAATTTTGGCGATTTTTTAAATTTTTATATACAATGTGACCAACATTGGAGGTCTACCTCCTCTCCCACAGATCCACTAAGAACCTGTTATCATTCTAATTAACTGTAATACACCTCAAACACACCCAGAAGTTCTAAAGTTATAGAATTGTTTAAAAAAAAAATATTTTTGGTGCCACTGTGCGGTTGTCAATTATTCGACATTGAAGTTGATCGAATAAAATTCCATAATTTTTTTAATTATTCGTGTGATCGAATAAAATTCCATAACTTTTTTTAATTATTCGTGTGATCGAATAAAATTTGAATTTTCTTCTATTAATCGAATGAATAAGGAATAAAATTACAAGTTAAAAAAACGCAAAAACTAGTTTTTTATATCAATTCTTGGTTTTATTAACATAAAACAAACCTAAAAATTACAATTCATTAATATAGAACAAAAAATATCCAATATTCAAGTTATATAATGAAATTATTATTATTTTTTTTTTTTTTGAAATTATCATTTATAAAGAACATAATTAAGCATAATTAAGCACGACTATTGTTTTTTTTATTTTCTTTTTAATAAAAATAGATGTGTGGAAAAAATCCTTTCACTTTCTATGGATTTTTCTAAATAAAGTCAATTGTCATCAATATTGCTAAAATCTATTTTTGATATTATTTATTGATTAATTGAGTTCAGTTAACAAACCATTGTTAAACATTTCTGAATCTTTGGTTATTTCCACATTATTTCAATCATTAAAATAATTTTTTAAATAAAAAATGAAAAATTCTAAAAAATAAAGTATTTGCATATATTTTTGTTCCACTTTTTGTTGAATATTTAAAAAATAAGTTTCGCTGAAAAATATCCAGAATTTAATAACAACTTTTACGTCTCCCTTTTATTCTAACTTTAAGAAGTTTGATTAAATCTTTAAAAAAAAACTACACTATTTTTGTCCAAATAATACTGAAACTTCAGTGTCCGTGAAAGGCTTTAACTCGAAATCTATTAAAACGTGATTTATGCATTTATCCTAACGAAATTTATCCTAACGAAATCATTCTCAACAGGATTTTTCAATTAAACAAAACTTTTTACACTTATAATCAAAAAGGCATAATAATTAAAAACAACTCGTTTTTATTCGATTAATCGTTAAAAATTTATTGAATAATTTTTTATTCTAAATTTAAAAATATTATTCGTTCGAAAAGAATAAAAAATTTGTTCTTCGAATAATTGAATAATTTCCATTCGAATGACAATCCTAGTTCCAAAGTAAAACAGAAAATGTATTAATTGTCATGAATACTATTCTCCGAAATAATAATGTCATTTTTAAAAATGAATATTTTTCTCTCGAATCAAGAATAAAGAGGCCCTGATGCTAATCTCATTTTTTCAGAACTTGGAATACTTTAAAGGTATGAATCAATTGAAGATGCTGAAATAAGGACTGCGCATGAAAGCATTAGTGCACTCTTTAAGGCTTGTAAATTTTACTATACGTGAAAAAAATTTTAACCGTTAACTTTTTGTATTTCTTATTATTCTCCATAACTACGTGCAAAATTTTCTTTCTTAAAATGAAAATTTAAAATTTAAATTTAAATACAATTTCTTGAGTCGTAAAATAATACCAAGAGTTCTCGATCACAGAAAGAAACTCTGATAATCGAAGAAAAAAGTTGATTTACTGACTGTAGGATCGCAGAGAAAACAATATAACAATATATTTTAAGGGAAAATCTCTATTTCCCTGAATGGAATGCGACTCATTTATTAAATTTCTCAGTATTTTTTATCAGAAAAATTTAAAAAAGGTAGCCTGAAGACCCACAAAGTAAAACAAAAGTTCCTAAAAATTAGGAACGCTAGAAAAAATGTGGTGGCAAAGAAGAAGACGAAAATTATTGAGATTAATTTTCTTCAAAAATATAAATGAATGAAAAATATGAAGGGCTTACTGTAGAACTTTTTACATCAAAGTAAATTACATGGTGTATGGTAGCATAAATTTTGGTGGAAAATAGAAAGCTATTCCATTTCAGCTGTTTATAATCAAGTATATTTTCCTTTGCCGGAAAAATGTTCATTATGAAATTTTATGATATTTTTATGATAATTTCCATTTTCAATTTTGGCTTTTGCAAAATATATTGTAAAAAAAGAAAAAATATACACTATATGTTTTGATTGTGGGAATAAAATTATTTTGCACATATAATTTGTTAAATTTAACATGAAAATTTAAATTGAAAATTATCGAATACATTTTAAGTCTGGCAAGCCATTTGTACTTGCGAGAAAAAGTGTTTTATTCAAAACAAAGGGCACTTTTAAAGGAGAAATTTATGCAAATGAGTGCTCTTGAAAAAGATTCTTTTCTATCATTGAGAGCACAACGAATTATAATTTGTCTGTTCTGATCTCACGTCTCATGATTACAACAAAAAAGTAGCTCAGCCCATGTGAAATATATTGGATTATAGTAAAAAAAATCTTAAAACAATTTAAAGAACACATAAAGCTGAGTAAAAAATAAAATGGAGTTCAAAAAAAAGTAACCAATAGCAAAATAAAGCTTTCATTTAGGATATTTCAATTCAATTTCAAAAATACTGACCCATCGGTTTCATTTTTATTAGTTGAATTATATGCACTCACTTTTTCGTGCGCTGTCCTTATATAAAATTGACAAAGCTCTATAATACAAAAATATAATAATAATTAACTATCACAACGATTAATTGCTGAACCAGATTCACAAGAAAAGGGAGAAACAGCTCAAAAATTATGGTATTTAATGAAATATATAAATCATATCTTCCCATACTCTCTATCTGTTCCAAGGATTCACTACGGATCAGTATCGAAAGTCTTGTGACTGCACACAGTTATGTTTGTTCTTTCCTTAATCAAAACTAACTTGATGTTAATCAATGAAAATACTTGTGACTTCCAGATAGAATTCTTCAGGCTGGCATTGTGCATAATATGGTAGTCTTATAATAAAGTGGGTATCAAGCGAACCACATAACAAATAACAGTGAAAATATTAGGGTAATATGCTTTTTTATGCAATTCAAAAAGTCGTTTAAAAATGTTTCTTTTTTTTTTATAAAATCTGCATTCCTGTACTCGTTTTTGGCCGGCCGGGAATCAGTTTAGCGACAAATCGGTCTAAATCTATTTTAAGAGTAAATATTGTCAAAAAATTAAAAAAAAAACTCGCGCAACATTTTTTTCATTAATTGAACAAAATGGAAAATTTTTCTAAAAATTTTTCGAGCAATGCTGGCTGTAGGGTGCAAACTTAAATCAATTTAAAATAAGTAAAGAACAAACATTTATATTAAAAAAAAAACTTTGACAAAAAAGTAAAAGAATTTTACTATACTTTTTTTAAAAAGGTAGTCATTTTTCATACTAATTTCAAATTGTTGACTTTGAACATTTTTCTCGTCCATACAAATTTAGATAATTAGAAAATTTTTTCAGCATATTTTTTGGATTATATTACAAATTACAGAGTATTTAAAAAATTTTTTTTCCTCATACACCTCAGGAATTATTCCCGAAAAACCAATTAAAGTTGTAGCATAAAATTAAAAATATAAAATTTGAGCGTAAATATCTTTAACTGTAAGAGATACTTTAGCTAATTAATTACATTTCTTTTTTACATTGTCAAGCACTTTGCAGAAATATAAAAATCTTTGAAATCAGACTTGATTTGTAGAAGTTACGATTTTTTGAAACTTTTACATACTCGAGATATTCAATTTTGACACCCTGTAGCTTATCTGGTGTTATCACAGGGTGATTACAAGGTGATTTTTCTGAAAGCCTAGGTCTTTCTCTATAACTCTTCTATACATTTAAATTCGATCCGAGCAGTAGTTTAGGAGATACAGATTTATTACCAAAAATTTTGCATTTGGTCCCACTGTGTGACCTTGACAGTATGGATTGAGCTCATTTTTTAAAAAACAAAATCTATCAAAAAGTTTTAAATTCAATTTAATAAGTAAGGTTATACTCGGCTTGGCCGAATTTGATATACCAGTCATCAATAAAAAATTGGATAAAAATTGGAATAAAAATTTACTATATAGTTCACTCAATTTCCGTCTAAGTTATATTTTAATTGTTACGGAATTATTAATATTTACTTTGGAATGGGTCTATTCGTCCTATATTGTTAAAAAAATTATTAAAAAATTTTAAGACTTACGCCACTATAGTTTTTTACATAAGCACGAATATTTTTTTATATGAGGGGTACCATAACCTCTGCTCCTATCAAAAAAAAAAAAAAAAAAAATAAAGGAATCTATTTTTATATATTTTAATAAAAAAGACTAATGTATTTTTATTTTTATTTTATTTCTATCTAGAATTATGCGATCAAGAGATATTGGTAAAAATATATGAACCAGAGTTGCGATGAACACCGATTTATTTTCAAGGGTTCATAACTTTTTTTTATTCTGTTTTATCAAAGCAAAATATTTGAGGCAAATTTAAAAACTACCCCTCCTCCCCACTCTTTTGTGATTCGCCTCGAGCATTATCGTGCTTTCAACAGACAAACGGATGTTGCGAGATCGTTTTAGATTTTTACGAGGACCAAGAATATATATATATATATACTTTAGGGGGTCTTTGAAACGGAATAACAAACTCAATGTTATCGCTATCTTTATGGATGGAAGGTATAAAAGTTAATTTAAGAGGATAGCCGGAAAATTGGTAGAATACTACTGATGGAAAAAAATATTTTAGTACCCATCTAATTCCCATGTGTCTCTCAACTTACGAAGAAATGGAAACGCATAGCTTCACATTGTCAATACTTGAAATATATTATATACTTAAACTGAAACTTATAGGGCATTCAGACCGACGCGAAATTACGTACTTTCGGGATTTCGGCTGAAATCAAGTTGAAATTACGTAATTTCCCATACATTTTGACACTTGCGAAATTAAATAATTTTGTGTAATTTCGGCGAAATTATATTGAAATTACGATGCCCATTTCCGTGCAACTATGTACATGGTTGGAAAAAATACTTTTTTTCAACTATGTACTGCATTTTTCAACCGTGAGAAGAAAAAAAAACAAATCACAGCTGATCTTAAATTTAAACACAAATCTTAAAATTAATTATTAAAGTGATTTTGCAAAATCAAAATTATCCTTTTTATATTTTTAATTGTTGCAAATTAATAATTTCTAATTTAGTAAGTAATTGTTTCTTATTTGTTTCCATTTTAAAATACTTTATTTATCCCTATAACAATTTAAAATGTAAACAATAAGTATCAGCTGTTCACGAAATTACATCAAATGTCATCTAGACAGTATGAACACTCTAGATTTCATTCATAATTTCGGCATGAAATTTCGTAATTTCGCGCCAGTCTAAACAAGGCTTTACAAAACTATTAAACTGAAGATACAGACTTTTGAATAGAATTTTTTTTAAAAATCGCACAACACGTCGAAAATGATACATATTATAAATGATCCATTCCTGAATATTTCACAAATTAAATCTATTTTTTAACGATATATAATTTACCTTTAAGTTTAGTTTTCAATTGTATAGTGAACTTTAAAATCCAACCATATTTAACATTTCTCTTTCAATAGGGGATGTCAAAAAGTCATGCTATGAAAAAGTGTCTGTTACTATCTAAGTAAGTATTTTCCAAACAAAGAAAATTGACAGGGTGTATGGTAGCATAAATTGTGGTGGAAAATAGAAAGTTTATCCATTTCAGTTGTTGTTTCCGTAATCAAGTGCATTTTCTTTTGCCTAGAAAATGTTCATTATGAAATTTTATGGTATTTTTATGGTAATTTCCATTTTCTAGTTTGGCTTTTGCCAAATATATTGTAAAAAACGAAAAAAAAAAATCTCTTGTATTTTTTGATTGCAGAAATAAAATTATTTTGCACATATAATTTGCTAAATTTAACATGTAATTATATGATGTTTTATGTATTGTAAGTGGAGCTGTAAGAGATTTAGATTTTTATAATGATTTAAAGAAAATTAGTTTACAAAAACGAAATACAAATCCCTGTAGGGATTTAAAAACCAAGGAAAGAAGATTAAATATTTGAAAATACGGTCGTAATAATTCGTGTGTTATAGAAAATGAAAAAATGTCTTATTAATTATTAAATACAGTTTTTTTATTAACAAATATTGCAAATTGAATATTTACTGCATTAAAGGTACATAAAAAACACTAATCGGTAATAAGTAGGCCATCGAAACGATTAACCGTCATTCGGTTATCCGATTAATTTTTGTTGATTAACTATTCGAATAACTTAAAACCCTATAATTTGTGTCGAATAACCGATTAATAGAAATTTTGTTCTGTAGTTATAAATCTGAATTTATAAATTTATAAATTAGTCAACACATCTTTTTTTAAATTGTCTGTTATATCCCAGCAAAAATAAATAAAAGTAATTTTCAGGGAAGTTCTTTTTCATTACTTCCAAAGTATCAAGTGTACGTTTTCTTGTGATTAAAAAGTAATACAAACAGCATCAAAAGGTATTATTAAAAAAATTAAAATGAATTGTTCTGCTATAAAACGTTGAGAATCGGTTTGTTATTTTTTAAATGCTTGTTATTGAAAATAACTATTTTAAACAAATGAAAAATATTGTTATTTATATAAAAATTAAAACTAGTTTCCTAGCACTGACAATAAAGAATTTTGATGTTTATTGTAATTTTGCACGCAATCTTTAACCTGAATTATTGGATACCCTAGTAATAAGGCATTAGAACCAGTGTTGCCAGCTTAGCCTTTTTCAAAAATTAACCCAAAAATAGCTATTGTTTCTGATGAGATAAAAAGTATATAGATTGAGTTTTTAACGATATTTACTTATATGTCATTTTTACTGTTATTTCTTTCTTGTTATGAACTATTTATTTTTATTTAATCTAGTACTAGTAATAACATGTATTTAATAATATAAATGACGTTTTTTAATATTACTATTTAATTTTTGAATTTTATTATAACAAAGATGCATTATACGAATAATTTATGAATATTTTCTTAATTTTCCTTCATTCATGTCATGTTTGATTCATAATATTTATTGAAAAATTCTTAAAAATTTATGTTTTTTTTTTTCTATGTTGACACTAAAATTTATTTTACTATTTTCCGTTTTCTTACTTTTTCAAGTGCACAGAAAAAAGTATGTGCATAAATTTAAGAATTTAGTTCATAACATTTAAGAATAATGTCTTAAATATTAACACTTTTTACATTTTTTGAAATAAATCAAAAGTCAAAAGGATTTAAAATAATTCTTTAAATTTTCATTTATATTTTCAATTTGGAAAAAAAAAATTTTTGAAATTTTCTTCGGAAAATTTTAGGTTTTTAATGATTTTAAGCTACATTATGGGAACAGAAGAGAAGCGCTTTTTATCAAAATGGTGTGTTGCAGAAGGCGAGCGAAATTATGCAAATTTCTAACCATTGTTTTTTTTTTTAAAGATTTTACTTGGCATTTTGCGTTCGTTGTTATTATTTTCATGTATAACTATTTTTATTTTACCATTTGCAATCAAATCTAATAAAACTAAACCAAAGATTTAACAAAATTTTTGCAAAATTACTAAAATTTTCATTATGAACAATTTAATAATATCTATGAACAAAATTTTATTTTTTATGAAAAAAGTTTGGGAAAAAAGTCATGTTCGATTCATAATATTTATGAAAAAAAATTTTAAATATATGAATTTTTTTTTCTGTGTAAAAGTTTATTTTTGATATTTTTTTTTTTTAATTTCTTTTTTTTTTACTAGTTTTGCTAGAATTTCAAACGAACAAACCTAATAACTTAACTAATTTTATGGAGTTAATAAATCGATTATTATAATTATTTTTTAATATACTTCATTAACTATAGAACTACATATTTATGAATATAATTTAAAAAAAATTCTCATAAAAGCGAAAAATCACCTAAAAATTTGGAAATGCTTAATCAAGAAGGAATTATAGTTCTAAAATGGCGTCAAATCACTTCAAAATATTGAGTAATTTTTTATATGAAACATAACCTAAATTCGTATGTGAATATTTTGAACGATTTTTCATTGGGTCATATTGCTAGCAGCCGTTTTATGTTTTATTTATAAATTTATTACAATATTAAAAAAAAATCAAAAACTAATGAGAAAGTGAAAAAATAAATTTTATAACTAAAAAAAATGTTAGCTTTTTTCAGGCTTTATTTTTCAATATATTTAGCCTTTTTGCCTTTTTTTAAGTTCAATATAGCTTCTTTCCTTTCATCTCCTGACAACAGTGATTACACAGAGCAAAAATATAGTTGAAGTGACAATAATCTAAGAGCAACATATTATGATTGGAACATATGATCACAGCGAAAAATAGGAATGATTATAAAAAATATTCATTATGTCTCCATTTTGTCATATTGTGTCCGATTTTATGGTTTGTTTTTTCATGTTATGATTCTAGTTTTGCATATAATTGAACAATTTTACTACATCAATTTCCCATTATACCAGATTATAATTTGATGCTATATTATTATTATTATTATTATTATTATTATTACTATTATTACTATTATTATTATTATTATTATTATTATTATTATTATTATTATTATTAGTATTATTATTATTCCATTTTATCATATATTAAAATAAAACGTATTAATACAAAATTATTAAAAAAATTTTTTTTTATTGAAAATAATGGAGAAAAGTATATATATATATATATTTATATATTTATTTGTTACATATCACCATAGGTGGTTCAAATGTAACATATGTTTTTTTTAATTAAACCCTTTGTGGTAGTTATCAATATCTTATATTGCTTGAATCACACTGAGTATAACCAAACATGATCTATTTATACTTATTCATATTTAAACTAAATGAGAATTACAATGAAGTTGGAAAACAAACATTAAAAACAAACCTGATATGCATTTTTTCACTAAGTTTGTGAAAAGGATAAGTATTATATTATATAACATTTCATTGTCATGGTAATAAAAATATTAATATGGTTTAAAAACAGAATATGGTTTAAGAACTAGGAAAAAGATTGCAAATATTTAAAGGTTGGAGAAGTAATGATATTTTTCATTATAACAAAATTTTGTTTCTAGCAAAAATATTTAAAACATATAATTTTTGCAGTCAACCATATTAAATTTTTTATTGAGTGTAAACATTAAATGACAAAATTTAAACAAAAACATTGCTATCATGAATATAGTTATTAAAATTCATAACGAGAACATAATATTGTTGTAGTGATAATGCTGTAATTATGTTTTCTTTTCTGCGTGTAGAACCAATAAAATTCCTAGATGTTTTAAGTTATAGAAAAATAAATATTTATTATATTGAAAGTGTCTAAATTGTTCCCAATAAAGAAGTTAAGAGCTAAATTCATACCAGGACCAAAATCGTAATAAAATGTATATAAATCCTTTAGTAGCCGTTATCAAATATACGTCTCATGTTTTTAAGCATATTTAAGATGGTTAAAAAAAATACATATATATTTTGTAATATAATTTTCTTTAAATATTTCCAAATATGTACTTACATAACAAACAAGAAGAAGACAAAAAAACATTTATTTTGATTGCAACCTAATTGTTGGGTTTCCATTACGTCTCGACAAAAAAAAAAAAAAAATAAGAAATGAAAACAAAACAACTTCTTTTGCCTTTGTGTTGAGGAGAACACAGTGTTGGCTGTAAACCAAAACTTCGTTAAAGTTTGTTAACAAAACAAAAACATAAAAAGTACGTTGTAGATTTCAGAACAGATAAAATTACATAGGGCAATAAATGCGATTTTGCAGAGTGCGCAAAGAGTTTATTCGTTATTATTGCATTAAAATATAAATACTGATTTCGAATTATATAAGAAGCTTATTGTAGCTTGATTAAATGTAATACCTCAAATATATAATGATTATATAAAAAATATAAACTTGGTACATATTAGCCTGTAAAAAATCGACGAATTTAACAAAAGCTGTAGATATAAAAATAAATAGAAGAATTTTAAAATTAAATTTTTCAGTGACCTGAGAGACAAGCTCACAATGTGAGATTGAGATGATTTTCGCTTACTTTAAAGACAAATGTTTGGCTCTCAAAAACTTAATAAAGTTTTTAAAAATTGTTTATCTTCAGATAGTCTTAACTTTTTATTGGAATCGAATTTTCCCATGATTTCTTTTTTTATTTATAAGGAATTTTATTTGGTTATTTCATCTTTTTTTAAAATTGGAGATAAAGATACAATTTTTATCATAAAATAAATTTAGACCCATTTTTAAAGGGTTATCTGTAGATCAGCTTTATTCTATATAGGAAACTTTATATTATTTGTGCGTATTTGTCACTAGATTAGTTTTTAAGTTTAAATGTTATGTAATGGATGATGAAGCGTACGTTATTTATGAATTCTCACAGCTTCTTGGACAAAAGTTTTATGTAGCAGATGTTAGAGGAAATGCTCTAGAAGAGTACCGTATAAAAGAAAAAAAAAAAAAACAATCAAAACTTTCCAAAAAGTTTGTTGCATGGCAAGCTATATACAGCTGTGGTGAAAGAAGTGAATCCTATGTAACATCGGGCACAATAAACTCAGATATTTATATTAAAGAGTGTCTACAAAGAAGACTGCTTTCAATTATAAGAAAACATAAAGTCTTAATATTCTTTTGGCCTGATTTGGCATCGTGTCATTATAGTAAAAGTACTTTAGTACCTACAAATGCCAACCGTTCAAACTGTCTAGAACTTTGACCAATTAAAAGATATTGGGACCTCCTCAAAAAAGGCTTGAGGATCATTAATACTGCGCCCAAAATATTGGCAAATTTTAAACACAACTGGACGGCTGTTTCCATAAAAGTTACGCAAAGTACAATCGACAATGGAGGGTGTTTCAAAGGATATAAAAAAAATCATACCTATTTATTAATTTATTCTTTATTGTTACACATAATAAATCTGTTATAAAAAAACCTTAAAATATTTTCATTCATTCATAATTGTAACCAGTTAAATTTTATATTAATATTTGTGTGTTATATTTTATTCGAGTAAACACAAATTGTAATAATAATTGGTGAAATAATTCTCTAAAATCTACAATTAATTGTCGTATAATTTCATTTCGATATCAAATTATTTCAAGAATTTAGAAGATTTAACATGATAGCGATTTTTTAAAATAATATACCAGAGGTGACCAACTTTGGAGTTTCAGCTGCTACCTGGGTTCCTCTAAATCAGCTCGAAAGCTCCTCATGTATTTTTATGTGAAAACTCGTTCGGATATCTGACAGTTCTTTAGTAACGGAATTATTTGAAAAAACTCTTTTGGAACCATTATGTGGAAATCGATTGAGTATTTTGGAACTTCTAAAAACTATCCCAGTCATTTCAATGAATCAACAGGTTCATGCCGCTTTCATACGATTCCTGTTTCGTTTAATATGTGTCATTTAATATGTTGGGCTTCACACACATCATTTTCTCTTTATAAAAATTCCTGTCTACGCTCTCTCTCCAACAAACTCAAATTGCTTTGTGTGAACGCCGACTAAGGTGTGCGTTCAATTAAAACAAAACATATTTTTTTTTTTTTTTTTGGATGAACAAAGTAAGTTAGGATTAAAACTAAATCAACTATTTGTAGCAATACTTTTCCAGATTTTTCTGATATATTATTTTATATAATTTTTAATTTTTTTAGGTATGGCTTCTGAAAAAACATTTTAGAGTGCATTTACGAAATTTATAGCATACAAAAATTGTTTATTCGGTATACAAAACTTGTACCTTGGAACATGAGAAAAGTCAACAATAACGTATGTCTTACAGGCTAATAAAAAATATTGATTTTTATTTTTCTGTTATTGAGGAGGTTTAATCACTCTTTGCCTAAGAGTTCTTCTCAGCTTTGTTTTTCAAATTTTTTTAGTTTTGATTGATTAAATCTAAGACATAGCTTTAACATGGCTTATATTTGATTTTTAAGAAATGAACTCAACGTGTCATTACGCGGCCGAACAAGTTTGGCAAAGCTCTTAAGAGTTTCTCTAATTTTTGGGCTTGGAATTCATACTTGTGATTTCTTAATTTTTCTGAACCAAGTTTTATTTCATTCTTTAGGTCCTTATTAAACTTTTTGATTACCCTGAAATGTAATAATCTTGTCAAAATTTACTCAATTAGTATTTCCTAGTAACTCAAAAAAAAAAAAAAAAAAATTAAAAAATTCAAATTTTATTTTGTACATTTTTCTTTGACTAGAAAAGATATTTAAAACTAGGCAGTAAGAGTTATTACGAAAATTTTGTGTTATGTTTTATTCGAACATACTCTTGTACTCTTGTACCCTTGTTTGCAACTAACACGTTTTCTGCTTCTCAAACTCGTAGTTGAGAGGCAGAATATCTTTCGTTGCACATTTTGTCAAAGTTTATGAAATATTATACCAATTCAATCCAATTGCTCGATCGTAGTCGTCATTGTAATTGTCGTCGCTGTAATTTCTCCAATTTACAATTCATATACGATCGGAGCTGACCTGATCACGTTTTTATAGAAATCAAATAGAATTTCATTCAGTATTTCGCAGCAGGTATGGAAAAGCTACTATCCAAAGAATTCGAACTAGTGTTACGCATAGATGGTAAATATCCTACTTGTCTTGATCAAGTTTCATATTAAAGCAACACAAAGTTAATTAATTATCTTTCGAGAAAACTCGATTTTTAACAGTCTTAGAATTAGAGTAGAAAAATCTATTGTATCAATTTTTCTTCCAGCAAGAATAATTTCTAGCGTATTGATTAGATAGTGTCTGGTAATCGCAGTTATTAGGGTTCATAGATGACAAAGGCGATAAAATGCTGAAAAGCGAAATCGGTTACCCATCAGGTTTATGAAGACTGCAATGTGTTAGAATTTTCCGGAATTACAGTGGAACGCCAAACTGTTTTTCCACTGTGTGCTTTATAATTAAATGAAAATTTATTATTATTTTTTAATTAAAGTGAAGGATAACTCACGAAATGTAGAACAACTCGTCCATTTTGGATTCATTTGTCGAGATAAGTATAAATACTGCTCTTCCTTCTTTATCGTTCTACAGCCTAAACGAAAATAACTGACCGATTAAAAAAGTCTGTAAAATAGACTTTAAAAAAAAAACTTGGATTGAATTTTCAATTCAATTAACAATCCTAAAACAATCAACAATAAAGAAAACATTTAGAAAACCTAAAAAGTTTTGTAAACTTTCCGAAAATTCATCTGTTAAAAGATCTGCTTATATATATGTGGTTTTATGGTTTTAGGGCTACATTTTCATAATGAAAACACCCAAAACAAAAATGGAAACAAAACAATTTACAAAAGGTAAAAAAAAAAACATGTAAATACTTAAGGAAAAAGTTTATCTGTTTAAGGAAATAAATATTTATTTCTTGCTTCCGGCTGGTAAGCCAATTAGCGGCAAACTAATAATAAATTGAAATTTACGCATTTCAAACCTCAAGGGTATTAACCAACACTCTTAATATTATTTGCTAAATGAATGGAATGTATAGAATTGACTACTCATTCATACAACGATAAATGGTGCAATGTTTTGACAGAATGAGAGTGTGATAATTTTAACCATAAGGCAGAAAAATAAAAATGTTTTTTTTTTTCTTTTTTTTGTTTCGTTCGCTATTGTACTTAACAATAATAAATAACCCAAAGGTATGAAAAAACTTAACCTCATTTAAGGGTTGATTAGACACGTCCAATTTCTTTTGTATACCTTTAATTTAATTTGGTTTACACTTTTTTTTTATATTATTTTATTAGGGAAGTAATCATGGTAATTCAGAAATTTATAAGTTGTTCTGTATGTTGGCTTTAAGAGTTTATCTCTCATTTAGATTTGAATTTTAATTATGCAAATTAACAAACATTTATTATTGTCATCACGTTTAAACTGTTTTTTTTTATTTTTATTTTTTTTTTTTTTTTTTTTTTTTTTTGTAAATTAAATCTTCCCTGCTATTTTAATTTTCATATGATGTCAACTTAGTTATTCTTTTCATTGTTGTTGTTTTTATTTTTAAACCAGGGTGGTACTTTTTTATTTTTATCTTAATTTGTAATTGTCCTCTTTGCTTACATTTGAAAATGTTTTCAAAATTGTTACGAGTAATTTTTGTTTCTGCATTCAGGGGTTCAATTCATACTATATCATTGGTTGGAATGAATCTATGGTTGATTGTTTGGTTGTGTGTTGTATGAATATGGTTTTGGTATTCGAAACAATTATGTAAATTAGCTCTAATTCGTTTTAATTTAAGCGGATTACAATTTAATATTTTTCATGTTTTGTTTGTATTCTTTTTTTTTTATATATATATATAAATGTATATGTTTTCTTTATATTTGTTTATCTAATGTTTATGTTTTATTTGTTTTATTCATTTACATGTTGTTTAACAATTTTACAATCATTTGTTTAGTATTAGCAAAAGCCATGTTCTACATTTGGAATTTTAAAATCTAAATTAAGGACATAAATTGAATAAAATTATATTGCTTTAATTTAGTTTAAAAGTTTAGAAAGAAAATTTTGAAGGTACATATTCTTACAAATCTGATTTAATTAAAATGTTTTGGTTAATGTTTTATTTATTGCAATATAAACTGAAGTCTAGTTTATTATTTATTCAACAGCCTACTGATTAGCTTATATTATAATCCACAGTCTAGTCTATATTGTAGTCTAATCTGTAGTATAGTTTACAGTGAAGTCTATAGCCTAGTCTATTGTCTAGTCCATAGTCAAGTCCATAGTCAGCCTATAGTTTAGCGTAATCTAGTCTATAGTTTAGTCTATAGAATAGTCTACAGTCCTTCTATGGTCTAATATATAGCCTAGTCTATAGTATGTAGTCTAGTCAACAGTCTACTCTATAGTCTAGCCTATAGTATAGTCTATAGCCTAGTCTATAGTCTAGTCTATAATCTAGCCTATGGTCTAAGTTTGCAGTTAGAACAGCAACGAAACCGTTCGTGGATGTATTTAATGCCTAAAGGAAAGATTATTTCCAAAATTTTGGAAAAAGCAAAATTTAGTGCTATTTCCGAAACCCAATAAATCACAAGGCGATCCCTCTGCGAATAGACCAATATGTCAACTCGACACAAAAGTGAAAATTTAGGAGAAAATATTACACAATCGATTGCTAATCATTGTAGAGGAAAGAAATGATCTCTCGCATCAGAAATTCGTATTACGAAAAGCTAGATCGACCATCGATGCAAAAAGTATGGTAGTAGGTACAGCACGAATGGTGATAGAAGGCAAGGGGTGCTATCATAACGCTTGATGTAAAGAACGCGTTAAACTCTGCGAAATGGGAAATAATAATTCAAAAGCTAAACAGAATCGGAATACCGGCTTATTTAACAAAATTAATAGTAAGCTATTTCACAGACAGAAATCTCTATTACCACGTCGACGAAGGTGTCGTAGCATATAATGTTACTGTAGGGGTTCTACAAGGATCTGTGCTTGGTCCATTATTGTATAATATAATGTAAAACGATGTTCTAGAGCTTAACATTCCAGGTTTTTCAGATGACATAGCAGTTACGGTTTCAGCAAGACATATGGATGAAGTAGAGCTAATCTCGAACAAAGTAGTATGGACTATTAGAAACTGGATAAAAAGTGTGCGATTGGAATTTGTCGAACATAAAACGGAGATTGTATTAGTTACAAGCAGGCGTAAAAGAGAGATCATGAGAACAACGGTTGGAGAACACCAGGGGACATCAAAATCCCATCTCAAATATTTGAGAGTTCTCTTAGATGCTAGACTGAACTTCAGGATACATATGAAGTATATTGCAAACGAGGCAGCAAATATTAAAGCCGTTCTTGAAAGAATGATAACGAATGTAGGTGGACCAATGCAATCCAAAAGAAAGATTATATCTACGGTGATCAGATCAGTCATACTTTACGCTGCTCCAAATGGTCAGGGGGTCTGAAAGTAAAGACTGCAGCGAGAAAACTAAAATCTGTACACAGATTATCGGTCCTACGGCTATGCTGCTCTTTTCGAACGATATCCAACGAAGCGGCTCATGTCATAGCGGGAATGATTCCCGTAAATATCTTGGCTGACGAAGCCAAACGCTTGGATGAAATCAGAAGAGATCCAAATCAACTAGGCACTCGTGTACGTAAATGTGAAAGATAAGCTTCTACAAGATAATGACAGAGTAGATGGGAAGAAAGCCGCAAAATAAAGTGGACCTTTAAACTAATCGCGCGATGTATGGCTAAACAGACGACATGGAGAAGTAAACTACCACTTAACGCAGTTTGTTTCAGGCCACGGAGAATACCGAAGTTACTTGTATAGATTCGGGTTAGACAACTTCCCATATTGTCCTAACTGTCCAAACTAAGAGGAAGACAACTACGAACGCTTTCGCCGCGATCGTAGTCCTTGGGTGCCAACTGAATCCGCATCCTTAATAAGAGAGAAAATTGGGATGCAATATCAAGAAAAAAATTGAAACGGAAGGGAAGCTGAGGCAATCTCAGACTCCAAACATAGCCTAGATAAGGCTCTACTGCTCTGGAATGCAGTATCTTCGTAGACAGTTCTGCAGGGTTGCTCAATGATTAATGAGGTGGTTTTAGACGTTATGAATCCGACATATCTCATGACTTATCTATAATCGTGAGAATCTTATGAAAAATTTCCATCTGCCTAATGAAAAAAAACCCTATTATCTAGTCTATAGTTATGTCTATAGTCTAGTCTACAGCATAGTCTAGTTTAGTCTAGTCTATAGTCTAGTTCATAGTCTAGTCTATAATCTGGTCTATAGTGTAGTCTAAATATAGTCTAAATGCAGTCTATAGTCTAGTCTATTGCCTGATCTATAGTCTAGTCTACAATGTAGTTTCTAGTCAAGTCTATGGTATGGTCTATAGTCTTCTCTATAGTCTAGTCTATAGTGTAGTCTAAATCAGTCTATAGTGAAGTCTATAGTCTAATTTATTGTCTGATCTATAGTCTAGTCTATAGTGTAGTTTCTATTCTATCCTATAGTATGGTCTATAGTCTGGTCTATAGTCTAGTCTATAGTCTACTATATAGTCTAGTCTAGTCTATAGTCTAGTCTATAGTCTAGTCTAGCCTATGGTCTAGTCTATAGTCTAGTCTAGCCTATAGTCTAGTCTATAGTCTAGTCTGTAGTCTATTCCACAGTCTAGTCTAGTCTATAGTCTAGTCTATTTTATAGCTCGCTCAATAGGCTAGTATGTAGTTTAGTATGTAACATGACTTAGTCTAAAATCTTCTTCGTGGCCTAGTCTTACACTATAGTCTACTCTATAATATACATTATACTTTAGTCTATAGTTTAGTGTGCAGTCTAAACTATAGTATATTGTCTAGTCTAATTATTAAAATCATCAATAAAACTTAAAGTCCCTCTTAATTTTTATGTCATAGTACGATTATAATGGTTTTTTAGGTTTCAACTCAAGGCGATCAAAACCAATAAAATAAAAAGAACAACACTAAACACAATTGCCTAGTATACATACAGTACCACCCCCTCCATTAGTTCAATGACATTCAAAAGCAATGATTTAGATTTTTGTTATTCTTTGGCTGGTGAATTATTGCGTGTTGACGCATATGGTGACAATTTACGCTTTCTTTCACTCATTCATCTATTCATTCATGCAATCCTGCGTTCAACTGTCAATTGTCCTTGTTGTTGCAAGGTTGGTTGCTGTGTAAGGCTGGAAAAAAAGTAGTAATGCTCTTAGCTAGAAAAACACCAGCAGAAAAATCATCATCGTCATCATCACCACCATTTATAGTTTGTTTACATTTAACATTCGTCTACTCATATTTGACTATTAGAATGTGTGCATGTGTGTGTAGTATTATGAATTTCACAGATACGCGTAATATCAACATTAAACATTGTATTCGCTGTAGCCTTAATGTTCATCACATTACAGGCAATTAGCGCAGAAATTAAGGAAATGAAAATTTTTCAGTTGTGCAAAATTTTCCAACGATTAAATTGAAATCACTGATAAATTTCATACATCAATTCTGTCATTAGTTTTTATTATTTTTTTTTTTAGAATATTCGCATTTGTATGTACTTATGTTGGTATGTATGTTGTATGTTTCATATGTGTAGTTTGTCTAGATTAGAATGTTATTGCACTGTGTTTGTTTCTGTGGGTTGTTTGGAGATTAGAATTTGGTTGATTTGAAAAAAAAATTTAACAGATGGATTGTGTAAACATTTAAAAATTGGTTTTATGTAGAGATAATTGAAGAAAATAATAAATTATAATTTATCGTATCTATTTTTAGCGATTAACTTATGAATTTAATAGAATTTTTCTTTTTCTTTTTTTGGGTAAAATTAAAAGATTTTGAAAGTAATTTAGTGTAGGAAATCGTTTATTTTGGAAATTTAAAATCATTTTGAAAGGATCTGGTTAGAATATGACTATAGGATAGAATATAATATGGAACTACAGACTATAGTACAGATTAGACTATAGACAAAGCTATGGACTAGAATACAGGAATGACTATATACCGGAATAGGCTATAAGCTCTACTATAAATTATACTATAAACTACACTAAAGACTTGACTATAAACAAGGCTACTACGGACTGGACAATTGACTAGAATGCAGATTATGCCATATAATTGAATACAAACTGAACTATAGACTAGAGTATGAATTAGGCTATTGACTAGACTATAGATTATACTGAAAACTACACTAGTCTAGATCAAGGATTTCTCAATTAACTCTCACACATTGACAAAAAATGCGTAGACATTAATAATTTAATAAAAATAAAAATCGAAATTTAAGTAACATAATCAACAAAAGAATAGAAAAAAATTATATCTTGAATAATTTCGCGTAATTCTTATGCCTAAAAAATAAATATAGAGTAGAAAGTGAAATAAATCAATTTCATCGCGTTACATTTTTAAGTAATTACAATTTTTTTATTTGGAGTAAACCACACTGGTGAAACTCCGAAATAGGTGATACTCGTAAAGAGAGCTACCGTTTATTTAATGAGGCTAAGAAACTGGGAAACTGGTTAGTTTACAAATCCTCAATAAACAGGTTTAAAAACCTAATCAGGGAGGCGAAACGCAAATCTTGGAAGGTCATTCCGAGACTAGTCGCTTACGCAAAATCCTGGCTGCCTCACCAAGACTATGGAACTTTGATTAGATTAAAGAATAGACTATATACTGGACTATAAACTATATACTAAAGATTGGACTATAGACTAGACTATAGATTAGACTATTGTTTAGACTTTAAACTACATTATTGATTACACTATTGTCTAGACTGTAAACTAGACTATAGTCTAGACTGGACTTGATTATAGACTTGTCTATAGACTGGACTATAGAATGGATCACAGACTACACTATTGATTAAACTATTTACTTAACGATATCAAAGATTATTGACTAGACTATAGACTAGACTATAGACTAGACTCTAGACCAGGACTATACTGTAGGCTAGACTATAAGCTTGAACTGTATTCTACACTATAGATTAGACTATAGACTAGACTATTGACTAGACTTTAGACTATTATATAGACTGTTTACTAGACTATAGACAAGATTATAGACTGAACTATATACTGTATTATAGACTGTACTACAGACTAGTCTATAGTCTTGACTATGGACTAGGCTATTGACCATATTGTTGACTAGACTAGTGACTAGACCATAAAATAGACAATAAACTAGACTATAGACTAGACTATAGAATAGACTAGAGACTAAACTTTACTTTATTAAACTTTATTTCATTTAGATTCAAGTTAAATTTGATATAGTTTCAAAATTATAATTAATAATGATGAATTTTTTAATAATCTTTAAAGAACTCTTTACTTTTACATGCGTTATGATGAAGTGAATATAATCCCCTTTTAAGTGAGTGTAACCTTGCTAAATAGGGTTATCATTATTGCATCTGTTTTCAAATTTGCCAACGTTTTGTGTTAACATTTTACAAAATAATCAACGGAAATTTTATTAAATTCAATATCAATTATTCAGATAATTATTTTTCATTAAAATAAAAAAAAAAAAAATACATAGAAATTTTCCAGAGAACTAAACATTTATTTGTCTTCAATTTTAGCAGCTAGACAAAGAAATAAAATTATTTCTATGTCATTATATGTATGTCATACAGCGTATAATGAAAAATAATATAATTGGATAATTTTTAGTTAAATACTCAGCTAATAAAGAAATTAACGCAATAATTATGGACACATGACACTTTAATGAAAATGAGCCATAAAGGACCTTATAATTTATTCATATGTCATGAAATAAATTGCCACCAAATTGAAAATCTCTAAAATCAACAATAAATTTTATTTCGAATACAAAGAGAGTATGAAAATGTGATCATCTGTGTTGACATAGAGATCAACACTTAAATACAAATAAATTTATAAAATTCATAATTTTCATACAAAGAAGCAAAAAAAAAAAAAAAAAAAACAACAAATTAGGGTGACATATTCTATTGTTAATGTATTTACAACTTACACCAGTTAAATGCAGCAACATTCTTTGCATATGTTTAGAAAAACAACAACAGTTTAACAAAAGAATACGAATATTTGTATACAAGTGTGTGTGTGTCTATGTTTTTGGTACCAAAACGCGTTTGTTTAACCAAAGTTTAACAAACACAACAACTACATTTGAATTGAAAAAGGAAATGAAAGGAATTCTTACCCTCTCATTATTTACAGCTATTAGAACAGGATCATCAATTAATCCTGTTTCCTTATTATTGTTTGTTTGCTGTAGTTGTTGTTATTTGCTACATTACGTTTCACTAAATACTATTTGCATCGTGTTGAAAGTCGCGAATTTACGACTACTAAGAACATTTAAACTCAATTCATTTCTAATTTGTAGGGTGTTTTCATTTGACGCCCCTTTTACGGTTTAATTGTTTGACGACAATTTAACGCTTTGGTTTCATTGTCTAAGATTTATTAGCAGTATTTATAACTCAAATTTAATTTGTAACAGATGCGGCAAATAACATTTGTCTGTATATTTTGTGTCGATAGCTATGAGAGGGGCAACAAATTAATTTATCATTATATTTACAAGAGATTTTAAATTCAACTCGTTTTATTTACTTACGAAAATATAAAAAAAGCAAGAAGAAACTTCTTTTGTATTTTAAACAAATTGTCATAATTTTAAATTAAGGGCAACACAACTGTGTAAAAACCACAAAAGACAATTGAGTTTAACGAAAGGGTGTCCTTACTAAATGGAATTTTAAGGATTAAATTGTTTGTTTTTCTAATAAATCTTTTACGAAAATCGAAATTAGCACAGTCTATACTAAAGCTAAAATAAAAATCGTTACCTTGGATCTAATGCTTTATCATAAGTAGTAGGATGGTGTGTTGCTTTACGTATTTTGAATTATAAATCATTACTTTTTAATAAAGGGATCTTGATGACTATACGCAGAGAAAAACCATGGTTATAGCATTATCATTATAACAATATTATGTTATCATTGTTATGTTCTTGAATTTTAATAACTCTGTGTTCATGGTAACAATGTATTTGTTTAAATTTTATTATTTAATGTTTACACTCATTAAAAATTTTAATATGGTTAACTGAAAAAATTATATGTTTCTAAATATTTTTACCCGAAACAAAATTTTAATAATATGAATAATATCATTACCATAAATATTTGCAGTCTTTTTCCTTGTTTTCAAACTATATTCTGTTTTTAAACCATATTAATATTAATATTCTCATGACAATAAAATGTTTCATATAAATATTAATATATATTCTTTTTACAAACATAGTGGAAAAATTAATAACTTGTTTGTTTTTAAATATGTTTTGATTTTAATGTTTGTTTCGGACACAATATGACAAAATGGAATCATAATAATTATTACTTATAATTATCTATCTATCTATTTTTTGCTGTGATCATATATTCCAATCATAATATGTTGCCCTTAGATTATGGTCACTACAACTATATTATTTATCTGGGTATAGAATTGGTCAATTAAACGAGAATGCACATGAAACATGAGAGATAGTAATGATATCTAGTTTAATATTTCCCAGCAAAATAAATATATTAATTATACATCTATAGAAATACATTTTCATTATATCCAATGTATTAATTTACTAAAAAATGTTTTAAACAGATGACAAACAATGATTTTTTTATTAAAAATTATGTTTATTTCATGAAAAAATGAAAACTAATATCATTGCACAGATAAAAATAACATCCGAAGAATTAATTTTATATGACATCGTAAACATAACTTCCTACTGAGTGAAAAAATATTAAAAACGAAAAAATCTTTCAATTCCGAGCCTATGTTAAATTCATTGAAAATTGTCCAAAATTCGTTTTTGCGAGCTACACTTAAACTTAGCTAAAATTATGAAAACGATTATAATTTTTAACATTTTGGCCAAATTTCAACTTCCTACGACAATTAGAATGGCCATTTATATTGATATTACCAAAACAAATCCTTATCCTAAAGAAAAATTAATATACTCATGTCATTTTAATGAGAAAAACTCATAAAAAATTATATTGAAATAAAAAAAAAATAATTTTAATAAAATGTAATTTTTTTTCGTCTGCATAAACTTTTATGGAAAATTTGTGAATTTTAATGTATATTATTAAAATTGAAGACAAAATAAAATTTAAAATAATTCTGTAACTTGAGAACCGTTGGAAATATCTTAATAACGGATTAGGGTAGTGGATAAACTTCCAATGCTGGTTATCTTTAAATTTCTTTTAAAAAAAAGCTCCAAAAATTCATTTATGATTTGACAGAAAAAGAATTTACATATAGATAGTCTTTATAAATCTCTACAAAAATACGCTTCCATGTGTAGAATATCTCTTTTAATTTAGGTCGAAATAAATTTTTCATTATTTTCAAGCCTCGTTTTTTTAGGTCTTTTTAACTTGGACTTAATATTGCCCCTAATTTTTTTTAAATATTCAACATATTTTAAAATTCTAAATATTATTACTGTAAGAATCATATAAATATATGAATCCGACAAAAAATTATATTCACCTGAAGTTGGAACTATGAAAAAATTTCATTTATTTTTAGATTTTTTTTCAAAAAAGGTGGAAATAGTTTTTCTCTTATAAAATTTATTTTTTGTTCTGGTCCATGTAATTTTTTTAATATTTACAAAAGGAACCTTGATATAGATGCGTGTAAAGTAAATCCGATGGCGCTGGGGAAAAATTCTCAAATCGAAAAACTGGTATCAAACAAAAATTATATTAATTTAATACCTCCATATATTGCAATATATGGAGGTATTTAATTAATATATTGGATAAATCTATATTGTTTTAATATTTAATTTGAATATCTCTTTTCGTTTAAACTATATTTATTTCTAAAAAAAATATACTTAAAATTTAAATTTTAAGTTTTTCAGGAATCCGATGAATGTTTAAGAAATTAGCGCATAGGTATGCATATTTTTGTAGGGATTTACAAGGACTATCTATATGTAAAATCCGTCCAATCATAAATGAATTTTTGGAGAGTTTTTACAAAAAAAGCATACCTGAGATGACCAACTTTGGAGGTTTACCCACTCCACCCTGACCCTCTAGGAACCTGTGCTCTTTCAAGTCAACTCAAAAATACCTGGACTCTCGCCAGGTGAAATTTTATTGATATATTTCCAATGGTTCACAAGTTGAATTATTTCTAGAAGAAGCTTTTTGAAACCACTGTGTACTGAAGTATAATTCTTAAAGCTCTCTATATAATTTGGAGGTCAATGAAGGCTATATTAAAAAAAATGGGCGCACCATGCCCTATTTTTATTTAAACTCTCCCTTTAAATAAAAAAAACTTAAAAAATTAATATTATTTTTGTATACTCTATATAAAATTTTAAAAGGTAGTTCATGGATCAATCTAAGAAATATTTTTTAATATGTGAAGTAGGGTTTAAGTTACCAATATCAGTTTATTTATTAACAAATGACTCAAAGATAGTTGAAGAAGGCTATTTTTTTACTTCCTTCTCTACTTTCAATGTGTTTTTCCTTTGCAAATTTTCTGAATACTTTTACATTCTTTGCATTTCTATACCATTTTGATTTAGTGCAATTACCAGGTCAATATGTTTTGAAAAGGAGTTTTGTGCACGTGAAAAAAAAAATAAAATTTAAAAATGTGCTCTTATGACTTATTTTACTAACAATTGCAAAAACAAAATATTGAAAAAATAAATATTTTGATCTTATGGAATATGCAAAATTATTCACTTTAGTGTAAAATGTACTTTAAAATAATAATGTTCAATGAAGATATTACAAAAATGCTATTAAACCCAAAAAGATTTAAAAATATGATGAAACAAATTGCGAATAAGTAACTAACAGTTTTGTTCATCTGAAGAATAGGAAAAATATAACATTGCAAATTATTGATTGCATTATATTACCTGCTCAATTTTTCGTTAATTTCAAATGTAATCTTTCTCTTTAAATAATACGAAATAGTGGATAGTTACAACATTTTAGTTTTATAAAATATAAGAGATTTAAAAAAAAAGAATGTCAAATTCGCTTGAGTTAACATAACATGAAACCTAAGGTTCTTACGTAGAATTACGTGCGTGATACTTGAGCAATCGTTAAAAAGTCAAGTTCGACTCACACACTAATTTGTTAAAATAGCAAAAATAGTCTTTACACTCTAAACTCTTGTGCAACAAATTGCTGAGAACAGCTTTCTCTCATAGTGAGCTTAAATGTACCATTGGAATTATTTTTGTCTTTCAGGATGAAACTGAATCTAAATTCTGTTTTTTTAAGAACAATATTTGATGATGAAGGATAAATATTAAAGAAATAAAATTGCTCTTTAGTTCTCTTCCAGGAATTGAAAATCACTCCGATCTGCAGTGTTCCAAGCTTCGCTACCATAAAATAGTACATACTGAGCACAACTACGAATATTAAATATGGTACATTTTGTACACATATCATACGACTGTTTGGCTCATTCTAATAGCGTGGTGTGGTACTCATTCTGATAGCGTTGATTTCCGAAATATATGTATTTTAAGACTATATTTTCTCTCACCAAATTGTTAAGTTCCCCTGCATATCAGAGTAGCTGCATGTCAGTAAGCAAATATGGTCTGTATATTCTAAATTTTCAAAACGAACATTCACGACCCAGGATATACCTCTTCATTGGATAGCTGCATATTTATCACGTTATCGCTAGCCTAGTTGAATAAAGGAAGGTATGTCTCCACTCCGTCGTCGTAAGCATTACGAAAGTATGCGTACAATGATTAAAGGGGTTTTATAAATTCTCCTAGTATACCTTTCCATTTAAAAGAGTTCTATACGAGTATCTTAATTTAATTGATGGCATCAAATGTCGATAAAAGTTAGATATAGGAGTGATCATCACTCTCAAGTTTGTTCCGTTTTTATTAATGTAATCAATGCATGACTTATTGGTATAAAAGCCAGCTTGTTCGTTATTTCAGCTTGCTATGATTTTATTCACCTTAGAGTTCTATACCCCTCTAGATATTACAATCAGTCAAATTGACTTTTATTGATTCCTTCTTTTAGTTCAGCATCCAAGTTGTTGGTTAGGCAGAAGCGATATATTGTAGTTATTGTAAGTGGTGCAATTGTTTTCTGAAAGGATATAGTCTAGTCCAAGTGCCTTGTTGTTCTTAAGCCCATTGATAGTGTTCATTATATCATTGATATTCTGACTATCGGTTGGTGGTTGGGACATGAGCAAGTGTTGTTCGTTGCTTTTAGCAAAATATTTAAAAGTTTGTGGAATAATATTCCATCTATATATCGGGGTATTTTGAGGTTTTTACTGCAACAGAGTTTGCTTATAACAATGTAGTTAATCTGGTATTCGGTTACCTTATCCGGAGATACAAATATCACTTGTTCATTGGGGGAACCATATTGTGGGAATTAAGGTTCCCCCAATGAGAAACTTGTTTGACATACTCATGTCCGTGAATAGATCATTATACTTCATTATTCTTTCCTCTGCGTGATTCCATGATACAAGTACTCTCCATATTTCTGTTATCTGAACCTAGTTACTCAATGAAATCGCCCATTACAATCTTTATGACTCAACGGTTGATAGAAGATCGCTGCAATGTTGCTGTAGAACTCTTCCTTTTGGACAGTATCTGACATTTCAGTGGTAGTATAACACTGTAGCTATGTGATGTTTCGTATTCTAGTTCTGAATCTCGTAATAATAATTCGATCAGATTAAGGTTTCCAGTCTAAAAGTTTACAGCGCGCATTCCTAGACATAATCAATTCGACACCAATTGATCGGAGCTGGGTTTCAGGTTTGCCGGAATATAAGACTATAGACCCATCTGCAGTTTTAAATTAATCCCACTTATGCCATCTAGTTTCACGTAGTTTTCGTGGGTTTAAAAAGCGATCAAATATTTCACGATCCAAATCGTTTCGTTGTTTACAAAAACTTATCATCAGATCGATCGATGTGTTTACATTTATTTAAAATTTTGTAGTCGTTAGTTTAACATGTGTAGCTAAGTGGGATTCTGCATCTGAGACTGGATCTGAGCCTACTAGATTTATACCGCCCATTATTGGTCGTCAAAACATTGTTGGTTAACGGCAGGGTACGATGACCTGCAGATTTTTTTGAGCCTCTGTCACTAAATTGTTAATCGAAATCGCCAAATTTAAATTTTATTTAAACTAAAAATTTAACTAAAATGTATCAAGTGTCGTACAATTTTTAGTGCTTCAAAATTCGTATGATTTATAAATGTAAATTCAGCTTCAATAAAGACAATGATAATTGCAATAGCTAATAATAATGAAATAAAAAATAAAATTACAATATAAAATACATTTTTCTGACATATAACTCCATTTTAGGTCAACAAACATTATTGAAATTTATTATATTTTTTAAAAGAATAATTCTAATATTATATATATCACAACATTGCTCCTATTATACATATAAATTGTTTTTGAAAGAATTAATTAATTCATGAACGTTTTCATTTCATTGTGGCCGATAAAGTAAATAATATTCTTAATATATTGGAAAAATTTCGGTTGCTAATAAGAAAACGTAATAGCTTTTCTCCACAAATGTCTACTTATTAAAATTTAAAAAAATATCTAAATAAATCGTCAACTTGTTTTTAAACCTCCAAAAAATTCGGTCGCCAAAAGCAAATGAAAATTTGCCACGTTTGGCGAAAAATCGCCAAATAGACAGGTCTGCCTGCAGGTTAAATTGATAGTTTATTTACCAACAGAAATATTAATTTTATTTAATACTGTGCTACAGTGTAACTAAGTATGTAGCCCTTTGAGTTTCTTCTTCATTAGTTAAGTAATTTAATATTCGAATAGATATTTTGCTATTTATTGGAAATTGAATTATAATCAAAATGATGATAAGGTTGATAAAGCCACAATAAATGGACTAATAAATATAATGAGTTAATGTTCACACTTTCGAAACTACTAACAACAATAATAATATTAATAAAAACAACAATAATAATAATAACAAAAAATACATTGAACTAATTATGAATATAGTAAACTAGCATTTACCCCGCTACTGCGTTAGCGTACTTAGGGGACTCCAACATATACCAGATATAAACTTGGTAGCTTTTTATTTAGAAAGAACAAAGTGTAATACCAAAAGTGGAAAAAATTCATAATATTAAGCTATGACTCCTAACTCCCTTGGGAACTGTTATAATATCGGTGTCTTCAGAAAATTTATAACAAAAATCTCAATCACACCATTTATGATTTGAATTTTATGCCTCCAGCTTTATATTTAAATAAGGAACATCCAAGGAGTGGGATATCGTAACACTTCCTAACCGTTTATGAGTTCATCATTAAATAACACAGGGTACTAAAAAAAACTACCGAAGCATATATATCACTCAATTAAAAAATCGAATTTCATAAAATTTGAAGCTATGTTTTTGGGTTGAAAAAAAAAACTATTTAAAATTTTTTCTTACAAGACTTCAAATTTCTAAAAATGTTGGGTGAGAGATATCTGCAGTAGAATTTCTATAGGACATTGTGTTAGCATGAACAACAATAAACTTTTTAGATATTTTAGTTATAAAAATACTAAAAAGTAAAATAAATAATAGGATTTTTAAAAAGTACTTAAAGCATGTTTGACATATTTCTGATAAAGAAAGAATACTATTTTAAATTTACTTCTATGTTTCTGGCTTAGAATATTCGTCGAGTCCAATAAAGTACCAGTTGTTTTTGAAGGTTCAAAAACTATCAAATTATTTTGATTAATATTTTTTAATAGAGTTTGTGGATTCTCATTCTCATAGGACCATACATCTTCAATTTGATATTTCTAGGCTGGATATTAGAGAAAATTTAAAAAGTACAATTAGAAGAATGAAAACACACCACAAGTTCCCCACTTGTAGACTCTCGCTCATTTAGGACCACATACATACGTACATACATACATACGAAAGTGCCTTCATATTGGATCTTATTCACTCGGAACTGTTCATATTTAATTTCATGCTTCTACGCTAAGTATAATAGGAAATTCAAAAATATTATCACAAAAACGAAAAAGTATCACAAAGTCCCCTCTTGTAGATTCTCTCTTTCTCCCCTTTTGAATCATGTATCTTTAATCTTTTATTTCATATTTTTTGGTTCAATATTATAAAAAAATTCAAAAAGTACCATTAGAAGAACGAAAATGTACCACAAGGTCCCCCGTTATGGATTCTCATTCACTAGCGGCTATATGCATATATTTAATTTCATGTTTATAGGTTTAATATTATATAAAATTCAAAAAGTACCATTAGAAGAACAAGAAAGTACTACAAAGTCTACCCTTGTGAATTCTTACCCACATAGGAAAAAGTATCTTTAATTTCATGTTTCTTCGTTCAATAATATAAAAAATTTTATATTATATAAAATTCAAAAAGTACCATTAGAAGAACAAAAAAGTACCATAAATCCCTTTTTATGGATTCTCATTCACTTATATCCATATATCTTTGATTTTATGTTTCTAGGTTCAATATTATAGAAAATTCAAAAAGTTCCATTAGAAGAACGAAAAAATACCACGAAATCCGACCTTGTGAATTCTGACCCACATGGGACCATGTATCTTTAATTTCATGATTCTTCGCTCAATATTACAAAAAAATTCGAAAAGTACCATTAGAAGAACTAAAAAAGTACCACAAATCTCCTCCTATGAATTCTCATTCACTTACCTTTAACTTCATGTTACTAGATTAAATATTATAGCAAATTCAAAAAGTATCATTAGAAGAACAAAAAAGTACCACAAATTTCATTTTATGAATTCTCATTCACTTAGGGTCATATATCATTAATTCATGATTTTAGGTTTAATATTATGAAAAATTCAAAAAGTAAAAAAAATCAATACATGCTCTAGGTTAATTATTACAAAAAAAATCAAAAAGTACCATTAGAAGAACGAAAAAGTACCACAAAGTCCCCTTGTGAATTCTCACTCACTTAGGACTACATATACTTTGGTTCATGTTTCTAGATTTAATATTATAGAAAATTCATCATTGAGTTTGAATAAAATGTAATTTTCCACTTTTATCCCTTTTTTCCCCCATGGATGTAATAAATATTTTATTCCAATGAATTTCCAAATTGTAGTGGGATCCCATATTAAAATACACATATGTATATGTCAATAAACAGAACAAAAAATTTTATAAAAAAAAGTAATAAAAATAGCTACAATTTTTACCCCTAAAAAGTTAAAATTTCCAAAATGTACCAAACTTTTATTTGTCATTTTTCGATAAGTTACGGTTATGATGTAAATTTTAGTTGTATGTTGACTGGTTTAGAAGATACAAATGGTGACAAAAAAAAAGTACCAAAATACAGTTTTTACCCGCTTTCTCCCTAAAAGGTTCAATTTTCAAAAAAGTAACAGACACCTGTCAGCTTACTTTTCAAGTGAAAACGATACGATAGGAGATATAAAGTTACTGATTTTACCCCTTTTTAACCCCCTAAATATAAGAATTTCCAAAAATCCCATCTTAGTGGATACATTTGATGGGAGACCAACCTACAGTCCAAATTTCATCTTTGTAGCTAAAGGCATTTGGGATGTGAGACGATGAATCAGTAAGTAAATCAGTCAGTCAATCACTCAGTAATGTTACTCTCTGTTATATACATATATATGTATATAGATTTAGAAAAAAGCAACAACAAAGTATATAAATAGAGATTAAATGAGTGTTTAAATGAATGGATCATTTGGTTGAAATAAAATCAACAACAACAAAAGTAATAATAACAAGAACACCAATAATAATAACAATTAAAGAAACATGCGTCGCTGTTCGCATAGAACCACAACAACAACAATAAAAACAATAATAATTGTTCAATCTCTTTTTTTCGATAAAAATCACTTTAACACGTAATATGGATTCCACTGTTGATGGATAAATTAATAATAGAATTAATGAATAAATAAATAGTGAATGTTTGGATGAATGAAAGAAGGATTGAATGAGTGGAAACGCAACAAATTTCAAGTGTCATTATTATTTAACTGATGAGATGAAGTGGTGATGAGGAAGTGTTAAAAGTGGTAAAACGTGTATGAGAACAATAGTTATATTTGAAAAACATACCAACACACTCATATAGCTACAATGAAAATAAATTCGTCTTACAATTGAAGAACCAAATAAATGTCTGGTGGTGGTAAAGGAATCGTTTTGTTAAAAGAGAGTTTTCATAAAAGATGTTAGTTTCAAATAAGTTAAAATTTACATAAAGTACACTGGTCACAAATACACTTTTTCTGGCATATATTCAAAAAACGTTGTTAGTGTATTTTTGAGATTATGTTGAAGTCACTTTATCTAAAATTAACACTAATAATTATTAATACCGATTTTCATTATTTTTGCTTAAACCTCTTTAATACATAATTTTTGCTACAGTAGTTATATTGTTTAAATATGATATTTAATTGTTCGCTTTTATTTTAATTATTTTCTAAGTTTTTATATTTTTATTAATTAGTGAAACTACTCAATAGGTTATAACATAATATTTTCTCCTAACTGTTTGTGAAAAAGAAGAATTTTCGTTCAGGTTTATCAACATTTAACTGAAAGAAAATTGACAATTGTATGAGTTTGCCGAAAAATGCTGACGCTATTTAAATTCTTACATAAAATGGTCATTGGGGGAATACTTTTTTCAAGCAAGTTCATGCCCAAACATAACTTTTCGTCCTTAAAATTTATAGGTTACTTCATGCAGAGGAAAAATATAGTTGTAGTTAATATAGTCTATATTAGTTATTAGACTGTAGAGCAACATATTATGATTGAAACCACTGTTGCCAGATAATTATAGTATAAAATCATCAAAATTCGACGAAAAAATCTTCAAAATAGACGTAATATTTTCGAAGTCGTCAAAAATCGGAAAAATTTAAATATATATATTTTTAGCTATTTATGTTCATATTAAAATATAATATTAAGTTTTGAAACTATTTGTTTACTAAATAAACTTCCAGCATAAATTTATATTATACAAAATTTGAAAACTAGGAACAAATTAATATTACCGGCCCAGTTAAAATAAAAATATTTTCTTTTTCTTTGACCGGACACAGGGATTTTCTCCTATATTTATACGCCCAATAAACTTTTTTTTTAATAGCAATAAAAAGTCAAAATTGCATAAATCCTCCAAAGAATTTAATGAATACGGTTATATTATATATCATTCAAAAGGTATTTGAACTTTTAAAAACTATTAAAATGATTTAAATCGCAATACGTATTAATAAAGATATTCCGAAAAATATATCAAAACTTTAGAGATCCATAACTCGTAAACTAAGAGCGATCGACCAACATTTTTTACATTTCTTTTTTAAACACAATTAAATGTAGTACTAAATCATTATAAAAATTGTTTAAAAATCAGTGGCAAAATAAACTCAATTGAAAAAAATTACTCAAAAAAATCATATGTATTGGTTGTATTAATTTTAAACTTAACACATTCTTAAATTGTTTTATTTATAATCAAAACTTAAATACGTACTCATATATAAAATATTTTTCTTTTCACACAAAAATTTTGTTTCACCAATGCTGGTTAAATTACAAAAGAATTTTGAAGTAAAAGTTTAAACTTCTTTAGTCCTTTTCTCTCTCTATCTACTACTACAATGCAAAATCAGATTTAAATAAGAAAAATTGGCGTGTGTGAAACTTCGTGAAATCGCCATTTTTTGAACAAAAATCATCATATCGTACTTTGGAATTTTTACAATAAAAAATCGTAAAAATGCAGATAAATCGGCAAATCTGGCAACAGTGATTGGAACACTTATTATAATTTCATTTTGTCATATTTTGTCCGATTTTATGGTTTGTTTTTTTTCATGTTATGATTCTAGTTTTACATATAATTGAATAATCTTACTACATCATTATTTCATTCTATCAGATTATGATTTGTTTTTAATATACATATATTATATCTTATATTATTATAAAACATTGTCATATTATGATTCCATTTTATAATATTATTATGTCATTCTTCACATTTTTTTTCCATTTTATCATATTATTACCCCATGTTATCATATAGTTACCCAACCTTATATAATTTTATTATTTCATTCTGTCATATTATTATTCCATCTTATCATATATTAAAATAAAACGTAATAATAAAAAAAATATTTTTATAAATTTTTTTATTGAATATAATAGAAAAAAGTGTTTATTAGCAAAAAAATAAAAAAATTGTTTCATATTATTTGTTCATTAATTATATTCATTTGTACCATCATATGTTGTTCAAAAACAAACTATGTTTTTTTAGCTAAACCCTTTATTGGTAGTTAATCAATATTTTATATTACTTGAATCGCATCAAGTTTAACCACACCTTTTCTATTTATATTTATTCTTATACAAACTAAATGAGAATTACAATGAACAAATAAACATTAAAACCAAATTATATTTAAAAACAAACAAACATTGAATTTTTTCATTTAGATTGTGAAATGGATATTTATTTGAAACATTTTATTGTCATGGGAATAATAATATTAATATGATTTAAAAACAGAATATGGTTTAAGAATAAGAAACATTACTGCAAATATTTAATGGCTGTAGAAGTAATGATATTTTTCATATTAATAAAATTTTGTTTTTGGTAAAAATATTTAAAAATATATAATTTTTGCGGTCAACCATATTAAAATTTTTATTGAGTGTAAACCTTAATTGACAAAATTTAAATAAAGAAACATTGTTACCATGAACACAGAGTTATTAAAATTCAAGAAAATTAACAATGAGAACATAATATTGTTATAGTGAAAATGCTGTAACCATATTTTTTCTCTGCATGTACCTTGATAAACAGCCTATATAAACACAAAACTCAAAAATAACGACAAATACATGACTTATATAAAATTTAAAATAATGGTCTTAAAATACATCTCCTAGCCTGCAGTTTATATTATAAAACATTGTTATATATTTTTCCAGTTATGAGATACAGCTTTTATAATTCTAATTCCATTTAAATAAAAATATTAAAAATAATATTAAAATACCAACTTTAATGCCAGACTGCCAACGTTGCCACATTATATTTTTTAATACATGTTCTTAATTACTTGGTCTGTTATAATTTAAAAAATTTTACTTTTTGTAATTTCTTAAATTTTTATTTTGGAATTTATGCCAAACACAAAAAAAATCGGATTTTTGACAAACACAAAAAAATCGGTTCACAAATTTTTGTCACCCAGAAAGTAACCTAGGTAAATTGTGAGTCCTATTAGGGAAACTATACGGCATTAATTAGTTTCTGCTACTAAATAACACTTTTTATTTTCACTCAAAAAACGATGAAATGTGTGTTGTGGATCATCTTGAAGAACTACCCGTTTTAAGGGTAGTTCCTGCGTTTAAGAACTTGTAGCTCAACAAAAGTCTTTGAATATTGAACGGATAAAAAAAATGTTGTTATAACTCCTCGTTTTTAAATACCCTTTATCTACTTTTAACTACATTATGTTGCTTAACGTATTAATGATGAATCGTATTTGTATTGTGATAAATGTCCTTATGTGATCTTTTGTTGTTATTGTTGTTGGTTTTAGAAAATTAAAGCCTAATAAAAATCATCATCAGCCTCATTTCACTTATTTTGATGAGTGCAAATGTTATATAAAAATATTTATTCGCAAGTACTTTGTCACCATTGTTGAAATTATCTTTTATTTTGATAACATTAACAAAAGGATTGAATTCACACTTAGTGGAGACATTTGTTGCATAAAATATTTTTATGTATTAAGTAAATAAAAAAATATTATTTTTGATTTCAAGTGTTTGGCAATGCCACAACTGGTTGGCTGTTGAATTGTGTTGTTGTATACAATTGTATGTGAATTAATAAAAGAAAAATGATTTTTAAATATTATTTTTGAAATACATCTGGTTAATTTGTTAAGACATTTTAAAAAATAACAAGGGCACTCATTTAAATGTTTAAGTCTCCCATTTGTGCAATTGTGCAAATTTGAGCGACAAGTTTTAGGAAACTCCTTTTCATGTCGCGTAAATTTGCAGAACTTCTTTGCTTTACTTCTTGGAAAGCAATTTTTGAAATTCATTATAATTTTAATGACAGTGGTAAAAATATATCGTGGTACAATAAAAGTGGGTAAAAAATATTAAATTTTATATTAAATAAATAAATATAAAATATTAAATTTTATATTAGTAGCATCAATAAAGTAGCAAAATTGATTTTTACTAAAAGTGGGCTAAAACTGGGCGTGGCTTCCAACTTATATTTTAGATTTCTCCAAAAAGTATTTGATGTAAGCTAAATTTCATTTGATCTCTCAAAAAAAGAATTGCTTACAGAAAGTGGGCAATTCTGTATTTCCTCTGAGGGGATGCAGAATATATATATATATATATATATATATATATACAAAATATCGCTTAAATCTGTTAAATAAAGTGAAAGTGATCGTAAAAGAGTAGGGGCCTTTAATATAAATCTTACATAATATCTAAGAGATGGTACCCTAATACACATTTAAACGTACTGATTTCAATATTTTTTTTTATTTTCATATATAATGAAAAATGTGCTCCAAAATATCCGAAGTTTAAGAGTCCGTAAAATCAAAATTCGAATTAAATTTGCAAAACCCTTTGGAATATTTATTAATATTATGATATAATTTTATATCGCATTGGAAAAATTGAGGCAATGTTAGATGACCCAAAGTTTCTCGCATTGCATTATATGCCATACTGAACTTAGTTCCATTCTAATTGCTCACTGTGCAGATTAAGCAAATTTACTTTAAAATTTTTATACTCTATACCACCATAGGTGGGAAGGGTATTAGGCGTTTGTAACACCTAAAAATATTGGTCTAAGACGCACCTTAATTTATACCAATAGACTTAGAAGCACTTTCTGGATTGATTTAACGATGTCAGTCTGTCTGACCGTCTGTCCGTCAAACTATAGGACGCAATTTTTAAAATGACATAATTAAATGTGTGTCAAAGGTTTCTTATGATATAGGGACAAAATCTATTGAAATTAATAATGATCTGTCCATTATTTCCCCTCCCGGAATGGGGAACTTGGCAATTATACGCTTTATATAAGTGTTAATCTGTGTGCAAAATTTCACGAAGATCGGCTCATAACTGACCATAGCCCCCATATAAACCCCTTTTCAGAAAATCGCTTTAACTGGCATAAATCACATAAAAATGTTAGTTAATACATTACACAAATCAGTGTTATATAAATGCAAATCGCAGTGCTGAATTTTGTGAGAATCAGCCCATAATTGACCATAGCTCCTATTTAAGGTCCACTTGCGGGAATCACGCTGAAGTGCATAAATAACATAATATAATACATATGTATGTTTTATATAAATATACACTGCGCTTAATACATGTAACGGCCTACAATTGACCATGGGCCCCATATAAGATCCCTCCCTGAATTTTATTGCAAATACACCATGGTATAAGGTATCATATAGTCGAGTTTGACCGATTATATATTTCTTATTTGTTTTTTTTTTCTTTTTTGCTTACTGACGTAAATATAAACGATTTTAATGTTTGACAAAATTTTAATATAAAAGTAGATTTCTGGTGTTTGATCAGTGATCTTTGATAACGCTTACTTTGATAAAAAAAATTTAGTATTAGTTTGAGTTATATCGGATTTTAATTTCTATTAGTGTCATGATAAAAAATTATAAAGAATTTTATTTCTAAATAAAAATATAATATCAAAATAGATTTTAAATTTGGAACTAAAGTGATCACTGACTTCATTAAACTTTTTTTTAAATTATATTTTTAAACGAAAACAGAATAGGTGATATCACACATATGCATATAAGCGTTAGGCTTATAATAAATATAAGTATTAAATTAAATCATCAGATTATTGCTTTTGTTTGTAATAAATTCTTTTTATAACATAAATATTTATAACTTTAATATGGTAGTTTATATTTTTATTCCCTAACCACGAATTTTTATTCTTAGTAAATTGAATCATTTTAATGAACTTAAGTTTGGTAGATTTTTGCATGAAAATTAAATTCAAATTGATCATTTCAACAGTTTTACAATACATTCGCTAGAAGGAACTTCTTGCTGCAATATGAAGTTATTGGAAATAATTTTTGTTATATCCTGCATTGTTGCCTTGGCTGTAGCTGCTCCTGGCCATGTAAGTTCTTCTTTATTGATACAAGTATAATGTTAGCATCTAAATAATTGTTATATTTAAATTTTATTCTTTTACAGAATGTAATTAAAGGAAATAATAACAAACATAATAAACAAACGAATACTAGCGTTAGTGCACATTTGTTTGGTTAATTTTTGTTAAAAATTTTTTTAAAGTTATAAATATAATTTTGTTAAAATTTAAAATTAAATAAAAACAAATAAAATTTTTCTAAAAATCTATAATGCAAATTAATTCGCAAAGTTAGTTCGAATTTCGATTTTATGGACTATAAAACTTTGGATATTTTGGAGCATTTATTCATTATGGACCTGAGTGAAATGATAGAAAAGTATCATTGTAAATTTGTGATAATTATAAGGTGAATACAATTTTACTAGCTCATAGGGCTAGTAAAATTTTTGACAAATGTATATAAATTTTCGAAGCTTTCAAATTAAACAAAATTGAATAATTAAGAAAAATATCAATAATATAAAATATTTAGAAAATTAAAATTTATTTTTTCATTCCTTAAAACGCTTAATTATTAAATGTCCATCAGAACAATGTACGTTGGAAATGTTCATGAAACTACCAAAACATTTGCTTTCAGAATGCAAAGAAAGCATTTTATAATTTTTCTTATTTTTTAGTTTTTTTTTTTTTTTTGTTTACATATTTTTTTTTTTTTTTAATTTTTTAATAATAAAATTTAAATCTGTCATATTTTTAAAAGTTTTCATTTCACACAGCACAAATAAAAATTTTTCTCACGATAGAACTTTTGTATTGAAAAAGTGAACAAAGTCGATCTAGTATTAACCGAGTTATATGCCAAAACGCGTTATTAGATTTATAATCTATGGATCTCGTACGAATGTCATTTTTTATATCAGTCAAATCGATCCATACATTTTCCACCATATCATTTTTGTACCCTACACCACAGATGTAAGTTTGTAATTCCGTTTGCAATTTCTACAATATTCATCTAGGACCCCAAAAAGTGTATATATTCTGCATCCTTATTGATAGAGAAGTCGATATAACGATGTCCATCTGTTCGCTTCTGCACATAAATTTTCAAAATACCATTTTTATACCCTTCATCAAAGGTGTAAAGTATATATATATATATAAGTTTGTCAGTCCGTTTGTAATTTCTACAATATTAATCTAAGAACCCAAAAAGCATATATTTTCTCGATTCTTATTGATAGGGGAGTCGATATGAAGACCTGTTCGTCTGTCTGCTATCAAATATATATGTTTCATACATTAAATTTTCTGGAATATTCCTTAGAATGACGCTAATAAAAATCAACAAAATCGATCCATTAATGGCCGAGATGTCGCTATAAAACTAAAAAGCCCTTTCAAAGCGTATTTGTTTTCGACCTTTTTAAGCCCCGCTTTTGCACATAAATTTCGGAATCTTTCTTTGGAATGCTTTTCAGAAGTAATGAACAAAATCGTTTCATTAGTAACTGAGATATCGGTCAAAATACATTTTTGGACTTTGTGAAGTTTTTGTACAAATCTCTTGCAAATATTTTTTTGAAATTTTAATTTTTTTATATAACCATATTGGTTCCTGAACAACTGAGTTATAGGCAAAAATCTGAAAAAATATTAAAGATATAGAATTGCAATGACTGCAAAAGTGTTGTTGTTTTTTGTGTTGTTGTTTGTATATACACATAATCATTTTTTTATGTATGTTTGTACGTATTTTAATTGGAAATTGAAGCATTGCAATGCCCCAATGGTGTTTTTTAACGAAGCAATGCTTACTATCAGTGTTGCCGTTTTGGTTATTTTTAACCAAAATTGGTTATTTTATTTTCCAATGTGAAGATGATAACTTTTTTTCCATTTTGCTTATTCTTTTGTTAAATCAAAATTTTATTTCTATTAGTTTTAAAATTGCTATTTACTCTGTTAATCTTGCCAACAATAAAAAGGGAGAATGCTAAAATTCATCACACATTTAAAAACTAAAGGTTCCTATAACTTTTTAGTATAATTTTAACTGACAAATAAAGAAAACAATTTAAATCAATAGAATATCTACAGATTTTCTAATATTTAACCAAAATGTGAAATGGATTGGAAGATAAATAATAAATAATAAAACATAAATTACTATTAAAAAAGAAATGTATATTCGGTGAAGACCGACTATATGATATCCTACACTTTTATGTATGTGCCTTAATGTAATAAATAATTGAGAGAGAGCATTATATGGGTGCTATGGTTAATCTCATTTGAGTCAAATTTTATTAACATACTAAAATTTATGTGGGATTTAAGTACTTTTAATTGATTTTCTGGGGAGGGCCCTATAGAGAAGTTACAATTAATTTTAAAACGATCCTTTTGAAACCGAATGTCATATTTTATTTATTTTATTTTAGCATTAAAAATTTTTTTATTGGTGCAGAATTTTGTAGAAATACGCTTATATGTATTTAAGATATTTCAGCTTCAAGATATTACTCCATGAGAATATTTATTTGGCGACTAGGTGAAATAATCAACCAATTTCTACTAGTTAAAAAGATTCTGAGTCGATTGGTATTTTTTTAGGGGGTTCCCAATATGGTGCTGTAGGGAATAAAAAATGTATCTTGTTTAGTTATTAAAACTGTGACAACATAATAAATAATAATAAAAATTTAAAAAAGGGCACCACATTATTTTACAAATAACTTGAATATAAATGTTCTATCAGTCCTGATGAATTTTCAATTGGACCACAATTTTGTACACAATTTTTAAATTAACTTATTAAAATTTAATACATGTGAGTGCTTTTGTACTTGAACGATTGATATTGAATCTTTTCGCCAAACCTCCCAATTAAATATATTTCCCTATAAAGTCCCTATAAAAAATAGCTCTTATGTGCATTTTTTTCTGTAAACACAGAATTGTAAAAGTCAAACTTATTTTCCATTACAGCTCGACCCAGCTCTTTTGCAATTCCAAATTTATTACAATCTGGTTTGCTTTCAATATCATAACATAAGAACGTGAGCATAATAAATTTTTTTTATTAAACTTTATATCCTGACCCCCCTACAAAATTGGATCAGGCACCACATTTTGATAAACATTGTTCTGAACAGTTAAATTTTAAATATTTTTTTTTCTCCTAAAGACTAACTGAAGTTTATAATTAATATGCAAAGTATTTAAAACCTGTATATATACATATATTATTATTGACAATTTAATTATAAAATATATCAATTGTGACTAACTTATACATGCTGAATATAAATCTGGCCAAAAGGTTTAAATCGGTTGAATAGTTCTTTAGATATACAGTAATACGAATGTTGATACGAATGTTTGTAAGTCCTATTTATTTGCAGATGATGTCATGCTATTATTTCGAACAGCTTTTGATAATGGTGATGTAATGCAATCTAGTATTGAATATTCTATAGCTTGTTTCTTACAATGGTCTTTTGATAATCGTTTGACAGTTAATAGTTCTAAAACGAAGGCAATTGTATTTGGCATTGTTGATTTGACTTTGAAAATTGTTATTGATGGGTCTTCTGTTAATTTTGTAGATAAATTGGAATGTTTAGGTGTATATCTTGACAGGCGCTTGTTATTTGATTACCATATTGATCGAATTAGTTTTAAAGTTGTTGGTATTTTACGGAGACTTTATTCTCTTGCCATTTATTTGCCTTGCCGTATTAGATATTTAGTTGCCCATGCACTTTTGATGACACATGTGTTGTATGGTCTAGAAGTAATATCCGGGAATACGTCTTATTACATTACGAGGCTCAGTCGTATTATGAATATGATTGCTCGTTATGTATACAATGTTTCTCGTCGAACTCACATCTCGGAATATATTAAACAATTTTTGGTTGTTCTTTTAAGAAGTTTATTTCATATCGTAATATGATGATGTTTTTTAAAGTTATTAGAACCGGGTGTCCGTTACAGCTTCGATCTGAGTTCACCTTTTCACATTCTTCTAGGAATCCTCAAATTATTATTCCTAGAATTAGAGCCTCTGTTTTTGAGCGATCATTTATCGTTAGGATTGCACGATGTTGGAATTTTTTGCCACTTGAGCTTCGTTTATTTTCTCAATCGAATAATGCATTTCGTTTAAAACTAATGAGATATTTGGCAACTCTATAGCTTATTTTAATTATTATGGTAAGTGGTTCGAAATTGTATGGCTTTATTTTTGATGTTTATACTACTTATAGGACTATGTAACTTTATGCTGTTTTATTGGTATATTATATATTCTGGCTGGGGAGCCATTTGAGTTGGAGTATTGAATATGAGTGTATTTAATTTTTATAGTTTTTATTTAATATTTAATATATCCTTATTCAGGAATAAATCTTTGTAATATATATTTATTGGCCTAAGAGGGCTTTTTATATTACTGTGAATTGAAATAAATAAAATAAAAAAAAAATAATAAATATACACTTTGTATTGCGGCTACTACCAGCGTTACCGTTGAGAATTTTTAAAAAGTGTCCCAAAAAGGAGATTTCAAAAAATAAAGTCGTCAAAAAAGGGGATTTTAATAAGAACAAAAAAAAAAAAAAGAAAGGGCCAACTGCTTTGGCACCTAAAAACTCCCTCAAATATAAATATTTGATAACAATAATGAAAAGAAATGTCGTATTTTAAGAAAAACTACCAATAAATTACTTTTTCCATATATTACATATAAAAAACTAGAAGAAAAATTAGCTCACTAAAAATCGAATATTTAAAAAAAACATACATTTGCATTTTAAATTAAAATTAATGTAGTTTTATTTGAAAATTTAATGTGAAAAATTGGGAAAGACGATTGAAAATTCTCATATTTTAAAGCTAATAATTACATCTTAAACGCTTCCAAATAATAATGTGTCAATAGTGAAATATGTAGTAAGTAGTAGAGAATTAAGTTAAAAGAAATTCTGTTTTGGATGAATTAAATGCATGAATAACCAAAAATTTCTTTGTAGAAATTATACTTTTGTACGATGTCTTCTCTCGGTCTCCAGTCTTCCAAATCACCGTCTTACAAATTTTGTGCTTTTGAATCTGTTCTCGTATGTACAATTTTTTTTTTTCATTAGTGATAATTTAGAAATAAGACGTTCGGCCAAGGCACTGCTATGAAGCAAAAAAAAAAAAAAAATAATAAATTAGGATATAAGTATTCATTGAATCATTTGATATTTTAAATAGTTGTTCATAAACTTTATCTTTAGCTTTAGCTTCTAACTGTCAGTTCATTTAAAAATTGTCCAGGGTTTTTTACTTCATCACTATATTGTGAAACAATCTCAAAATAGTTAATTTCTTCATTGGAATTAATATAAAGGGTGATTCAAGTAGAGATACATTTTTCAATAACCTTTTTTTGATAGATCACGTGTGAGTCGAGTCATGCTGTCATGTTATTTTTGTTTAGTATTGTTTGGCATTTCATAATGGAAAAACTTACGCCTAAACAACGTTTACAAATCGTTCAACTTTATTACGAAAATTCACGTTCTGTGAGAAATGTGGTTCATGCACTTCGCTCAACTTATGGTCAACATAAACGGCCTACTGAGTGTACTATTCACAATACCAATGGATCGAGATACTTGAAACTTAGTTTGTCGTCATTTAGCACATCGTCTTATTCGCCATTTAGTTCCATTTACACAAAGGAGCCAAAAAAGTGGCCAGGTGGTTGAGGCAATTGTTGACTAAAGTCGCCCAATGGTAACGCTGGCTATTGCCCTCTGTAAAGCTATCTTATCTATTTTCATATCAACTGTGGAACTTGACAAAAAAATTATTGCCACAAAATCTCGAGACTTTCATTGTATTAGTTTCTTAGATATGCAATAATTATGATTTATTTTGTATGGAGGCTAACACTTCCCCTAGATCTGCCTGCCCTATTTTCATATCAGTTATGATTCTTTATAAGAAAATTATTTCCACACAATGTTAAAACTTTTACTCTAATAGTTTTTCATTTAAGCGATAAATAAATTTTACTCCAATAATAATTATTATTTGTATGGGGGGTACCAATCCCCCCGGTTCCAAATATAAAATAGCTATTTGAAATATGTAGGTTTTGTAAACTTAAAATTGCTAATATTGTAAAATATTATTAGAATATGTTGTGATTTTAAATAAATATTGTAAAAGAAACATTTTTGAATACTTACAAATATAAGAGAAATAAACAGTTTTTATACTCTCCTGAAAAGTTGTGTTTCTCGGTATAGAGGGTTTTGAATACAGGCCCTCGATATATTTAACATATTAAAAAAAAAAACTTCATGGGTGTTATTTTTTAATAAAATTATTAATTTATTTTTGTTTTTCTATTCAAAATTCAATAAATTGTTCCTAAATTTACACTGGTATAATACAATAATCATTATTATTATAATTTTTACAATAAATATTTACAAGACATTTACAAACGACATTTTTAATTATTTAAAAGATTTTAAATTTCTTAAAAAAAAACAAGATTTTGTTTATCACACAGAGCGATTTTGCATTTAATTACACTGGTCGGCAAAAAAGTTTTTTCGTCGTCTTTCAAAAAAAAAAAAAAAAAAGACGAATTTGCTTTCAGTTTCTTTTCCATCAGGTCGTGATTTTTTGTATGTACATATCTGATATCTTCTCCTTAATAAGGCGAATACTCGAGTGTATTTTACCATAATTCAAGAAAATTATATTTAAGTCATCTTAACATTATTTTTTTTATCTGCCCATCAGTTTCGGAGTTATTCAGAAATTAGTGTCGAAAAAAAATAATTTTTCATTATAAATTGAAGAATTTTTGGCAAAGAAAGTTCAGTTTTTAATCCATTATCATAAAGTGGGTATTACTATGAATAAAATAAGCCAAGTATCATCAAAATTGATACACAAATTTTGATTTTATTCACAATTAAGTAAAAATACCCATGTATACCTGCTATTAATAGATATCTATCAGTGTCTAGATATCTAAAGTGAAAATAAAATTTGGTAATTTTAACTGGTAGGTATGACTTATCGAATAAGTAACTGTAGTGTTCCTTACACTATCGATTTTATTCAGTTAATGTGTTGGGTACAAAAATAAAAAATTTTTTGGAGAAAAATTCTTTACAACCTGTATTTTAAATTCTCATCGACTTTGTTCCAAAAAAAAAAAAAAAAAATGGACCGATAGACAGACAGCCAGATAGAAATTGTTATATAAAACCAGGGAGAGACTGTATGAACCGGAGCGCTGAAGTGAGCCTAACACTTTTTTTTCTGAACAACAACGGTACGAATCAAGAATTAAGAAATAATCCTGGAAGACAGTAATTTCAACAACAATACTTCGAAGGACGGCTATGATCACTCAAACAGCTTTATATATAATTTTCTCTATCAGGAAAATAATTTATTATTGTTATTTAAAAAATTACATATAAAATAAATATGTTTTATGAAAAATATTTTAATAAATATAATTTAATTTATTTTTATTGACGTTTAAACTATTGAATATTACCATATCTTTTATTTAATATCTTTGGTAGAAGCACCTAGGTAGAAAAAGCTTTACCTATACAGTTTTAACAGTTAGGTAAAGATAACTAATAGGCAATTGCACCCGCTGTTAACTATTTTCTTAAATAGGGGCATAAGTGGAAACACACGTTAGGCAAAAAAAGTTTTTTCTTCTTTAAATAAAAATATGTGGAATTTACTGTGCTGAACTTGAATCTGCCTACAGTTTCTTTCTATCAGATCTTGATTTTTTATAGGCATGTCTAATATTTCCCCATTAATAAAACAATTACAGGAGTATATTTTACTATAACTCGAGAACGGGTTGTCCGATTTATTCAAATGAAGATCAAAAGATGCAGACAAAACTTCGAAAATAATGTTAAGATAACCTAAATATAATTTTATTAGGTATCTATAGGAATTCTATCTATCTAGATTAGACAAACCGTTCTCGAGTTATACAAGTGCGGTCCTACTTCCATTGCATTGATGCAATGTGATAAGGAAGTAGTTCCCACAAAATTTGAGAGCTCTCATTATAATTATTCTTTAGATATACCATTACGAACATTTGCTTTGTATGGGCGGTATCATTTCCCCTGGTCCTATCCATCCCATTTGATCCAAACTTATGAAGGTTTTTGCGAAAATTATTCTCACAAAATGTTAAAACTTTTACTGTAAAAGCCCCGTAAAATGTTAAGGCGTTTGCTATAACAGTATTTAAGTTATCCGGTAATTTGTATATTTTTTGTATGGAACTATCACTTACCTTAGATCTACCCGCCCCATTTTCATCTCAGTTATGTAAATTGACAACAAAATTATTTCCACAAAACTTCGAAATTTTATCTGTAATAGTTCGCGAGATATGTAATAATTAATATTTACTTTGTACTGGGGCTACCATTCCCCCTGATCTTATCGAAAAATAAAGTAGCCTATTTTACTTTGTGATGACGTTTACAACGAATAGAAAAAAGATATCCAATACCAACCTTAATGTCGTAAGTATACAAATCGACTTAGCATCACTTTCTAAATCGACTTAACGATGTCCGTCTGGCTGTTCATGTCCATTATTTCACCTAGCCAAAAACTGTCTTAAAAATAAGAATGTTTTAATGAAATTCGGTGAAAAGAAGTTCTGTATAAGTATCAATCGCTGCACGTTAAGTGCATAAATCCCATACGAATGTTAGTTTCAAGAATCAATACGTGATAGGGAAAAAAAAGTAAAATCAGATTCTTGTTTAGCTTGTTAAATTCTATCTAGTTTACCTACCTATTTTGTTTAAAGAAGAAACAATTTTTTTCCCCCTACCAGTCTATTTCCACTTGATTGTAGGTATACATGGGTATTTTCATCACTTTTGATGATACATTGCTTATTTTAGTCGTAGAACTACCAGCTTTATGCTAAAAATAAAAGCAGAAATATTTTTGGCGTTTTCACTTTTTAAAAGAACTTTTAAGAAAAAAAAAATCTTCAATTTTGCAATAGAAAATTATTTTTTTGATCACTAATTTCTAAATAACACCAAAATTATTGAGCATATAAAAAAATGGTGTTAGGACGGCTTGATTATTATTATATAAATCGAAATATACGCGTGTAATGGCTTTTAATAAGCGAAATATGATGGACAAAAACTGAAAGCAGATTCGTATTTAGCATATCAAAATCCATATAGTCCAACTATTCATCTCTGGGGGAATATTTTTTTTTTTTTTGCCGACCAGTGTTATTTATTATTTTTAAATGTAAAATATGATCATTATTATCTGAAATCAGCAGCCAGATTAACATTATAAAATGATTTAATTGAACTAATTACAAGAAATCAACAATAGTAATGATAGTAAATTCAAATATAATGATTATTTTTTTAGGCAAACTCTTTAGGAACTACTGCCACTTATTGTGTTTGTTCCAATACAGGGTGTAGAGGATAAATAATAATAAAAAAATGAACAATCACAAAATTAAATAAATAAATTTCGTAGCAATAGACTCTCTGGTTAAACATGCGTTCATTGATTTAACTCTACCATTCATTCACTACAACAGGACGGATACAATGTTTAATATGCTGCATGTTGCCTTTTTATTTGTGCAACTTAGCACTAATACATATACATATGCATACATTGTCTCTTGGTGTTGGTCAAACTAACAATTTGATTAGCCAACTGACTAGCATTTTTAATTAGCAGCCTCATTGTCAACATCATCATCATCACCATCATCATCATCATCAACATCATCTTCGTCATCATTCCTCATCAGTTTGTTTCATTAATACTGTTTGTGATAAAGATTTTTTTTTTTTTGGTTTGGAGAGCAACAATCACTTCACTTTAGAATTTGTACATACACATTATTCGAATTAAAGTTCACTTCTTATGTTACTTATATGTGTAGTTGTTATTGCTATTGTTGTTCTTCATTTAGAGTTAGTTTTAGTATTGTTGTTTGTTAAAGGGTGTGGTACTAATAAAAACCCCTACTTTCTTTGGCCAAAAACTAACTGACTGTTGAAGGTGCTGAATTCTGTTGTTGCGATTGTTGTTGTTGCTTAATTCTCTCTTTGGCCTCTTGTTGTGCCTTTTTGGAACGCTTCCATTTCATGCGACGATTTTGAAACCAAATTTTAACTTGTGTTTCCGACAGCATTAGACCACTGGCCACTTCGAATCGTTTAGGGCGGGATAAATATTTATTTTGTTTAAATTGTTTTTCCAATTCCAGCAATTGTTGTGAGGTGAAGGCAGTACGGGGACGTCGAGTTTTGCCCAAGATGGCATGATGTGGATAGGCGGCAAGTTCGGGTATACGATGATGTAACATACCGGCACGAGCCAAAAATTCGAATTGCAAATGAGAAGGCATAAAGTGTTGACCCATGGGAATCTGAAGAGATAGAAATGGAAGGGAGAAATTTGATAACTATAAAGGTTTTTGGGAAATATAAGAGGAATTAATGGGTGTACGGAATTTTTAAAATTTCTTATAGTTATTGAATTTATAAGAGTTCGCCTGTAGTGAATTTGGACTAAACAGTTCATTTAATTACATTAATTACTTTTTATAATCTGAGGCATAATATCTGAAAACATCTAAACAAACCTAAGAAAACTAAATAATATAAAAAGGCGATTCGAAAAATGCTGTCAGTAATTTTATATTTTTATTTCAAATTGAATTCTACACTGACAATTTATTGTTCACATGTCTGCAATAATTGCTAGAATTAATATGTTTTTTGCTTCTTTTTCCATTTTGCTTCTGATCTTGATCTTAAGACTTATTTAACTTTCACAACTCTTCGATTATTATTTAGATAATGTTATCTGTGTCAAAACTATAATATTTTTAATTCTCTCCATGTAAATATTTTCCTGAATTAATAACAAAACTTAAATTCAGTTCAAAAGCTAAATGATATTTGTTGCGAGATTTAAAGAAATTTTTTAAAAACTTTAAGGAAAAGTTTAATCATAATTAAAAATTGTTCTGCTCCGAATAAGTATTAAGCTAAAGTCACATTAGGTCCGATTAGAATAGGGAAATGTAATCCGACTAACAGAGTTATGTACAATTAACTGCTATATTCCAACCTTTTTTTGGACTAATAAAAATATAATTGAACTATAATTCAATGTTATTAAAATCTTTAAAACGTTCCTTTATGAAGAATACAGGAAGATAAAAGTTTGCACATTCCTCTCCTCTCTTTATTACACTTATTATAAAAACAACTTTCACTATCTAATAAATATTAAATTCTCTTATATTAACTATTAACTCCTACATTTCAACCTTTTTTGGTTAGATCATAATAGAACTGAACTAATTTGAATTAAAATTTGTAAAACGGATCCCCTATAAAGAACATCTAAAAGTAAATCTTTTTACATCTCTTTCCTCTCACTATTACAATAATTATGCAATAAATTTCCCTTATCGATTACGAGTGAGGATCTTTTAAATACAAAATTCTCTTATATTAAATAAAAATTCTTCAAATTTAACTTACCGGTATTGGTTTTCCCGAAGGATCTAAGGGACGATGAAATGCTGAACCACCCTGAGCTAACAGTTGATATGGATGACCGCCGGCATATAAAGGGAAATCTTGCGGCCTTATAGGACTATGAGGAGGTACAGGTTTCTTGAATTCATCACCCAAATCCATATGCATGCCAAGATGCTGTTGATCTTCGCAACCGGGACTGATAGGAGGACTAGAACGATGAGATGATGTGGGAGATTCAGATCTAAAAATATAAAAATAAATAATTAATTATAAATAAGTATTATTAAAATAAAATATTTGAAAAAATTTTAAAAAGTAATAAACAGGAACAAATTACGATACAAAATAAGCCACGGTAGTGGTAACATTAATAATTAATGTTTTTGAATTTTTGATACCGTTCGTTTAAAATTTTAAATACATGAAATAGAAAACATAATGTTATTTAGTAAAAAAACAATGAATTGATGTCAACTTGATATCAATGCCGTTATCAAATTTTTGTAAATGAGTTGAACGTGCAGGGTATAATTTGAACACATACGTGATTGATTTATTATTGACACCCAATGGTATCATTTTGTACACATTTGTAGTCGATATTTCTATGGGTGTAGCATCAAATTTAGTTGCAATATAATTGCGAACAAATGTGTAAAATAATATCAAAAAATACTTAAATAAATTATGCTCTACGATTTTTTTAACTCATATGCCAATTAATATTATCATTAACAAAATTTTATTTTTCCTAATACCTCTGGTATTTTTAAGTTTTCTATTTATTTTGATTAAGCAATCAATATACTCTGCTATAAGGTACAAGTAATTTAAAAAGTATCAGCATTTGCTTTTCAGGTTTTTGTTAAAGTGATGTTAAAGCTGTTTTCAATTGCGGCATTATTTTTATAAATATTTATTACTTAATGAAATATCATTTATTTGTATTTGTTTAAGCATTTTAGTATTATTATTATTAAATTGTTTGATTGTCCCTGGCTATTAACCTTATTTGCCAATTTATTATGAAGCAGAAATATTTTCGCTGAAAATTTTTTGTTTTTCTTATTTATGTTTTGCGAAATTAAATGCGGAAATATTTTTATTGATTGACATAGTTTTTACCATAATATAATATAGATATTAAAAAAAAGTTCTTTTTACTGTTTAAAACATAAATTATTCAGTCCCTATTAAGCAATATAAAATAGATCAGATACTTTTTTGAATCTGCAAAGTTCGAGGATTATAAAGATGTAATATGTTTTTTTTATTATTAAATCCATACCATTTATTAATAAAATAGAAAATTGGAATATAACACAAAATCAATTTTGGGCGAAATATTTTGAACCCTGCGTCAATCAACTTCAGGTCAAAGTAAAAAGTTAGTTAAGCAATGATAAATACGACAAATTTTACATCAAATCTATTAATTAAATACTAGCTAATGTTTATATCGATATTCCGATTAGATTTGGCAATGAAAAGTGATTCAGATTAAAATCTGTAAAATACACTGAATAAGTGTGTCATAAAAAATTAATAAGGACTGAACCCAGTTACAAAATTTGGCATCTTTTTTCGAAATAGTGTTAAAAAAAATTAAAGAGAGAAAATTGTAAATATTTACAAACGTTTTTAAAAAATTGTATGAAAAAAGTGTTCAAAAATTTTTTTTCTGAATTTTAAATTTTTTTTTTTAATTTTTCCGTAACTGATAATGTTAAATAAAAACAACAGATATATATTTATTTAATTTAGGGTCTTTAATTTTATAAAAGTATACATTTTTTTGATACCCCCTATAGGTGCTTAAACATTTGCACTCAGAAATGTAAAAAAAATCGTTTATATGCTTTATTACAGCAAAAGTCATAAAATTTTGTAGGAATAACTTTCTCATCAACCTGCATAATATAAGATAAAAATAAGACGGGCCCCCGATGCAAAGCAAACATTCTTAATGGCATATCTAAAGAACTATTATAGTGAGAGGCTTCAAATTTTGTGGAAACTATTTACTTATCATATTGAAATGAAAATAGGACAGATAGGGCCAGAGGGAGGGTTTAGCCCCATAAAAAGAAATTATTAATTTTCGTATATCTAAAGCTTAGCTGTTTATTGTGAATATTTTAATTCAAAATATTTCTAAAAAATAAATTATTTTTATATTCAATTTATATTTTTAGAAATAAAATAGTTTCATACCATTTTGTTCACTTTATAATATAATTTTCAGTTACTTGAATTTAATGTGGAATCAAGTCAGATTAGAAAAAATTTCAACAGAAATATTGGAATATAAAATTTATAAAATTTTAATCAAATTCCTATGTCTTCAAATAATTTGAAAATAAATTTTATTTTATTTTTATTATTTTATTTCCTATTTTAAAAATTGAATAAAACATAGATTAATAACTAGATATTTATGTGAGAGAAACAAACCTGATTCAATTGTCAAAAATCTAATTCATGCAACAACGAAATACATGTAGTCATATATATTTTGTTTTTGTGTTTTGAAAAAAATGAGTATTTTTTTTTTTTTTTTTTTTTTGAAAATTCGAATTGCCTCTCACATAAACTTCTAGTTGTATTCTATGAAATAAAATATGTTTTGAAATATTTAAATTTTTAGGAAATTTTTAGAAAATTTTTGAATATTTTTTTTCGGCATAAATTTATTTAAATAATTTTAAATTTGTTTGGAAAAAGAAAAATAAGTAATAATTTTTTATAATTCTGCAATTATTTAAAACGTTTAAATAAGTTTATTTCAATGATTATTAGTCGCATTATAAAACTCGACTCTAGTCATTAGACTCTCCTGTACAGAGTTTTTTAAACAGTCGGAGAATAATCAAGGAATATTATTTGCTGGAAAAACTTCTGAAACAATCTGAACTTCTGAAACAATTCTTTTTAACTTAAATAATTGAAAATATTATATGATTTTTTTTTTTTTTTTTTTTTGCTGAATAATTTTATTTTTTTAATAAAAAGATCAAAATATATATTTAAAATTTTTTTATTTGAATATATTGTTTTCAAATAAAAATCCTAAAAACTTATTGAACTTTTTTTGTATTAAAATAAAGTACATATGAATATTTTTCAAGTTTTTAATATTCAAATATGAAAAAATTGGTTATCTTGTAAAAAAATACATGTTTCACGTTTGATAAAAAAAAATAATTTCTTTTTTAATTTATTTTGTTTAATCAGATACAAGTTATATAAATTATATAAAATTTTTCTAAAAATTCATTTGATTTACTATAAATAGAAAAAATTCTTAATGTTTTTACTTAGAAATGAATAAATTGAGTAACAAATATTTTAAATTAGAAAAAAATCGAAATAAAATTTTTCATTTTTTATTTTATTCACAAGTAACAGCTAATATCTAAAGTAGTAATTTAATGAAAGTCTTAAAAAGTTGTAGAAAAAATTTTCATATCAAATTTTCAGAAATATTGTTGTCGTTTGTTATTCATCACAGTATATTATTGTATATATATATCGCCGGTATCTAGTGCTAGAAACAAAAATTAAATTATTTTTCTTAAAAAAGATTTACGACAAATACATTAGATTTAACAATATTTCGAATTTGGGAAAGTTTCACGAACCAATAAAAATAAATAAAAGTAATTTTTTTAGAAAGAACTTTTTAATTACTTCTAAATTATGTAAGCATACGTCTTCTTGTGCTTAAAAAGCAATAAAAAGAGCATCCAAAGATGTTATGTAAAAGCTATTCAAATAAATTAAAAAAATTATTTGAAAAAAAAACTATTTAAAGCTATTGAAAAATTATGTTATGAAATATTCTTTTCTATTAAAATATCATATATATATTGGTTCATATAAAAACTAAAACTAATTTTTTTGGTCTCACAAGAAAAAAAATAATAATAAAAAAATTAATTTTTCATGTCATCAAGAACATGACCTAATTAATTCTCAGTGAAGAGGTCTTAAATAAAGAGAACATCTTCCAAAGACAAGCCCATTTTACATGCATTGGAAATGATCCGAATTCGCCCAATTTCTGGATCACAAGTTGAGGGCCTCACTGACTCTCTGGATGTTCTTTTTTTTTTGCTGGGATGCTATTAGGCAAATAATTAAAAAAAACTGGTATCCAATAAATAATCCCAAGCAAATTGACAAAAAATTAAATAAGCTTTTAAAAGCTGTGCAAAATATTTAAAATCCTATACGTTAGTCTTAAAATCCGCATAGTTCAAAAGGTTCCAAATGGGAACTATAAACATAAGTTTGAGGTCACAAGCACGAAAGCTACACAACTTTTTTTTAATCTCATTTTTGCGACTTCAAATTTCTATTTATCGTACATATTTGGAACTTTTTGAACTTTATAGGTTTAAATACTAATATCAATTTTCTGGTTGGATGTTTTATTTGCGAATAAGCGAGAAAAAATTTTCCATTAATATGATAACAAAATACAATTTTTATTATAGTGTAATATGTAAAATTTTATTATCCTATTATATTGCCAAAATTATGGTCAAGGAAGAGATATTTGCAGTGTCTAAGTTTTAAATTCAAATGGATAGATGTCAGCAAAACGTTAATATAAAATCATACTTCAGATGAATCTGCGTAAAAGTGATCCAATGAATTAGTGTAATTATAATTCATATTATAATTAATATTTTATTAATTTTTACAATCACCATCCAAATAGATTCCTCACGCAGAGAAAAAATATGTTTACAGCATTATCACAACCACAATATTATGTTTTCATTGCTAATTTTTTTGAATCTTAATAACTCTGTGTTCAGAATAATCAGGTTTTTGTTTAAATTTTGTCATTTAATGTTTACACTCAATAAAAATTTTAATATGGTTGACTGTAAAAATTACATGTTTTTAAATATTTTTACCAGAAATAAATTTATATTAATATTGAACATATCATTACTTCTACAACCATTATATATTTGTAGCCTTCATTGTTCTTAAATCATATTCTGTTTTTAAACCATATAAATATTATTGTTCCCATGACAATAAAATGTTTCTATTAAATATAATAATTATACATTTCACAAATTTAGCAAAAAAAATTTGTCTTTGTTTGTTTTCCAACTTCATTGTAATCCTGATTTAGTTTATAATAAGAATAAATATAATTCAAACAATATAAGATATTGATTAGCCATTAAAGGGTTAAGTTAAAAAAACATATCTTGCATTCGAACCATATATGGTGAAACAAATGAATATAATTAATGAACAAATAATATATAAATATTTTTTTGCTTTTTTTCTCTATTATTTTCAATAAAAAATTTATAAAAATATTTTTTTATTAATACGTTTTATTTCAATATATGATAAGATGTGATAATAACATGACAAAATGAAATAATATGATAAGATTGGGTAACTACATGATAACATGGTATAATAGTATGATAAAATGTAATAACAGTATGACAATGTGGTATAATAACATAATAAGTTAGAACAATAACATAATAACATCAAATCATAATCTGATTGATTGGGATAATGATGTAGTAATGTTGTTCAATTATATGTAAAACTAGAATCATAACATGAAAAAAATAACCATAAAATCGGACAGAATGTAAGAAAATGGAATTATAATAATTATTTTTTTTATATTTTATATTTATTACTATATTTTTTGCTGTGATCATATTCGTATGTTCCAATCACAATATGTTGCTCTTATGTAATGGTCACTACAACTGAATATTCTCGTAATTATTTGCCAAAGAAATTAATTAGTTAATGGAATACGAATTAAAAGTTTAGAATTTATTATTTCAAAAATAACTTCAGATAATTTATTAAACGTGGTGTTACCAGTTGAAGGATGAAAATTAGAAAGCCGAAAAATCGCTTTGTTTCATTTCAAGCGATCTTCGGGTTTTCGAATTCCCACTGAAGTTATTGTTCAGTGGCAATTAGTTAGTTATAGATTCATAATATTCAGGATTAATTTATTTACAATTTTACATTTAGTGTAAATTCATTTAGTAATTATAAATTACTTAATACAAGAATAAATATATATGTTTTTAACAAAGAATTTTATTGTTCAAACTATATTTTTTCTCTGCGTGCTATCTTTGCTTTCAACAGGCAAACGGAGATAGCTAAATTGCTTGAGAATTTACTGAAGGCCTACAATATATATATATATATATATACATATGTATATACTTTATGGGATCTTAGAAGAATATTTTGATATTTATTCCGAATATATACACTTTATGGGGTCTTAAAGGAACATTTCGATATATTTTATTGTGTATATATTCTGGGTCTTGTGACCTTCTAAGACGATTTAGCTATGTCCGTCTGCCTGTTGAAAGTATGAAGGTGCTTTTCAAGTATAAAATGCTTTCAATAAAAGTATGTATTTAGTATGAGTTATATTTTCACATGTACCAAAAGTTGATAAATCGCTAAAAAAATAAAAAATGTGCGTTTTTTTTTTTTTTTTTGCTTTAAAAATCAACAGAAAGTCCGACCCGAGTCTAAAGCTACAATAAATTTGCTAAAAATGAAAGGCTTGCAGTATAAAATTATTACTTTAAAACATGACATGTAAATTCAAAAATATAAAGAGGAATGTAGGAGCTAATGGCGACCTTTAGCTCCTTTTCCGTTGATCTTTAAAATATATTTAGTTAATGAAAAAAATAAATAAAAATAAAAAAGCAAAACTATTAATTCTAATTTAAACATCTAGAAGATGTTTCATTGATTACAATTCTTTCTAAAATCATTCAAATTCCTCCTAGTCTATGGTCATGGGTTTAGGAAAAGTAATATCAATTAATCTTTATTAATTCAAGCCTACGATTTGTGCAATAAAAATATATTAATCTATATGAAACTAGCCTTTCAACGCAATTAAAAAACCTATCTTCCTTTAGTAGAACTCACCTTGACATGCCGTCGGGACTGGGTGAATCATATTCACGTGAATCGTGAAGTCGTTGTAAAGCTTCCTGTTCGGACATACCAACAGCTGACATATCTCGAGCATATTGCAAACCCAATGATAAACGATCATCCATGGGTGGTACCTTTACACTCAAAGCTTCGGGCGATTGAGAATCTGAACCATTTTGATTTTTTGCTAATAAAGCATCAATGCAAAATGATTTTTTGGGTTGACTCTGTTGAAGGATAGGAGGTGATCGTGATGCCGACGGAGATGTTGATGATGGTGGTGCAGGTTGTGGCATTTGTGCTAGAGGATTGGAGGGATTTTGTGAGGACATCATTAGAGGTAAACGAGGCATAGGATAAACACCATGACCTACAGGTGGTGGTGGTAGGGATTCATAAAGTCTTTGTTGAGCCACCAGAGGTGAATTAAAGATGCGTTGATCTCTAAGGCTGGCAGCTGCAGCAACGGCTGGTGGTAATTGTGTCATACCGTGCATATTAGTGGCTAGAGGAACTGGCTGTACTAACAAAGGTAAAGAGGAGTTTGTGGAAGTTATACTAGGAGTATGCGAAGTGTTAATATCTTGTTGTGTATTTGTTTCTTCACTTGATGTATTTGGATTTGTTAAAGGCTTTGGTGAATTACTGTTTGAATGTGGCGATCCTGTGGAACGTGTGGGACTTAATTGAGATTGTGGTGATCGTGGTGAGAGGGTAGAACGTGTATTGGAATCTTGTTGATAATCACTATGATGGGGTGATAGATTATGATGTTGTTGTTGTTGTTGTTGTTGCTGCTGCTGTTGTTGATGATGATGTTGCTGTTGAGCTGCCGCAATATGATTAAGAAATTGTGATAAATGTTGCTGTTGTTGCTGCTGCTGTTGTTGTTGATGCTGTTGCAGTTGTTGCAATGTGGGCGGTTGTGATACTTGTGCACTAGACATTATTGTTTATTTAAACACTTATATTAATGGATTAAAACACTTTTTCACTTAAAAATATTAATTATTTTATTTCCTTTCGTTAATATTTTTTCTTATTGTTGTTTCTTATTGCATTTTATTAATAAACTAAAGTTGTTTTTAATTTTTGCTTTTACAATTTATTCAAACACTTTTTTTGTTTATTTTTTCCACGATAAGATTTTGTTTGTTTTTGTCTTTTTTTTTTTTTGTGTGAAATTCTTCTTATAACCAGTAATTGATAAAAACGAAACCCGCTTACGTTGTTACGGTACTAACGCGTTTCAACGACTGTGATAAAATAGTGAACCGTTCTCAATCATATACCTCGTCTAAACACATTCATATCATTCGCACTTATCAAGCGACCGGTTATTCCTCAACCACCTTTTTTTCAATTGTTAGTTTTCTTCATATCTCCACTTCCCACCACCTTTAAATAGTTAAACCTGATTTTTAACACTCTCTTACTCACTAAGTTGATGTGCATATTTGAAATACTCTCAAATTTCGTTTTCCATTTAACTGTTTTTTTCGTTACTCTCATTTGCGCATTCTCATGCCGTTATTATCAAAGATGGAGGAACATCCAAGAGACATACAGTTGTCTCTTTCCCATAAAAGTAAGAAGAAATAGTTTAGTTGCTTCCAAAAAAAAGAGGGCGTTAACATTTGGTAACCATAGTTTAATATAGCCATGATTAGAATAAAATTGGTAATTGGAAAGGTGTGGCATTTGTTTGAGAATATAGACGCACTTAACATCACTCACTTGCCAAACTACAATCAAACAAAATGAACTACAAAATAGCAGAAAAAAACAACTCATACTAGATATAGTTCATGTGTATGTAAGACTCCATTTTTAGCCTAAAATTGTTAGCAAAACGAGATATAATTACCATCATTATGGAGTGTTGCTGCTACTACTAGTGATACATAAAAAAAAAAAAAAAATCCGTCATTAAGCCATGAAATACACACTCATACTCTTGTATGCCCGGCATGGCGTCATTTCTTTTGAATTAGTTAAACTAGAGCAGCAGTGATGATGGTCTAGTAAAATTTTCACATTTTTAGTTTTTATCATGATTATTTTATTACCACTTGTTATTATTAAAATATTCTTCTCATGCCCCTGACCCCTGCTCGATAAGCTATTTATTCCATTAGACTTTTTTTTAGCAATTATGCTTTCCCTCTTACTCTCACTCTGTTTTAATTTCTCTCTTGTTTTTCTGTATTTTAGTAATTAAGCAACATAAATATTTTAAGGATGATAAAATGTGTCTTTAAGTACTACAATTTGTTGGTATTTCGCATTTTTATATAAAATATATAGACATGTGTATATTTCTGTATGTGTTTTATCATCCAACCCATCATTACCTTTTATCTTATTTGTTTTTTAATTAGTAAAATTTTATTATTGTACTTTTTTCTCTCTTCGGCTTTAAGCTACAGTTTTGCTTTTGCACGCTGAGAAAAAATATGGTTATGGCCAGCCATGCCGTTTTGGTCTAATTTTTCTGATTTTTTTGGTAGAATAATGACTTTGTACAAGTTATTAAAATCTTCCAAAATAAGTGAAACTAATTGCTTTGAAGAAATATTGAATAAGAATCATAAAAAAGAATATCCTACTAATGACAACTCTGTATTAAAAGCACTAATTCTTTTTCAGCACTAATTACCTCCTTTTATTACCAGTACAACTTTAAAATCACTACTTTTTCATTTCTTTTGCATTTATTTTTTGTTGGGACTTTATTCATCATTATTATTCAGAATAGAAAAAATTACTATTAGGAGTTCGTTTATAAAAATATTTTTTTTTTTAACTTTTGGTACTTCAAAAAATATTTTGGAGCATAAATATTTAAATAAAAATAGTTTCCCGAAAGTGTTAAAACTGAAATTATCTTAACTTAACTTTTTAAAATGGTATTTTCGAAGTGGTGAAAAAATTAATTTTATGAAAAGTATATACATATTCAAATTTTGCAGGGAGTTATTTTGCCACAATCTATTTTATTATTTTCTTTATTGGCCATTTTGCTTGCACTAATTTTTTAAATATATTTTTTCTCCAAAAAAGTTTTTTTGTTTTATTGTTGACACATTTAGCAGGTTTTGGTAGTTTTCAGAGAACATTTTGGTAGGAGAAATATTTTCTTTGTGGTAACGCTGGTTACAGCATTGTCAGAACAATATTCTCAGTGTTTACTTTCATTAATTTTAATAATGCTGTGTTCATTACAACATTATTTTTGTTTCGGTTTTATCATTCAATGTTTACATTCAATCAAAATTTTAATATAGTTGACAACAAAAATTTTATGTTGTTGAATTTTTTTACCAGAAACAAAATGTTATTAATATAAAAAAATATCATTATTTCTACATCTATTAAATATTATTAATTTTTTGCCTTGTTCTTAAATTAATAATTTTATTCCCTTAACACTAAAATGTTACAAATATGGTTGAAAAATACATAACTTGTTTGTTTTTGAATATATTTTGTATTTAATGTTTGTTTTCCATTTTCATTATAATTCACATTAAGGTTTTGTTTTATTTGGTGTAATTCAAGCCATATTTTAATATATGATAATGTGGAATAATATGATAAAATGGAATAATAATATGATAAGATAATAATATGAAGAGATGGAATAATAATATAATAATATGATAGGACGGAACAATAATATAATAAAATAAAATCATAATCTAATAGAATGGGATAATAACGTAGTAGGATAGTATAATATGAAAAACTTGATGAAATGGATTCATAATAATTAATATTTTTAATCATATCTATTTTTAGCTATGACCATATGTTCCATTCATAATATGCTGCTCATAGATTATGGTTACTATAACTATATTATTTCTCTATGTGTGGCATCATGAGATTATTAGAAGATTTATAGCAGATTTGGTATACAGTCAACCAAAAAAAAAAAAAAAAAAAAGAAAAGTGTAGTAAATATGGTAAAAAAGTGTGCAGAATTGAAGAAAAGTAGGTTAAATATCAACCAACAAAATCATTAGTCAATTCAACAGATATTTTTGTTAAATTTTCGTGAACCAGTTAAACTGACGACATATCAATTAATTAAAAGGTAGTTAATTTGACAAATTAAAATATTGTTCAAATTAACTAAAATTTTTCTTCACATTAAAGAATTTTTATTTCATTTTATTACACTATTTTATTTAATTCTACTAAATTTTAATTGAATTGAATAAAAAATTCATTCAAATTAACTGAGTTTTTTCTTCAAATTGAAGAATGTTTATTCATTTTAACAATTGAATTTTATTCAATTTGACAAAATTTTGTTAACTTTAAAATGTTTTTTTAACCCCGGTTGGAAAAATTACGTTTACAGTTAAGGCCATTATTTTATGCAATTAATAAATTATTATTTTTGTGAATAATACATTTATATATAAACGACTACTTACTATCATCAAAAATAAAACAAATAAGAAATTTTAAACACTTTAATAATATTTATTACATATAAAACAATTAACAATTATTTTTGCAAAAGAAATAATTATATTTAACATATGCATAATAAAAACTTCAATTCTTATAAAAAGTAAAAATAAATAAAAAATATTTAAATAATTAGTATAAAATATTATAAAATGGAATACTTTTAATTAAACTTAATTTAAACTTACGTAGCAAGGGTTTTGTTTGTAAGTACCCAGCAAAAACTTTGCTTTCCTGGTAAGCTAGCAGGTATAATTGGAAAAAAATAAACTACTTATTTTTTGCCTGAATAACTAGTTACTTTTGTTCGACTTGTCCACAAATTCATGTAGTTATTTTTTGACTCTACGGGTACTCAAAAATATGTATCTAAACGAAAACAAAAAAAAAACAAAAAAAATTTTGCCGTGAGTGGGACTCGAACTTGGACATACACTAACCATTCGTTTTTACTGATTAACGTCTTACTCAGTACACCATCTCGCACATAGTATCCTAAACGACAAAAACTCTATTTAGTTTAAAATATCTTTTTAGACATTTTGTTATAAAAAACTAACAGCTTCAGAATGGGGTTGAACCAACAACCTTTTGGTTGTTAATCCGGCGCTCTAGCCAACTCATCCACGTGATTACAGTATTACTGTGCTATTATACTATTGAGTACTTACTAATGTAATACAGAGTAGGCAAATAATAATGACGCCTCATTACCAAGAAACTACTTTAATAAGTAGTTGCCATTACCGATAACCAAAACGTTTTTGCTGGGTAATTACATATATGATGAAGGGACGGACTAGTACATTGTTAAATGAACCAAAAGTATATGACTATTTCAAAATATTTAAATAATTAGTTATTTAATAATTAATAATATATTGCCTTCAGATATATTTTTTATCTCTTTCATATTTTGATTTAAAAGTTTGCTAATTATATCATTGATATGATCATCAAATACGGCCAGGTTTTTTTTTCATAATGCTTCATAATTCGAATGGAAATATCCCACATTTGGGGATAAGTATTTAAAATCAATATCGTTGTGAGAAAATGAAAAATATAAATTTATTAAATAAACTACTACATATATATATATATATAGATCATCATGGGCACAAATTGAAACCAAATAAATTTTTTGGTGCATAGCTGATGTAGTCAATAAATGGCCACAGTAAAAAAGCTATTAGGAAATATATATATTTAATATTTTTCATATCAACATTTTTTCATTTTTTTAGTCATTTTAGGTAAGTTCTGTCAGATTGAAGAATTTTATTCAAATTGACTAAAATATATTAAGTCAATTTTAAAATTAACAAAAAAAAAAATAAATAAGTTAACTTAACTGATAATTTATTCAAATTAACTCCTTATGGGGGTGTTAAATTGAATAAAATTATGCGTTATTTTACTTATGAAGAGTTACTGCCAATTTATCTAAATTTTCGTTGATTTAATGGATTTTTCGTTACTTTATTCAAATAAATATATTTTACAAACAAATATTTCTGATAAAATTTTTTAGTTGATTTGAACAAAATTTATTGATTTGAAGAAAAATTGTATTGACTTGAAGAAAAAATCTGTTCATTTTCATTCAAATTCTACGAAAGTTGTTTGTCAATATTACCTGCGAAATTTGGTTCAGTGTACCTTTAATAAGTTTTAATAACAACCTTAAAGAGAAAGTTTTTCATAGATACATAAAAGTATTTGCAAAACATTTCTGATGAAGTGGAAATTTGAGAGAAAAACAAAGAAAAAAAGTTATAAAAAAAAATAGACAGGTCAAAATTTTCCATGCAATCCTCTATTATAAGTAGAGGAAAAATGTGAAGTAAGTAGAAGGAATATCAAGAAAAATACAAAATATTAAAGCAATAAATGAGTATATCTTGACATAGCTTGACTTTAAATGTTAATTAAAAGCTTTTTAATAAAGGTGAAGAAATCCTTTAAATTTGTCTAAGGCTATTTGGTTATTAAAAATTCGTTTAAGTTTTTGAGATATTGAACAAAAATAATGTTTACTATATTTGCGAATTAATGGCAATTTTTGCCAATAAGAAAAGATAAATCGGAAATGAAGACCAGTCGAACTGAATTGTGCATATTACTGGGAATCTTTGGGATCCAACAGTAGTAACCGTTCATGTCTTCATCACAAAATCCCTGGTATTATTTTTAGATTTAATACAAATCTGGTTTAAAGTGATAAATCGTAACGGTAATGAAGAAAATTAATCTTGAAATATTTTTGCAAAACATTTCTCGTGGACACCGTTTGAGAAAAAACAACGAACCCCGAAAAATATTGAGGAAAATTTATCAAAAAAAAAATATAGAATAAACTTGAAATAATTGGAAAAAACATAGAAAAAATATTGAAGCAAGTTAAAGTTGCATAGAAAGATAAATTGCCTTTATCGATGAACCGAATTTGCTTCCTAATAAAAAAAAAATTCCATTAACTTATCTATACTCACCTTCTTAAAAGTTGTGGGTAGGGTATAAGGGGGAGCTCTCGTCATTGCCAATTATCTGGAAAATAAAGTAATTATTTTTGTGGCACTAATTGATTTTATATTTTGATTGGAGGTAGATGTGATTAATTGTGTTTCTAATACTTACCCAAATATTTCGCTATGGATATTTTCAGCAATAACTTTTTTAGTTTTTGAGATTTAATAAGGATTTTGTTGAATGTTATAAACTTGATAATAATGAACAAAAATTCACAACAGATGTTTTTAAAATTCTGGGGTGCATTGGCGGACTGCTGGTAAGCCTGACCCAACATATCCTTTAGGAACGTCGCATTCAGCTACTCAGCGCTAGCGTTGAGCATTTTTAAAAGGTGTCCAAAAAAAGTGATTTCAAAAAAGTTGCCAAAAAAAGGGGATTTTTTTGAAAAAAGTGGCCAACTGCTTCAGTACCCAAAATAACTCCATAAAATTTGTTTATTTGATAACTATAAAAACAAAAAATGTTGTATTTTAAGGAAAACTAACAAATTCAATTTTATTAATAACAAAATAAGTAATTTATAATAATTTTTAATATTGCAAAAAAGATTTATTCGCAAAAATAGTTAACATAAAAAAAATCTCTTTTTATTAATTAAACTTCTGTACTTTTGTACGTGGTCTTTACTGAGACTTCAATCTTACAAAGCCCCGTATAACAAATTTAGGACCGAAAGCGTGAATTCACAAGTGTTGACACTAAGTGTGTTAGACAATTTATTTTTTATTAGTGATAATTTAGGAAAAAATATTCCCCCGAGGCACTGCTATGAGCTAAAGTAAAAATATAAATTTGGATATAAGTATTCATCAAATCAATTTTTTAATTTTCACAATCCAGTCCAAAGACTTTCGGCATTTTATGTTTTAAATAGTTGTTCATGAGCTTTATCATTAGATTTAGTTTTTAACAGTTTCAGTTCATTTATATTCTTCGCGTTTTTTTTAGTATATTGTGAAACAATATTCAATAATATATTCAATCAATAACATAGCTTTTACAGAGGCACCCAAGAGACTTTGCCCGGTAATCATTAATACTAACACAGATGTTTCTTGATTCCACCGAAATAAATAGAGAAGTTATTGCAATTACCTAAGCATCATCTCAGACTAGTTTACTCTTAAGATTCTCCCCGAAGACTGATTTTGCAGAAGATTAAAGAAACATACATATGAAATAGTTCCTTTATAACCAGTAAGTTAGTGTCGACTCTAGCAAGGTCAACTTCCAGCATGTTCCGCAACCGTTTTTTTTTTTTTCTTTTAATTTAATTGTTATCTGCAAAGAAAAAAAATTACCTAGTGTAACCAAAATGTACTTAAGAAAAGGTTTTCGATAAAACAGCTTTAAAAGGATTTAACATACTTTTATAACTCAAAATCGACAAAAATAGAAAAATGAGTGTTATTTTTTCTAAAAGTAATTATCTCTTGGCTTATAAAAACAATACTAAATAGTAAAAAGTGAAACAAAACATTCGAAATTCCTGTTTAAATTTTATTAAAGTTTGATCGATAACTCTCAAACAGTTTCCAATAATGAAAATATCGATATATGCACGACACTAGAGACAACACATAGATAGATAAACCGTGAACACTGTTTTTCCCGATCGCGTTAAATGACAACTCAAATGAATTTCAAAATCTTATTACATTCCAGGGATTTGCCATCCATTTTTGGATGTTATAATCTTCGTAAATATTTTATGCCTTTTTTAAAAAAATATTGGTTACTATATTAAATTTCAATGAACAAGTTCATTTTGGTTACTTCGCTCACCTGATAGCGAGTAACTAAAAGGTGTCAAGGATACCTAGAACAACGCTACGTTAAAGTGACAGGTCTTTTTATAAAAAAATAGCAAGTGAAAAAGTACATAATCGTTAGAAAATACTTTCATTAAAAATGTATTGCAGTGTAGTTGAATAATCGTTTAGGGGTGCTTTTGATCCCTGTTCAATACCTTTATGTACAGAATATAACTTCTTTATTACGAGTATCCCAGAGATACAAATTTCGATAACATTGTCGCAAGATACCTTCGACATACAAAAACTTATGGGTTTTTTTTTATAAATATTAAACCACCCAACTGTATGTTCAATGAAAAGTAGTTTTGGAATTATTGAAAATTTAATATCTTCTCATAACTTTGACCAGTAATAGTTCTCCATTGAAATTGTTAGCTTCGAGCAAGCTTTTTGAAGCTATTAAGCTAAATTCACACTACGCTAATATTTGACGTTTTTTTGCAAATATTTGCTTTGCGTAATGTGAACACAAAATATTTTTATGATTCAAACAAGATATCAGTAGATTTTGGACACACAAAACTATTTCCTTTTAACTAAAAATTCCTCTAGTGTGAACATTGTGTGAACAAAAGTTGTAAAAAAAATTGCTACTATTTTGAGCAAAGACGGCTTGTGTTGAAAAAATGTTTGTTTTATGTAGACAAACTTTTAATTGTCAAAATGAAGTGATCAATTTATAATTTATATTTATCTATTAAAATATAGTCCTCTTTTTAATTAAAACTTTCAATATATTAATATTTTTTGTTATTTAACCGTAAAAATATTTGTTATTTTTATTTATACAGGTGAAAGTGGCGTGTAAAGTAAACGGTTGTTTTGTGAAGACAGGAATATTTTCTAAATGAGGAGAAAAGGGAATTACTTATAGAAAATTTAAATACATAGTTTTTAAAGTAATTTTAATTAATTTTCATATTAAATCTTGCAATTAACGATTGATAATCGTTCATATTTCCTAAATCTATCTAAATATTTTACTTTTTAAATTTTATAAATATTTATACTTAAAATAAATAGTATTTTCGCTTTACATTTAATAAAAACGCTACAATTATTACCTTGACATCCACATATTCTGAAATTCTCTTGTAAAATTATTAAAAATCTATTAAAACAAAATAAACAGTAAGATTTTCCTATAAATTCATTTAATAACTGATGTCAAATAAGTCGATCGTAGTTATGTGTTTAAGCAAATAATTTATTTAATCTGAACAGGTTTAAAATATTTTTCCCTTACTTGTATTTTACGATATTTGATAGATGTTTCATCAAACAAAAAACGTCAAATAAATGCCCGTAATATGAACAAAAAATCAACTCTCTACTTAGTCCCAGAAATTGCGGGAAAAACAGGATGAAATATTTCGGGTCAAATATTTGCCTAATCTGAACTTATCTTTAGAGGTATGGGATAACTAATCTATGGTAGTTATTCTTAACACTTTCCACAAAGCACATAAGTTTTTAATGGAAATATCCACCACAATCCTGAAATAATTATACCCTACACCACCATAGGTGGTTGGGGTATTATGTGTTTGTGCCGATGTTTGTAACGCACAGAAAAAATCATCCAACACTTACCTTAAAGTGAACCAATCGACTCAGAATTATTTAGAATTTGAGTTGATCTAACGATGACTGTCCGTCCGTCTGGCTGGCTGTCCATGCAAACCTTGTGCACAAAGTACAGGTCGCAATTTTGAAGATTCAATGAAATTTGGCACGTAGAATTTTTGTGACCTAATGAAATTGGTTATGATCGTTCCATTATTTCACCTAGTCCCCATACAATTATCCTCCTGGAATAGGGGTTTAACGATCATAAATGCCTTAAATATAGTAATATTTTCATGAAGATCGGTTCATAATTGACAATAGCTCCCATATAAAACCCTCTTCCGAAAATCACTTTAACGTGCATAAATCACATACATATGTGAGTATCAAGTTTATATTCGACACAAATAAAATTTATATAAGTAGAAATCACAGTAAAAAACTTTATGAGGATCGCTCCATAATTTACCATAGCTCCCATATAAGCCCACTTTTGGGATTCAACCTTAAGTGCATAAATTCATATAAATGTTAGTATTAATGTAATATTCTATATTCGTATATTTTATTTTACACTTAGTAAAAGTATCGGTCCACAATTTTCCACATGTCTAATATAAGACCCCTCCACGAATTTACATACAAGTACACAATGGTGTGGGGTATCATATGGTCGGGTTTGACCGACTTTATCTTTCTTACTTGTTTTCTTATATCTTTTTTAATTATGGTTTAATTAATTTGGTTTTACCTCAACCAATGTTTCTTTTGATGAAATTTAAAATCTGAAATTGTTTTATGTAAAATCGAAATAACTTCAATCGCCTGGGAGAATAGAAGAAAATGGAATATGAAAATTAGAAATAAGGTAAAAATACAATTCTCAATTACCAGGTAAAAAAATTTTGTGTACTACATTTTCAATTTTGACCAACTATTATTTATTTAAATTTTTTAATTTCTCATTTGTTCATGAGTTTTGTAATTATTTTTCTGTTCCTTTTTGTGTACCAACATTTTATTTTATGTTGTGATTTTATACATTTTTTCGAGTAGATTTTATAGCAGGAACATTTTTGTTAATTAGTGTTTGCCATGCTAATTACTTTTCAAATTACTACAATTTTGTTTAGATTTGCATGAGTTTTTTTTCCTTCCGTTTTGTATTCTCTGTGTGAATACTCGTATATATGAGAGTGAGTGAGTAAGTGCTAATATTTGTTAGATTGTGCTTGTAATTAAAAGATTTTAAGTGAGTTGTTAAAGTTTTAATTGTAACATTTTATATAAGGAATATGAATTTTGAACAATTATGTAAATTTTTGTTATATTTAGATAACATTTTACTGGGAACTATTTACAAAATAAATACATATAAATGGTTAAGATCAGAGAATACAAAGAATGGAAGGCTTGTCAAAAAAAAACCTAACTCTGTTGTCAAAAAAATCCTGACTTTAAGATTGTGTTAAATTTTATTTATATGTATTAGTGCTGAAACCACTTTCACCACACATCATAAGCACACATAGTTGCTCAAAATAGTAGTCAAAAATTATTAAATATAATTTTCATCTTTTGATGCGGATTACATTCACAAATATAATTACATTTTTTGGAGTTTTGTTGATGTATATGAAAATAATTTAAAATTATTTTAAATTTTGTTTTGTTTTAATACCAAAAGTAGCAACTTTGTTCGTTCAATTTAAATTTCAACATAGAAAAAAGGAATGCCGAAAATATAAAAAAAATATTTTTTCGGTTTGTGGAAAATATTCATGTTACGAGAGTTAAAATGCAATAAATGTGCATGAAAAAAAAAATAATAAAAATATTGTGTGCTAGTGAAAAAATATGTAGCGAGTGTAATTTTTCTTAAATTTTGAGGAAAAGTTTTTTTTTTTTTTTTTTTGTCTAACAAATGTGTTGAATTTACTCCAGTGTTGCCAGGGATATCTTGCGAAAAGTTATAGGTTTTTTCGAAAAAATTATAATTTTTCCTAAAAAGTTACGTTTCTGAATTTTTGAAAATAAAAGGTCAATAAGTGTTTATTTTGGATTCAGAATTTCGAAGAATAAAAAATAATAAAATAATTTTCCTTTAGTCATCATCAATTCATATTCCACCGGTTACGACGATATATATGACTGAGTTTAGTTGATTAAATATTCTCTCATTATATGCATTTAAAAATACATATTACCTTTTTATATTGTTGGATAAATGTACTTCTTTAGCATTCTTCAGATCGAAAACATTTTTCCAATAATCGTCTTATATTAGAATTTAATCCTATTGTCTTGTTATGAATGCTGCGTGAATAAAATTAGAAAATTATTTTATTAACCAGTTGTGCTCTTCTGGCTAAATATTGGGGCTCTTGAGGTCACTTTTATGATTTAAAAATGTTATCGTTAATAATGTAATCTTTAAAACTATATAGCTGAGACTTCAATTTTTTTTAAGGGAAACCTCACGATGTTTTCTATTGCCATAAATTTGGCTTTTAGCAAATTCAAGAGCTCAATACTTAAATATTCAACTTTTGCAGATTTAGCCTCAAAAAGATGAAAAAAAAATTTTTTGAAGGGATCAAAAGTTACAAAAATAAGGTTAAAAACAAAAAAATTATACATGTTACATGGAACGTTAAAGAGTTACGAAAAATGTAAGAAATGTAACCAAACGGCAACACTGATTCATACGGAACTTGTATGTGAGGAGAGAGAAATGTTGTGGTAGGAAATTGAGCCAGTTTCTTTTCTTTGTATTCTTTGGTTAAAGTATACATATTTATACAGACTTAAATATGTGGAAAGGGGAATGGATATGTAGCATTTGGTAGAGCAGTGATAATACATATCGTCACCTGAAATGCAAAAAGCCGTAACCACTGACAAAATTAATTTTCGTTTTTAGTGGATTATGATGTATTGATCCAAAGTACAACTACATATGAAATTTCATATTCATATGTTCAGAAATGATATCAATATTAACAAAAGTCAAAAAGCCGTAATATCAACTTCATAAAAGAAATAGCGGTAAAATCAGTTCTATTTAAAGAAATATTGGTTTCAAGAGTGTTTTGTGCTTTACGACCTTCTGCATTTTAGGTGACGATATATAAATTTGTATTGCTTAAATTATAAAATTGAAATTTTATTATTTTTTCTTATTAAAATGTTAATAGCATAACTTTACATTTCGTCAATCAATTTTATTTCAATCATTAACTATCATAAAACTTAAAATCAATTTAATTTTATTGACTTCAAAATTGTAAACAATAATAGATTCAGTCTCAAAACAATAATTGACGATAATTTAAAAAAGATCAGCAATTAATTCATGAAATTTTACCTCTCTACAAAAGGTCTAAAAAAAGTAAAATTGTACAAAATTAGGGATTAGTTACATTTTAAATTCAATCAAGCTAAATTTCACCCCAAACAGAGATTTACGTATTTGGCTTAAATATTTGTTTAACTAATAATCTCATTTAGGCAAACGAAATACGGCAGAAAAAAAACTGCATACCCAGCAAGTGTTAAATTGTTTTATTTGGTGTGTATTTTAGGAAAATGAATTAAATAATCGTGCTGCATTAAAGGGGGTGGATGGGTGTCAAATGGTGGTAGTTGCGAACATAAATTCATTCAAATGAGAATACAGACAGAAGTGAATAATAAACTTAGGTTATAGCGAATTAAATGGTACCCTAAGAAAACAAGGCTACTAGAATTTTCCTCACAGAAAAAATCTGCTATAAAATTTGCTCTTCATATAATTTGTTCAAATTTTCTTTAGAAAAAATATATCGATTTTTTTTATAATGACACACGCATAAAGAATTTTTCTTTTCATCTGTTTTCTGTATAAATTTTTATGAAATTTTCATTTTAGAAAATTTTTCAAAATTTTCTCTTCAGAAAATTTGTCATTAGAAAGTTGAACTAAATTTTCCGCTTTTTTCCTAAATTTCTTTTCAAATTTTGTTGAAGTTATTTTTTCAAAAACATTTTTGAAATGTACACTTTTTGGAACATTTTTCAAAATTTTCTCTTCATAAAATTTGTCAATATTTTACGAAATTTTCTATTAAGAAAATTTATTCAAAATTCCTCCACCAAATTTATCGAAAATGTTTCTTTAAAAAATTTCTCTTTAAAAAATCTTACTAAATTTTGTTTTTTGTCTTCAAAAAAAAATTTTATTAGTTTTTCTATTTAGAAAATTTTACTAAATTTTATCTAGAAAATTTTGCTAAATTTTCTCTTTAGAAAAGTTTACTAAATTTGTTCTTTAGAAAATTTTATCAAAATTTTCATTTTAAAAAGTTTTATCAAAATTTTCTCTATAGAAAATTTTGTAAAATTTTATCTTTAGATAATTTCGTAAAAATTTTATCTTTAGATAATTATAATAAAATTTCTCTGTGGAAAATTTATTGGTATTTTCTCTTTAGACTATTTTGCTAAATTAAATTTTCTTTTTGAAAAGTTTTATCAAAATTTTCTCTATAGAAAATTTTATCAAAATTTTATCTTTAGAAAATTTCATCAAACTTTTATCTTTAGAAAATTTTATCAAAATTTTATCTTTAGAAAATTATAATAAAATTTCTCAATAGAAATTTTCTTGCCATTTTCTCTTTAAAAAATTTTGATAAATTTCGTCATTTTTTTCTCTTAAGAAAATTTTTTGAATTTTTCTTTTTAAAAAATTTATTGAAATTTTGTCTTCAGAAAATTTATTGAAATTTTGTCTTAAGAAAATTTGTTGAAATTTTCTCTTAAGAAAAATTTGTTGAAGTTTTGAGTTTTTCTTTAGAAAATTTATTGAAATTTTCTCTTAATTTTTTTTTCTTTTTTTAACATTTTCTTTTTTGAAGTTATCGAATTTTCCCTTTAAAAATTTATTAAAGTTTCTTTCTAAAATATTATTCCTACTCTTTTCTTTAAATTTAAATTTATCGAATTTTTCATTTATTTATTATTATTATTATTTTTATTTTATTATTGATATTTTCTCTTAAGGAAATTTATTGAAATGTTCTCTTTAGGAAATTTATAGAAATTTTCTCTTTAAAAAATTTATTGAAAATTTCTCTTTAGAAACTTTATTGAAATTTGCTCTTTAGACAATTTATTGATTTTTACTCTTTAATATTTATTGAAATTTTCTTTAGAAAATTTGTTGAAATTTATTAAATTTTAGAAAATATATTAAAATTTTAAGATTATTTAAATTTATAAAATTTATCGAACTTTTAAATTTTTAAATAAATGGTTTTTTTTGAGTAAATTTATTGAATTTTTATTTAAAAAAAATTAGTTCTAATTTTTGAAAATTTTACTGAATTTTTTCTTAAAATATTTACCGAATTTTCTTTTTAAAATATTTATCGAATTTTTATTATTTAAAATTATCGAATTTTTTTTTTTTAGAAAAATTATGAAAATTTTCTTGTATAAAATCTTGATTTATTTTATTTTAATTTATCTAAATTTCTTTTTAGAAAATTTATCGAAATCTGCCATCAAAAAATTCATTAAAATTTTCTCTTTAAAAAGTTTATCGAAATTTTCTGTTTAAAAATTTAGTGAAAATTATTGAAATTTTCCTTAATGTTTCAAAATTTTATTTAAATAAAACTATTAATATTTTAGAAAATCGAAATAGTATCATTTTTTTCTCATTAGAAGTTTTCAAAATTTTCCCCTAACAAAATTTCTAGAAATTTATCAATATTTTCTTTCAGAAAACTTTTTAAAACATAAAAAATATTGAAATTATTCTTTAAATAATTTGTCGAAATTTTCTCTTCAGAAAAATTATCGCGAATTATAGAATTTCTTTTTTATAAACAATGTATTGAAACTTTCTTAATACAAAAAATTTTGAATTTTTTTCTTTAGAAACTGTGTTGAAGTTTTGTACATATTTCTATTAAAAGAGCAAGTACGACCAAATCGTAACAACATTTTTAACATATCTTCCCAAAATTTTATAGCTATCTGTAATACATAAGCAAGAACCTGTTCGTAAATACTTCCAACAAATACACACACGCACGCACTTGTATCAAAAAACTATATGAGTATTTTGCTTAACCGCATTTATAAAATTTTATGACAATTTGTATTTGTTTCCAATGCTAAGGGTTACAATTAAATCTGGTAGTACGAGTAGTATTTAGTTGAATATGTGTTTTTTTTTTTTTTTTTTTTTTTTTTTTTTTTTTGCTGAAAATCAAAGGGGCGTTTTAATATTGTGATTATGTTAAGAGTTAAGTTGTGACTGTGGAAGTGACTGACTGAATAATTTGATGACAACCCTTGTAGTTACAGCATTTCCTACATCCCAGCATTTGTGTATTTGTGTTCAGATACTCATCGGTCTAATGAAAATTAATCTAAATTGCTATAGCATATGTGACATTTTTACTTCCTTGTCGTGTAGTTGTTTTTGTTTCTACTTTTCCATTTCTTTTTTGGACTTGTATTTATTTGTAGTTTTTGGGTATTTATTATTGTTCTTTGTTATTTTTGTTTTTCCCTGGTGTTTGCTATATGATGTTGATTTTTCGATTTAATTTTTGGAAATGTGTAATTTAACGCATGATTAGAGATGATTTCCTTTTTTTTTTGTAGTTTTCGTCCATTTGAAAAGAGCATAAATATAAATAAATAGTTAAATACATATTGTTGACATTAAAGATAATAAAATTATGGCAACATTTTTAGTGTAAATGGAAAATCTATACAATTAATAAAATAGCCAGAAATTAGCAAAATTTATGACACAAAATTAATTTCTAAATAGAAGCGTTTAATGTTAAATGATATAAATATTTTAGTACAAAAATTAATTATAAATTAAAATTGTTTGTAACTTGTAGTTTTAAATATTATAAAAAAATATAGTTATTTGGTAAATTAATAATATATACAGTTATTAAATTTATCTAAATTTTCTTTTCAAAAAATTCTTCTAAATTTCATCTAAACTTTCTCTTTAGAAAATTTACTTAATTTTTTTTTTTTTTGAAAATTTACTTATTTTTTTTTTTTAATTTATTTAAAGTTTCCCTTCACTTACGAAATATATCGATATTTGGAAAATTTTTATCGATATTTAAAAAATTTACAGAAGTTTTCTTTGTACAAATATAATTTTTATTTTAAAGTGCATCTAAATTTCCTTTGCAGAAAAATATTCGCAATATTATTTTTAAAAAATTTAACGAAATTTTCGAAAGATTATTGAAGTTTTCTTTTTAAACTTACCGAAGTTTTCACTGTATTGAAAATTTATTAAAGTTATTTATTTATTTGTTGTTATTATTATTATTATTATTATTATTATTTTTTTTTTTTTTTTTTTTTTGATAGTTTATTCAAAATTTCTCTTAAGAAAAATGTTTGAAGTTTTTCTTAAATAATCTTATTGAATTTTTTTTTTTCATAAGAAAATATATCGATATTGTATATATATTATTGTGTATTAAAATTCTATCAAAATTTTCTCGTTTAGAAAAGCTTTCAAAATTTGTTCTCTTTAAAAAAATTATAGAAATTTATTCTGTTTAATAAATTACGGCATCAGAAAATTTACAGATTTATAATATCTTTTTCTTTGGAAAGTTATAAAAAAATAATAATTTGTTGAAATTTTATTTAATAAAATTTTCTTGAAAATTTCTCTTAAGAAAATGTATCGAAAGTTTTACTTAAGAAAATTTATTAAAATTATCGAATTTTTTCTTTAAAAAAGTATCAAAATTTTCTCTTAATAATTTGACAAAGTTTACTCTGCAACATTCTCCCGAAAACTTATCAAGTTTGCCGCAAGCTTTAACATTATAAAATTTATTGAAATTTTGTCTAGAAATTTTATGAAATTTTTATTTTAAGAAATTTACCTTTTTTTTAGAAAAATTTATCGAATTTTTCCTCTGTATTGAAAATTTGTCCAAATTGGCTCTTTGGAAAATATATCAAAATATTTTCATAAGGAAATTTAATCAAGTGATTGAAAATTTATTCAAATATTTTCTTTAAAAATTTATCAAAATTTTTGTTTAAAAAATTTATTGAAATTTTTTATTGAAATTTTTTATAAAATTTTTCGTAACTTTCTTTTAAGAAAATCTAACAACTTTCTCTTGCAAATTTATCCAAATATTCCCATCAGAAAATTTATCCAATTTAATTTTTAAAAAAATTATTGAAATTTTCTCTTTGAAAAATTGTAAAAATTTTTGAAAATTTATCGAAATTAAATTAAAATTTCTCTTTAAAATTATGGAAATTTTATGCCATAGATTAATAACTAGATATTTATGAGAGAGGAAAACCCTGATTGAATTGTCAGAAACCTAATTCATGCAACAACAAAATATATTTTTATTTTTGTGTTTTGAAAAAAATTAGTAATATTTTAGAAAATTTAGTTCGAAGTGCCTCTCACATAAACTTCTAATTGTATTCTATGTTTTTTGCTTAGATAAATTTTTATAAACCTTCTGTATAGACTTAAACATAGAATACAACTAGAAGTTTATGTGAGAGGCACTTCGAACTAAATATTCAAAAAAGACACAAAATTACTCATTTTTTTCAAAACACAAAAACAAAATATGTGTGACTGCATGTATTTTTTTGTTGCATGAATTAGGTTTTTGACAATTGAATTAGGTTTTTTTTTACATAAATATCTATTTATTAATCTATGGACTTAAACTTAATCTTTTAAAAATTTATCAAAATTTTCTCTTTCTAAAATCTATTGAAGTTTACTCTTTAAAGAAAATAATTATTAAGATTTTTTTTTAGAAAGTTTAATGAAATTATCTGTTTAAAAAATTTATTGAAATTTTCTATTCAGGAAACTTATTAAAATTATCTCTTTAGAAGTTTTATTAAATTTTCCCCTATAGAAAATTTATTGAAATTTAATCTTTAGAAGGTTTATCTAAATTCTCTTTTAAAACATGTATTTTTTTATTTAATTTATTAAAATTATTTCTTTAGAAAGTTTTAAAAATAAGTTTCTTTAAAAATGTTACCGAAATATCTATGGAGAATTTTTGAAATTTGATGTTTTCTTTGGGAAACTGATGGATTTTTTTTATTTAAAATATCAAGATATAAAAAATCCTTTAAGATTCTATCGATAATTAATCAAAATTTTCCATAAATTGATTTTTTTTAATATAATTTTTTCTAGAATACATATTTTCGAAATATGTAAAGTCTTTTAATTTTTTTATTTTTATAAAATTTTCTAAAAAGTTTTAAGAAATTTCTTGGTTATGAAAAGGTTTTCAAAAATATATTGAAATTCTTTAAATTATGAATATTAAGTAAACTACTCTTCTTAGAATATTTTTCGAAATTTTCTATATTTTTCGAATTTTTTTATTAAATATTATTAATAATCAAAATTTTGAAATATTTCCCCTTCTTTCTAATTTGTATCACCACATGTTCCTAAGTGTTTTCAATAAGTTCCTTTCATATACAACATTTTTAATATTTCCTCTAAAATGTTAAAAAAAAAACATTAAATGATGCTTTTAGAAAAATTTTAAAGCAAATAAAAATAAACAATTTCTATTGGATTCGAACTTAATTTTTGTTGTTTTTTGTTTGTTGTAATACTCGTATTTACAAATGCATTTAAAATTTGGAATAGAATTTCACAGAGCAATCAGAGTAGTAAATGTTTGTTAAATGCACGTGGATGAGTAGACAAATATGGATTTATATTCTACATGTTCATGTTGTTGTTTAAGTCGATTCTTTCTTTTTTTTTCAAAATTTTGTCCAAATGATAATAAAAACAAATCACCAGTGAAAAACTAACAAATGATGAAAGTATTAGAACAAGTAGACAATGAGATGATACTCCAAAATGAAATGCTAAAACAAAAATAAAAACCAAATCAAAATATACTTCAGCACGTACGGATCTGATGTAAACTTACATACATATGTACATACGTATGTTTAGATACACACAAATACATAGCTATAAAGATACATATTCTAGAACAGGTATTGATTGCATTCTATACTGTATTTAATGGATAAACTTACATATAAATTTTATCAAAAGACTTTTTTACTATTTATTTCAAGGTATGTAATTGATAGACAATAAAGGATTTAATATTAAGGCCCAGTAATGAATTATATCGAATTAAATTCCAAAGTAAATTCAAAAACAAAAATAAGAGATAAAGAAAATATTATATGTGGCGAAGTTTTCGCCATGAAAATTTTATTGAAATTTTTCGTAAAAAATTTTTTTAATTTTTTTTTTTTTAATTTTATCGAAATTATTTTACAAAATTAATCAAGTTTTTTTTTTTTTTGGTCTTTTATAATATTTGCCATTTTTTCTTTACTTTTATATTTATTAAATTTTTTCTTTTGGTTTTTTGTTAAAATTATTTGTTAAAAAGAATTGTTTGAATTTTCTCTACAGAAAATGTATTTTTCTATACAAAAATGGGTAATTCATCATAACCAGAAATTAGTTCTATAACTAGTTCCAAAATGCATAAATATAACCTATATGCATTGTAGTTTGGCGTTACAATCAGTGAGCCATTTACTAAAGCCCGCTTTTTTAATTAATTAAAATTGATTAAACTTGTTTGGATTTGGAAATACTTTAAGAACCAATTTAGAATCACAATAAGTTTTTACTCCATAAGTATCAGAATTAGTTGCGATACCACTAGTTCTAAAGATATGATTAAAAAATCTAAAATTATAATTATACCAGTTCTACAATTTGTTCTAAAATCTTTCCTAAGTATTAATCAAAAGTTTCTCGTTCGAAAATGTATTTAAAGTTTCTCTATTGTCAACTGTACATTTTCCAATATTTAAAATGAATCGAAAATTTATATAAATTTCTTAAAAAATATACATATATAAATTATTCAATTTAATGAAAGTGTTTTCTATAATTCTTTTTCACTTTAAAAAATCTACAAAAATTTTCTTCTCTACATAATATTTTTCGAAATTTCTTCAAAATAATTTATATAAAAATTTCTAAATAGAAAATTTATGAAATTTTATCGTTAGTTAATCTAATTAATTAGTTATTTTGTTTTTTTTTTTTAATTTATAGATTTTTTTATTTTTCGCTTTCAAAAGCCTATTGCAAAATCCCTTTCCTCTATTGAAAAGATTGAACTTGTTTGTAGTCAACAGGTTTCAAACTTATATGTAATAAAAATTTATTGATATTTTTTTAAAAGAAAATTTATAAAAATATTTTCCTTTGCTGTATGTGAAATTTAATAAAATTTTCTCTATATGCAGATTTATATATATATATATATATATATATATATATATATATATATTAAATAAATTTTTATATTTCCTTCAAAATTTGTTATCAAATTTTATCTATATAGAAAACTTTAAAATTTTTTCTTTGCAAAAAATTTTTCTATAGAAAATTTGTCTATAGAAAATGTGTAAAAAAGATCTTCTTCTTTAGAAAAATTATCGAAATTTTCCCATTTAGAAAACTTACTGAAATTTTCTCTAAAAAAAAAAACTTATTGAAATAATCTCTTCGGAAAACTTACTGAAATTATCCCTTTAGAAAACTTATAATTTTATTTTTGGATAACATCGAAATTTTCTCTTTAGAAAACTCATTGAAATTTTCTCCTTTTATTGAGGAATTTGTTTAGAATTTTTATCTTTTTATTATAATTTTCTTTTTAGAGAAATTAATGAAATTTTCTCTCTAAATGAAGTTATTGAAATATTCTCTTCGGAAGGCTTACTGAAATTTTCTGTTTAGAAAACTTATTGAAATTTTCTCCTTTGTAAATTTATTGAGAGATTTGTTTAGAATTTTGATTTTTTTATTATAAATATCCTTTTAGAGAAATTAAAGAAATTTTCTCTCTAAATGAAGTTATTGAAATATTCTCTTCGAAAGGCTTACAGAAATTTTCTGCTTAGAAAACATCGAAATTTTATCTTAAAAAAGAAAAAAACATTGAAATATTGTCTTCGGAAAACTTTCAATAATTTTATCTTTAAAAGCGTCGAAATTTTGTCTTATCAAGGAAGTTTTTAGAAAGCTTATTGAAATTGTTTCTTAAGAAAACATCGAAATTTTCTCTTTAGAAAACTTATTGAAATTTTCTCTTTAGAAAACTTTGAAATTTAGAATAAATTGAATTTTTCTCTTTTACAAATTTATCGAAGAATTTTTTTGAATTTGGATTTTTTAAAAGAACATTGAAATTTTCTCTTTAGAAAACTTATTGAAATTTTCTCTTTAGAAAACATCGAAATTTAGAATAAATTGAATTTTTCTCTTTTACAAATTTATCGAAATTTTTTTGAATTTAGATTGTTTATTATAATTTTTTAAAAGAACTTATTAATATTTTAAAGAACTTATTGAAATTTTCTTTTTAGAAAACTTATTAAAATTTTCTCTTTAGAAATCTTATTGAAAGTTAATTTTAAGAAAACATCGAAATTTTCTCTTTAGAAAACTTATTGAAATTTTCTCTTTAGAAAACATCGAAATTTAGAATAAATTTAATTTTTCTCTTTTACAAATTTATCGAAGAATTTTTTTGAATTTAGATTTTTTATTATAATTTTTTAAAAGAACTTATTGAAATTTAAAAGAACTTATTAAAATTTTCTCTTTAAAAGAACTAATTGAAATTTTCTTTTTAGAAAACTTATTAAAATTTTCTCTTTAGAAACTTTATTGAAAGTTAATTTTAAAAAACATCAAAATTTTCTCTTTAGCAAATGTATGAAATTTTCTCTTCAAAAAATTTATCAACATTTTTCTTTTAGAAAATTCATTGAAAAGAACTTTTTTTATAAAACTTTCCACAACTTTCTCTGAAGAAAATTTATTTAAATTTATTCTTTATTTCTGTTTAAAAAATGTATAATTTTACTTTTTTTCGTTTTAAAATTTTGCATAATTTTCTTAAGAAATTACTTCTTCCATATTAATCGTGTTATTTCTATAAACAATTTATTGATTGTTTTATTTAAGACATTTTTCTTTTTCCATTCCGATTTGAAGAGAAAGAATATTTACATAAACAAATAATGTAAATAATCTTCTGACTTAGTGTTGATATTTTAGAAACATAAAACATTTTATAAGAATTATTTTATAAAAATTCCAAATGCACTATCATTTGGACACCCTCAATCTGATGTTTTTTTTATGGAACGACATGAAATTGGACTAAAACTTATATTAAAATTTCGGAAAATTGTCCATAGGACTTTTCAACAGTGTGCGATCCAAAAAATGAAATGGAAATAATTTTGCACTTTCAGAACAGCTGGTTCGATTGAAATGAAATTTCATAGTGATAGTAGAGGTGTAGGCGAGTTTAAGTTTTTAGTTTTACTGGGGGCGGGTCTCAAAGTTGAACACCTCGCATGTAAAAATTTTTTAAAAAAACCCTGATTCATTATATCTGTACCGATTTGAAGGATTTTTGCAGGAAGGGATTTTGCTGGACAAGATTTACAAAATAGTGTTGTTTCTTTCAGTTTATGAGATATTGGGCTTCAAAAATTAAACTTTTTATTTTTAACGCACGTAGGTGAAGTTTTTTCGCTTTCACGGATCCAAATTTCATCCGATATTTTAAAATATTTTCTATTTTATTAACAACAAATAACAAAATCGTGCACAGAAAGAATTTTGCAAGAAATCAAAAATTATATGCGTTTGTATTTGAACTTTGAAAAAAAGTCGAATTTTCCCCCTTTTTTGCAAAAAAAAAGCAGTCTTTTTCTGATATATAGAAATTATCTTAAATAACACACACAGTATTTACATTTTTCTGAAAGACAAATAAATATAAAATATTTTAAAGGAAAAAAAATTAAGAAAGTTGATTCCCTCGGGGACCATGGTCTACCAAATTAGAATTATTTCCAATTTTCGCCTTAAATTTTTCAAATCGCAAATATGGTATCAAAAAAATTTAATATTTTTTATAAGACCTAATTCTTATTTTTTCAGTAATAGAAATATTTGTTTACCGATATCGGTTGGGAAGATATAGCAAAAAAAAAAACAATTTTTGAAAATTTTTGAAAGTTTTTTGAGAATTGCTGGATTTGTTCAATCGGACCAGCCGTTCCGAAAATGCATAATTATTTCCATTTAATTTTTTGGATTACACACTGTGCATAGGGATAATTTAATTTCATTTATCCAACCCAGCAAAAACTTTGCTTTCCTGGTAAGCTAGCAGGTATAATTGGAAACAAAAATAAACTACTTATTTTTTGCCTGAATAACTAATTATTTTTGTTCGACTTGTCCACAAATTCATGTATTTATTTTTTGACTCTAGGGGTACTCAAAAATATGTACCTAAACGAAAACAAAAATAAAAAAAAACAAAAAAATTTTGCCGCCAGTGAGACTCGAACTTGGACACAAACTAACCATTCGTTTTTACTGACTCAGTACACCATCTCGCACATAGCATCCTAAGCGACAAAAACTCTATTTAGTTTAAAATATCTTTTTAGACATTTTATTATAAAAAACTAACAGCTTCAGAATGGGGCTGAACCAATCCGACGCTCTAGCCAACTCATCCACGTGATTGCAGTATTACTGTGCTATTATACTACTGAGTACTTATTAATGTAATACAAAGTAGGCAAATAATAATGACGCCTCATTACCAATAAACTACTTTAATAAGTATTTGTTATTATCGAAAACCAAAAAGTTTTTGCTGGGAAGTTACACGTTCTTTCAACTTTAATTTTACCATTACTCCTACTATTTATATAAAATTCTCTTTACCGCTTTTAAATCTCATCCAACCCTCATATCAAATAATTGAAAGTTTATCGATTTCATATGAGAATTTTATGAGTTACTTGACCATCAAATGTTGTAAAAATATCATTATGTTCTCGTTACTTCGATTAAATGTTACATGAGTTCTATTCAAGATTTAAGTGTTTCTTAGGTGGCACATACACATTCCGGTGGATTTAATAGAAATCAATTTTTATTGTTACCAACAATAGTGGCTAACAGACGAGAATATATGTATAAAATATTCATCTATTTGGCCATTTAAAATCAATTGAAAGTTGTAAAAATGATGACTGGCCATCATAATAACAATTGAATAAAATTTCATTTATGCGTCTGTTTAAGTATAAATCCTGGTGTGTATCTTATCAACAATAGGATTTTATGGGATTCAATTGTATTTCGTATGCATAAGAGAAAAAAAAATCATAAAAAGAAAATGAGAAGTTAACAGTAGCTTTTTTATTATTCAAAAATTATTTTAATTTACTTAACAGAAATTAAAAATCTTATTTTTATATTTTAAAGTGTCTGGTATTAACGATTTTTATTGATTTAAAATATATTTCAAAATTTTGATATTGAACCCTATTATTTTTTATATGAAATCATGAAATCACTTCCAAAATTATCATTATGAAATAATAACATGAAATTATTGTTTTCAATTATCAATATTTTGATAGGAAATCTAAATCATATTCATAAATGTAGGTATTTCAAAATCTATAAGTACTGACGGCAATCTAAAATACTTATCACTACATAACTATTTAAATATAATCAAATGAAACAAATTAATTTGTTAAGATTTTAAGTTAGTTGTAGAGAAGTGTTTACTTTAATTATTATTTTTTTTCATATTTATTTGTAAATAAAAATATTTAATTTTTAGTTTAATAAATATTAAACAATACATGTCATATCAATTTAAAATAAAATGCATACACATATGTAAAAAAATGTTAGAAAAAATAAAAAACGCAACAACCATGAATGAATAATACGTGTTTTAATAATGTATTTTTCAACCGTATCTAAATTGAAAATCAATAGAATTTGATTACGAATAAAAAAAAAGGAAACAAATTAATTAAAATCGATGGGCAAATTGTTACAAACATGTACTTAAACTTAGGTATCCAAATTAAATATTTAAAATGATAAAATTTATTTTTAAATTATCAAATATTTATTTGAGAATACAATTGCAAAACGTCACTAATGATTAGACAACATGTAGACATTCTTAATGTCAGGATATTTTTGGGTGAAATGCTTAGGAAATACATTAGTAGAAGTACGAGTAATGACGATAATGAATATTGATTTGAAATTAACAGATAAATAAATGACATGATTTACAAATAAAGAAACAAAATATTATTTAAACAAATAAATATATATTCATATTTAACTTACATATTTGTATGCACATAATAAGTGTTTTAGTTTATTTTAAATATGTTTCTTTTGGTGAGAAAATTATGAAAGGAAGATAATAAAAGAGTACGACGTAAAATCCTAAGGAACAAATAAAACAAAAAACCAATAAAAAAAAACGAGAAAGAAAGATATAGTTGGCCAAGACCTACTATATGATACCCTACACCATTGCATACTAGCAAAAAAAAATTGAGGAAGGGGACTGATATTACACCTGTGGCCAATTTTACTAAATGTAAAATAAAATATATAAAGACCGGATAATGCGTTGATACTAACATCTAGATGATTTTATGCACTTTAGGGCGTTTCCTGGTATGGTAAATTATGGACCGATTCTTATAAAATTAGGCAATATTGTTTCTACTTATATAAAACTTATTTGTGTCGAATATAAACTTGATACTAATATGTGCATTTATGATCATTAAACCCCTATTCCGGGAGGACATTTGAATGGGGGCTAGGTGAAATAACGGACCGATCATAATCAATTTTAATAGGCTTCATTCTTGTGTCATGGAAGTACTACATGCCAAATTTCTTCAAAATAATTTTCAAAATTGCGACCTTTATCTTCTGTACAAGGTTTACATGGACAACCAGCAAGACGGACGGACGGCCATCGTTATATCGACTCAAAAAGTGATTCTGAGTTGATTGGTATACTTTAAGGTGGGTGTTGGATGATTTTTTTCTGTGCGTTACAAACATCAGCACAAAAGCAAAATACCCCAAACACCTGTAGGGTATAAAAATGGTTTGTTGTTTTGAAGCAAACACTGATTTGACAGAGATACATACTTGGGTGCACCCAAATTAAAAATCATCGATGTTTAAAGCTCAAATGAAAATTTACTTCATTCTAAGATACCGTTTCTCAAAATTTTCATACTGACATTATCCTTTCGTGAGCCAGATCAAAATTAAAAGAGTTGCTTTTTTGGGTTTTTTTTCATATTTCTGCCAAAGGAACAATATGAAAATTTGATATCATAAAAAAGGCCTTTAAGACGCGCATTTAATAACATAACAAGAGTCCAAAGACCAGGTCCAAATGAGTACAAAATTTTGCAATTTTTCACAAAAAATTTGGATATTTGAATTTTTTACACATAAATATTTAAAAAATAACACCAAAACAAAACAATATAATCCTCTAGCAGTTATACCGGAATGGTTTTTTCCTTTTTTTTTAATTTGAATTTGTGTGAATTTTATTCGATTTTTTCGAAACATAATTTTCTTCATATACAGATGTTTCCAAATGAGGAGAAATTAAACGAATATAGCATTAAAATACGCATAATTTTATAAGCTCACTAATGATATATAACACTTTATAATTCTATTAACAAGCAACGAAATAAATTAAGTTTAATTGAAATTTATGCTGTTTACAATTATACCTGCTAAGTAAAGGCGCCCATAGGCACATACCGCAGAGATGTACTGCCAATGAACAGCCCTATACTTGTGTAATTGACGATTTCACTACACATTGATCAATGAAATTTTTGTTTTTGTGAGAAATTTCGAATTTCTTTCAATGTAAAAAGTCAAACTGAAATTTGCATATATGACAAAGAAAGCTTCAAAAATTCATTCAAAATATCTGTTTGCAGCATGAGTTCATTTTGAAATCAAGACGATTTTGATTTTTCATACTGCATTGTCGGTGTGACGCACACATTCAAAAGCTCTCTCATTTTAACTAATACATACTTATTACATGAGTTTATGCTTACTCCTTGGAAGAGAGTGTTTTTTCATCTAACCATTTTTGGCACTCCTGGATGTTCAAAAGTAGAAAATGCACAAATTTGCAATAACAAAATACATTAGTATCGAATTTTGATCTCAAAAACTTGACTTGGGCAACTGTTTACATTCCAGAGCAAAGAAAAAGAACAAGCGTGACATAGTTTTGCTCAGTAAATACGAGTATATAACTCTTAAAGTGAACTATGTTGTTGTTTATAGTGTTGAATAAAAAATGTGTTAATATAAAAAATTGTTTATTTTTATTTAGTGATATTTCCTTTTTAATATTTCATATTCAATTTAAAGTTATCTTAAAAATATATAGAATAGATACCAATGTGTATTATTTAGAGAATGTACATCGAAAACTATTCTTGTTTTACCCGGTGTTCCGCAAAATAATCATTTCGGCCCCTTATTATTCCTAATATTTATAAATGATTTACCAGCTTGTATTAAAAATTCAAGAATATTAATGTATGCTGATGATGTAAAGCTGTTCCATAGCTTTAACTATTCCTATCAATGTTCCTTACTCTAAACAGATCTTGACAATCTTAACGATTGCTGTATGACGAATCTCATGGATCTGAATTTAAGAAAATATAAACTCATGATGTTCTACAAAAGAAGTCCAATACTCTGTAGATATACAATAAATGAATATGAACTTGATCTAGTGGAAGAATTGCTTGATCTGGATTTATTGCTTGATTTTAAACTATCCTTTAATTCCCACTTTTCACAAATCGTTAATAAGTCAAATTGAGTTCTAGGTTTCATCAAGCTCTGGGGGAGAGAATGCAATGATCCTTACGTTTCCAATTATTCACATTTCTTGTAATACTAATACTGGAATATGCTTTCGTGGTCTGGGATGCTCATTACAAAGTTCATATAAAGAAAATTGAATAATATAAAAAAAATTAAAATTTTCTGATTACAGCTTTGCGATTTGAGAAATTAAATTGGAAATTTGTTGAAAAATAGGTTAAATTTGGAAAGCCCTGTTTTTTTGATTTTTTCCCCCCTTTAAAATATTTAGTTATCTATCAGAAAAATTACAAATGCTGTTTATGCAAATTTGTATATAGCAGAAAAATAATGCGACCACAATTTTGTTAAAGAAAACGGAAAAAACGGGAAAAAATCGACTTTTTTTCAAAATTCAAATTTAAGTGCTTATAACTTTTGACTTCGTAAATTTTTTTCAAAATTTTTTCTTTACACTATTTTGCTGTTTGTTGTAATAAAATAAATAAAATAAAAAGTCAGGTGAATGTTGGACCCGCTATAACGAAAAAACTTCACCAAGGTAAGTTAAAAAGTAAACATGTTAATTTTTGAAGCCCAATATCTCGCAAAACAAAAGAGATAATGATATGCGTAAGATATATGTTTTGTAGATCTCGACCAGTAGAATCCTCTCATATAAAAATCTTTCATATCGATTCAGATATTACGAATCTGGTTCGTTTTAAAAAATGTTCATGCCCGAGGTATCTAAATCTGGAACCCGCCCCAAGCTCAAAACCTAAACTCGCGTACACCTCTTCTATCACTATGTGAAATTTAATTAAAATCAGACTAGCGATTCCGAAACTGCATAATTATATTCATTTAATTTTTTAGATCGCACACTGTGTAACGTACAATTTCATTGAACGAACGTACAAATTCTTTAAATTCAACTAACATATTCTTTTATTATTAAAAGTATGCAAATGTTTCCTAAAACAAGGAACTAATTTACTGATTTACTTATTTTGTTAAGTAATGCGAGTAAATTAAATTCATACCTTGAATCAAAGAATTTTGGGAAAAAATCAACGAATTTCATTTAACGTATTTCATTCGTTAAAATTACTTTTTTCATTGTAGAAGATTTAAGTTAAATTATTTTACCTTCTAGCCTTCACATGTATATATTAATAGATTTTGAAATTGTTTTTTTCCAATAGTTTGCATTTCCAAAACTAAAAATATAATACAATATAAAATTTAAAATTTCACTTGAATTAAATGAATAACATATTTTTTAATAATTCAGTACTTCCTCATTTGTCATGACAAAATCGGTTTCAACAACAACAATAATACATATAGTTTATTATTGCTGGTTTTTGCTGTTCATGTTGTCAACAATCATTATCAACAATTGATTTTACAAAACAAATAATTACATTTTGAAAACAAACAATTGAAACATTTAACAACATGACATTTGTATGCGTATGTGTATATAAACATACATACATACATACATACATACATACATACATACACACATCTATACATACATGCATGCATACGTTTTATTTTTGTTTTTGAATGTGTGAGTGTTGTTACAAAAATCTGATCAAATATAAATCAAAAGACGATTTTCGCGGAGAACACATTAACGAGCAATCAAGAAAAGCAAAAAAAAAAAAAACAAAAAGAACGTTAAATGGTAAACAAAAATATTTAAAAAAATCCTTAACATCAGTGTCTTTAGGCTTATCACTCAGTATACCAACAACATGCTGATATAAACACATGTGATGCATTACGTTACGCAAATATATAACAAACACAAAGAAGGAAAAGGGTGCATGTCAGTCCGTCCGTCTGTTCGCTTGTCTGCTAACTGACTACCTTTATTTCGTTAATCGCATTGGCATTTAAAGAAATCAACAACATGTCACAAACTTTACAATTTTATTACACATACATAAGACACTTTTTAACTCACTGTTGCATACAACACAACCCTACAGTTCTGATGGTGGTAATGTGAGATCGCTTTTTAAAAAAAAAAACTATTCAATAATATATAACTACAATTAATAGCACTACAGAATCCTTTGTAATGTAAGTGCAAATCATTCGACAATTTTATTCCCCGTAGTCAGTTTTTGAATAAAAAACTATGTAAATTTGTTTGGTTTTTCCATACAAATCAAAAATCATTTTGAACTAGTTTTTATTGAAAACCAAATAAAAACCACTAAAATAACTATTTATGATATATCCTGTTTAGCAAATTTTAGAACCGTAGCTTTTATATACACTGCCTGTCACTTGAATAAGGAATCACATTCTTTTAACTTTAATTAAGTATATCTCCTAAACTAAAGTTCGGAAAAAAATAATATTTTGCGCAACCAAATATCAAAGTGTTGGCTTTAGTCTCCTGAAGAAATAAAAAATATGCATATTTTGTTATACTAAAATTATGCATTTATTTAAAGACATGTATATCTGTGGTACTATTTCGTGTGTCACTTGAATAAGGAATTCTTTTAATATTAATCAGGAAGGCTATGATTTGAATCTCTTTCAATATAAACGACTAGAGAATTTTTAATTTGATAGTTTTTAAATAGTTTTTATTAAAAAATGGGACGTGATAAGGCTCTTAACAACTCTGAAAAAGAAAAAATTCTGATTTTGAAATCTCAAGGTCAGAATCCGGTCCAAATAGCCAAAAACATTAATAGAGGAAAGACAGTTGTATACAATTATTTAAATAACATGGAAAGATATGGAAAAAAACATGAAATGGCGGAAGAAAATGGCAACAACTCCAAAAGAAAGATGAAATATTCTTAGAATTACATCAAATTCTGCCATGTTGGTATCAAAAATGTTGGTATGAAAAAAGTGGAGTCAGTGCCAGTTTAAGAACAGTGCACCATATTTTTTAAAGTTGTGCCCATACATAGTCCCACGAAAACTGCATAAAAAACCACCACTTAATGAAAAACGCAAATCACAACGTCTATAGTTTGCCAAAAATACAATGACATGGTCCGACAAATGGTTTAAAGTTGTATTTTCCGATGAAAAAAAAGTTTAATATTGATAGTCCCGACGGGTATAACTATTACTTCCATAACCTAAATAAGGAGGAATTATTTTTGAGCCGCAGACACAGCCGAGAGGGCGGAATAATGGTATGGGGTGCCATTTCGTATTATGGTACCATAGAATTGATTTTTGTGTCCAACAAAATGACTGCAACGGCTTACAAAAACATTCTGGAGGAAGCATTTCCAAAATTTAATGATTTCTTTGGACCCATACCTTGGACGTACCAAGACGATAACGCCCCGATTCATACCGCCAGAGCAGTAAAACAATGGATTAATCAACAAGGTGTTCAACTTTTGTATTGGCCCCCATATTCATCAGACCTGAATCCAATGGAAAATGTCTGGGGTTGACTTGCAAGAAAAGTTTATGAAGGAGGAAAACAATTTGAGACGATAGAATCCTTAAAGGATGCAATAACGGAAGCATGGAGTTCAATTTCGTTAAATTACTTAAAGTCATTATACAAGTCGATGCCAAATCGCATTTTTGAGGTTATTTCTAAAAATGGTGGCAGTATTCATTACTAATTGAATGCTAGAAGATAATAACTTTCATTATTATAATACGAAATTTAAAAATAAATTACAGTTTGCTTAGTTTTATAATATTCCTTATTCAATTGATCACAGAAATACATGTCTTTAAATAAATGCATAATTTTAGTATAACAAAATATGTATATTTTTTTATTTCTTCAGGAAACTAAAGCCAACACTTTGAAATTTGGTTGCGCAAAAAATTTTTTTTTTCTGAACTTTAGTTTAGGACATATACTTAATTAAAGTTAAAAAAAATGTGATTCCTTATTCAAGTGGCAGGCAGTGTATAAAGAGAAAAATGAAATTTTAAATTTATAGAAATTATTTGTTTTGTTTATGAAATTATTACAATGAGCAATTTATTAAAAATTGCTAAAATATGTTTTAATATTGAAACTATATATTCTCTGATCTAAGAAATAACAAAAAGGGCGGAAATAGAAGATATCCAAGAAATATTAACTTCAACAAAAACTTCATTGGAACAAATAAGGTATGTAAACTTTGTAGTTTTTGAAATTTTGTTTTTCAAAAACCAATTAGTTTTTGTTTTGGTATTAACGACATATTATACTATATAGATATTTATGGCCTATGAACTTTCAAAGCACTTTAGCAAATTGAGGTGAAGGAAAATAGATTTGTCGAGACAGTCCCTAGAACTGTAGGGAACCCAACTGTTCTGTAGTGGTAGTGTAACCGTTTTTTAAATTTTAGATTCTTTGCCATCACAGTCAATACATTTTCGAATTTCGTAACACTTACATGTTATTATTAACTTAATAATACAAATTGAAGTTAATCGTCTAATTCAATATTCCTAAATAATCTAGAGTGTAGTCAATTTAAAGTTTCGTAGCTAACATTACACTGGTTCTTTTTAAATTCTGTAGTGTCAATTGATTAATACTCACATATGAATAAAACTAATCACGTGACACTTTATGTTAAGCAATAATGACCCAAAATGTCTCATCACCTACAGTCATCAGAACTGTTGGTAACAATCATATGCAAACATATCCATAATATTACATACAAATACACATAATAATCGTTCTTATATAGACCTTTTTTCAATGCTTTCTTTATTTATATTTGTTTATTTCCAATCCTTCAAATAACAAAATTATTTCTTATATTCCTATAGAAGAGTAACTACAGCTTAATACTGCACTGAATCGATTTACTGATTGATTGATACGAGAGTATGAATATAAGTGTATGTTGTCATATTTTATGAGACATCATAAATAAATACAAAGAAAAAATAAGAAACAGTAACAATAAATAAAATATTTACTTTTCCACACCTAATGAGGCAACTAAAATAGCTAATGTTGCATGAAACGATGATGATAAAAAAAGAAGCAACAATTTCCTTAACATGAGTCTTTGGAAATTAAATCATAAATTCATCACTGAGTCATAGTATACATAAGTATAAAAACATTATTTATATAATCAATAAATTATATTTAATAGGGCTTTGGAGGGATCTTTTAATCTGGATAGATTATAGCTTCTAGGAGTTAAAATAAAATATATAAGGAGATAATTATAGGCATTAGTTAAAACATACCTAGTTGATCTTGGGAGACTTGCAGACTTCTGATTAGAGTCTCATTAGTAGGGGGGCGCATTTTCATGTAAATACATTAAGGCGACTCACTTCCAGTGAAAGGAAAAAAGTGTTTAAAAAATAAACCCTAGTCTGTTCTATAATGTTGCCCAAAATATTACGGTTCTACTGTTGATCATTCGTGAGCTGGATCGTTGAAGAAAAAGTATTTTTTAGTTTTTTGATCATTTTTGCATTTTCTTCCAAAGCGAATAATAAAAAGTGCGGTACAGTTGAAAAGCACATCCATTGGTGTATAAAACATATCCAAGACTGACCCCAATATTTTTATATACCAAAAAAAAATATCGTAATTTTCAAGGTTTACACAACAGGTGCAAAGGGTGTATATTAGTTTGTCATTTCCTTTGTAATTTCCACAATTTTCGCTGGAGAGCAAAAAAGTTTATATTTTCTGGATCCTTATAAGGAATGATGTCGATACGACGATGTCCGTTCGTCGGTTGAAATGGCAACACTATGTAATATGATCTTTGGTCGTGGGTTGGTTTTTGCTTATAGCGTAACTCGATGTAACTATACTAAACAAGTTTGCAATCGTAAATTGCCTTGTTGTCTCTATTTGACAGTACCAAAGCAGAGTTTGTGGACTATAATTTGACAGCAGCAGAAAGGAATATGTATTTTCTGTGCCGCTACATACTTCAAAAGCATTCGTGGTGTCTTATCCATTTTGGTTTCGTTGTACTAGATGCAATTTTGAGGGACTCAGTTAGCAGCACCAGGCGTTTGGGGTAAGTAAAAGTAAAAGAGAGATTAAACATATCCTGCTCGAAGGACCATAAACAAGTTTGCATTCGTAAACTATGATTAGAGACCAGCAGAATGGAATACGTATTTTCTGTGCCGCTATATACTTCATCAGCATTCGTGGTGTCTTATCCATTTTGGATTCGTTGAAAGCTAAACAAATACTGTTGTGATTTTAATATTTGTGGCCATAGACTCTTGTTGTATTAAATTTTTTCTAATATTTTTATACGTAAGGAAAATTATTAAACGCTTAGTAAAAGCAGTTGTAAATTAGTGCGAGCAAGAAAAGTGCAACTCTAAACAAATCAACATGATTTTTTAAATTTTAATAAAAATCGTTATTGGAAAAGTTTCGAAAACAATACTATGTTAAATACTATGATTTACTATTCTTTCATATAGACTGAAATATCTACAGATAATATTAGCAAATAATCCCAATTTCTATTAAATTTTGCTATTTTTCTTAACTATTTTGGGTAATTTTCCATAGAGATTGATATTTTTGAAATTATTATTATCGAAATCCCTTAAAAAATTATCTATGAAAAATCGATTTAATATTAATGACAGTTTGGCTTAATTTGAAAATTCATAATTGTATAAGAGCTTTGGACCGAAATATTGTGATGAAATCAACAGCTAAATATAATTTTTTCGCTATGATACGATTTTGTTTAATGCCCGATAACGCAATAATGTTCAAATATACCTTGATTTTGGTTTTAAAACAAAGTCTAACACAAGGAAAGCCAATTAGGAATTATACCTATTTTGACATTCTTTCTATGTCAAATAATTAAAATTTCATCCTTCGTGGACTCTTGCACTTGGAAGTTAATATTTAAGGAAATATGTCTATCTAGATAGTCTAAATTCGAAATATATGCGTTTAGAGTCAAATTAATTCATGTTGTCGTAATAGGATCTCATTACCATTAAAGAGTACACGTTAAAATAATGAATGACCTACCTCCAAAAGTAAAGTTGCTAATGTGGTATGTTAGAAAGGTTTCCCGTTGCCCTATTAACATCATTAAATCAACGATTGGTGGCAGTAGTAGCTTTAACTGGCTACATGTGTACATTCGAGTAATATCAAATATCTACTGTTACATGACTTGTATACATTTTTTCAGGCATGGTCGTTTCATTATTGTGTCTCTAAGATAATCCGCCACGGCGGCTTGTCTTCTTGGATAAAATCTTTTCCTTGATGTATAGCTCATACGTGGTAGAAAAAATCCTGTCATGTTACACTCTAGGATAACTTCGGTCCTAGAGAACGTAACAGTTTGGCAGGTACATATAGGTGCACCATTGCCTGGACTTGTCTGTGGGTCTATAATGGAAGAAAAGGACCTTCGGGGCCTGACCAGAGACTTAACACAATCTGGTACCACGGGAGCCAGTAGCCCCTGGTGCGGCAACATCGATTCGGTGTTGTCGCACTGGACTGGCTATTGGAGAGGCCCTTCGGGGAGTCACGTGGTGGCTGTGGTTTAAACCTAAATCGCAGGAAGGGGTTTATAGTCCCGATGTGGTGTTGCATAGCAACACGAGTCGCCAATAGTGCGGCAAGAGGTTAGATAGCTCCAACTCCTAAGCAAGGGGTAGTGGACTTATCCAGACAATGAGTCTCTCGAATTGCCACCTGTGTGTTCTTAACAGGCACATGGGGGCGTTGGTTGGCGCATTGTACTCACCCGGTGGTGAGACCACCGTGGGATAAGGCCGTCATGGCAGGTGCCCACGTTAATCTCGACCACATCTGTCTCTAAGATAATCTCATACTAGAACTGCACATCAATATTATTTCAGAACCATCATTATAACGTTGTTCTTAAATATTCTTAAATTCTTAAAAAGGATCCAGAGTGTTTTTTTAATATTATTAATATCCTTTGTAGTAAAAAAGACCTTACATTTATGTGTATTGGTAGTAATTGATAGCAATGCAATCATATTATAGTTTTGAACATTTTTCAGTAATTTTTTTTTGCAAAATTTAAAAAATTCCGTTGATTTTTTAAGAGTTGTATTTTTTTTTTTTTTTTGTTCGCATTATTTTTATAACTTTTTTAACAGAATTTTTAATAACTATTCCTTAGTGTAACAATTTGGAAAAAAAAATTACCTACAACGGTTGGCTAAGACCACAAAGAATAAAATCACAACAGAATTGGGTAATTAAATAACGCCCTAAATAATACGATTAAAAATCATATAGCCTAGCATTGCATTATTCTGCTCACAACTGTATATATAACGATTGGAAATCCTTTCGAGAATTTTGCTAATAAAATAAAAGATCGGTTCATAAATTGTGGAGATATGTACAAAAATCGTTTTTACGACTTAAAATGGTTTAAGTGGCGTTTGTGAAGCTTCCCGACAATATAGATATATAATATATATACCAAAAGATCAGAACCTTTTTCCTGAATCTTTCTATTGAAATTCGCAAAAAACATAGTTCAAAAATAATGGAGATATTTAAAATAAATCAGTCTTTCAACCCGGTTTTCGATTTTCTGAAGCCCCTTAGGGACTTCGTTTTTGCTTAACAAAGTCGGAAATTTTTTTCTGAATTTTCCTGCTGAAAAAATGAACTCAGTCGGTCCATTAGTTACAAAGATATCGACCAAAATGCATTTTTGACTGGTATCCAAGTCCTAAATAATCTACGGACTTGGTTCTTATATAGATCGATCACAGATATTTTTCTTGAATTTCGATTTTTTGAACCAACCAAATCGGTTCATAATTATTTTTGCTAATAATGGCTTAAATGACAATATTATTAAGAAAAATATAAAATTCTGATATAAATTACGTTACTACTTCTTCTAATTGACCTGATTCTTTAATATAATCTATATATATATATTTTTTTTCTGATCTCAATAACTTAATTGTTTATTAATTCTTGTTGATTGCAATTGTTTGCAGTTTCAAACACAGAATAAATAATAAATATTACCCAGCAAAAATTTTAATTGCATTGTAATGAGTTAAGAAGCTAATAAAATGGCTCTTCACTACTTACAAATTAGCTGAATAATTCATTACTTTAAAACGCTGATGACATTAGAGGCAACACTTAACCTTTACTATTACAAATAGGCATTTTAGAAAACCATTACTGAGATGTCATTACAAGAACTAATTATTTTCAAGCTATTTAATATCTCATTGATATTAAAGTATTACTGAAGTCATTATTAGTAAAAACAATAATAATTAGTTACATTTTAGATGACAAATAGCTAATGAAATGTCAGGGTATAAAAAGGGAGTCTTTTTATTTTTTTGTTTAAAAGTAAAATGATTTTTTAAATTTTAATTTAAAAAACTTAATAATCAAAAACGTAGTTAAAATAAATGCAATAAAAATAAACTATTTTAAATTAAAATTTAATTCACATGCAAATTTTGCCTTTCTTCTTTAAATATATGTATTGGTAAACTAAATTTAAAAATCAATAAAAAAGTAGTATTTACAAAAATCTTACCATAAATAAGTAATTACACATCGGTTTATAAATAAGTAGTTACTAAACAAGCTCTATGTAATGCAGACAGTATGCCGTTGTAATTGAAAAGCAACAACATCCACAACTACATGCCATTACCAAGTTTTTGCTGGGTATTTTATTATTTTAAAAGCGTAGGCGTATGTCTGATCCTCTATGTTTTTTGTTATCGATAATTATGTATAACTTGCTTATCCCGGGCCGCTTCGCTGTCCCTTTTAATGTGATAGCTAATATTTTCTTTATATAAGGGCTACCACTCTCCTTCGACCTATTCAAAATTTTAAATGCAAATTTGTTCTGCAACTTTTTAAGACTTTCACCACATTACTACTTTAGATATACGAAAATTAATATTTGCTTTGCATGGAGGCTACCCTTCCCCCCGGCCATATATGTCCTATTTTTTTTTTTTTTTTTTTTAATGCAATATGATAAGAAAGTAGTTCCCACAAGATTTGAAGACTCACACCGTAATTGTTCTTTAGATATGCTATTAAAAATCTTTGCTTTACATGGAGTGTACCATTCCCCCTCGTTCTACCCGTCCCATATTTATCTTAAATTATGAAGGTTGGTGAGAAAGTTATTCCCACCAAATGTTAGGACCCTTGCTGTAATAGTTCTTAACATATACGTTATTTAGTATTTTCGTTGTATGGGAGTACCATTTCCCCTGGTCCTATCTGTTCCATTTTCATTCTAAGTTTGGAAGTTGATGAGAAAGGTATTATTTGCAAATTTTTAAACTTTAACTGTAACAATATTTTACTTATCCCTTAATTAGTATTTTCTTTCTATGGGGGGCTACCATTCCCCCTATAGCTGCCCGTCCTATTTACATATTAATTGTTGAATTTAAAATTTTACATAATTTTTAGACTTTTGTTATGTTGGTTCGTAAGATATGCGATAATTAATATTTTCTTTGTATAGGGGGTACATTTCTCCTGCTCCTATTGAAAAATAAATTAGCCTGTTTTATTTTCGAAGCCTTTAGGATGATGCTGTGAAAATTTTAAAAAAGAATCGGTAGCTGTATATAAGGTACAAACAAACACAGATTTATTTTTATATATAAATGACAGTGATGGTCAAACTGAACCCACCCACATACCAGTGATTTAAAACCACTAAACTTATTGGCAACAATAACAGGCACCATAATAGTTATAACAACAATAAAAAAAATAAATAACAATATTGCAATGACATGCAATTGATAATTAAACAAATATTTATAAACAAATAAGTGTAATTAAATTTCAATATCTGGGTAGTAAAGGACTACTAAAAATATTGCAAAAAATCAAAAAAAAAAAATACAAAATAAATAAATAATTAATTATTATTAAGTGCGTGAGTTTATTTTTTTTATTGACAAAAGAGTATTTTTTGTCATGACGAGATAGGATAAAAAAACCGACCAATACTATTTAAAAAAAAATCACAGTTAATCGATGATTATTAAACGATAATAAAAAATAAATAGTCATAACATTATTTATTTGAATTAATTTTATTTAACAAAAATACATACATACATACCTACATACATACATACATACATACATACATACATGCAGATTAATAAACAATTTACTGCTTATTAAACAGAGAAAAAAAACGAATTTAATGTATGAATTAATGCAAATAGGACATGTTAATTAAAATTAAATACAAAACAAACGAGATTTACTACAACAAAATTTACATACTAAATACATGCAAATGTCTTTATAATTAACATATTATTTACTAGCAAATAAAAATTAAAAAAAAAATATTTTTTAATAAAAATTTCACAAAAAAGTCAAAGCATATTAAATTAAATATTGATTAATAAAATTCTCTTAAATCAAAACGATAACTAACGCAGCAACAAATCGATAAATTAGTTACTTTTAATTAATTGATAAGCACAACTTTGGTAAATTCCTATTAAATTTAGAATTATTTAATTCCAGAATTTTTTTGGCAATAGAAAATAAAGGAAACCACAAATATGCATGCAATTACATGTTTTTTTTTTTTAATGAAGCCATCGATAAAAATATTTATCCGTTTCAGAAGAAATAAAATATTTTGTCATCGATTTATAAGTGCATATTTCCGAATATTTCACCCTTAAAGGCATATTTTTACATCTAGTGATTTTTAGATAATATTTATTGCATATCTTATTTTTAGAGCATATTTAACCCTTTTAGTGCATATTTTGATATTTTGAACAAAATTTTTTAAAGCTCATGGCACGTTTTTCAAATTTGATTTGTAGTGTTAAAAAAACCAGAAAAAAATAAAATAAAAATAAATAAATAAATAGATAAATAAAAGATCTAAAAATAAAAAGCATTTAAAATTCATTTTAATGGATAACGCTTGAGTTTGTTAAAAATCGCTAAGGAGTTTGACTTGTAGGAACTGATTAAATTAACTTTATTGAAGCTTTTTTGAAATAGGATATAGAGGACTAACTTTTAAACTTGCCCGAATAGCAACCAGTTAATATTCAAAAAACAATTTGTCTTTTTCAATAAAAGCTACACGCAGAGAAAAATCATGGTTACAGCATTAACACTGCAACAATATTATGTTCTCATAACTCTATGTTCATGATAACAATGTTTTTGTTTAAATTTTGGTCATTTAATGTTTACACTCAATAAAAATTTTAATATGGTTCACTGTAAAAATTATATGTTTTTAAATATTTTTACAGGAAACAAAGTTTTATTAATATGAAAATACTTCTACAACTATTAAATATTTGCAATCATTTTCATTGTTCTTAAACCATACTCTGTTTTTAAACTATATTAATATTATTATCCCCATGGCAATAAAATGTTTCAAATAAATATAATACTTATCCTTTTCACAAATTTAGTGAACAAATTTTGTTTTTAATGTTTGTTTTGCAACTTTATTATAATCCTCATTTAGTTTATGTATGAATAAATAAATAATTATATTAATTCGACGAGGTGTGATTCATTCAATATAAGATGTTGACTAACTACCATTAAAAGAATTAGTTAAAAAAACCATATATTTTGGTATAAATTAATATTGTTTTAGCTATTCTTTATTTATTATTTTCAATAAAATATTTATAAAAATAATTTTTTATTAATACGTTTTATTTTAATATATGTATGAACAGCTGTTAAATGCAAAGTAAATGACGACACTTGCTCAAAATTTGACAGTAGTCTATTAACAGGTGTTACTTGATGGGAACAGTGTTACATTTCATATATCTACGAGGGAAGTTCGAAAAATCACGGAAATATTGATCCGCCATCGTAGCTTTACATCATCTGCATACATTAGGATCTTTCAATGTTGATTGGAATTAGAAAGATCATTTATAAAAAGTAGTAATAATAGTGGACCTAGATGACAGTCTTGTGGGACATCGGAAGAAACGTGCACATAGTTAGACATTGCGCTATTGAACATTACACATTGTTTACGAATCTTCAGATAGGAACAATAATTAATAATAAAATTTTATGCTCTTCAAAATTAAAATATTGATACATATGTATGTACCTGCAAATAACTTAAGAAATTTTGAAAAAGAATTTAAAGCAAATATTAATGAATAAAGGGGCGGTTTTAAACTGTTTGAGGAAAAAAATTGTCAAAACTTCATTTTTTTTATAAATGCGCTGAAGTTTTGTTTTTTCAATAATTCATTATATTTGTCAGTTAAGATGATTATTATCTTTTAAATATAATGTTTCCAACATATATCATTCATTCCACGAAAGAAAGAACGAAAAAGTTTGTAATTAAAAACACCAATATCTCTATAAGCTGCAAACGGATTTGAATGATTTAAGTTACATATAAACACAATAATTTTTTTAACGACACTTCTTTATTTGCAATCTCTTTTACAATTTAAAATAACAAGCAAATCATATAATATGTAAAAATTTAAAGCTTAACTTAAGATATTGAGCCTCTATAAGCTCAATAAAAGAAAAATTACATTATTTGTAGAATTAACATACAGATTTACATTTTCATTTTCTATAAGGCAGGTCAACTACATGAAATCGTTTTAATCTACGTATTTTATTACTATCATTTAGTAAATTAATTACTAACACATTTGAATGGCTACTAAGACGGTTGAGATATCTGTCACTATTACGCGCAATTTCTTCTTTGACCATTGGAATTTTGAGATCTTTATGGATGTTGATGTTTTCAACAAACCATGGAGTATTTGTAATTAGACGTAAGATTTTTGATTGATATCTTTGCAATATCTCAATATTCGAATGACTTGTGGTTCCTCACAGTTGAAGTCCAAATCGGCTTCAGGATACTTTTATATAATAAAACTTTGTTTTCTAAATTTAGTTCTGATGACGGCCCTAATAACCAGTACACTTTTTTGTGGTTTTGATGTAATTTAATTACAATATTACCACTAAAAGATGCATTTATAATACAAATCCTTTCAATTATTTTTCTTCCTCTGATAATAATAAAAATTTATTAAAGAAGTTAAAATGATATTAGAGGATGACAGATTTGACAAATAGATATGCCCTTGCTCCTATTAAATCAAATATTATCTGACCCATAAAAAACCTGTTTTCAATGGCTATTTCAAATTTTGATACTGTTTTGACCGGTATTTTTTTTTCGTTTCAGGACATATGATATTTGTCCTTGCTCTTTAGATCCAAAGTAATAAGTGTACCAAGTTTAAATTTTCTACGACACCTTCTATTTTTACAAAATTTAGACCCGTGTTTTTGCTTTAATTTCAGGATGTATGGAAAGTAGGATATATCCTTTAAATAAAAAATAAATCAACAGACTCATAAATAATATAGTTTCAAATCTAGTTTATTGGAAAAAAATTAGTTTCTTAATTTCAGTATATATGGGAGTCATTTTTGATTTTGATTTTTGTGTTTTTTCCCTATAACTTTTACTTTTAAAAATTCAAAAATTGCGATTTAACTAATGAATTTCTGAATTATGTTAAAAGAAAAATTTTCAAACAGTAAATCTAAATTTACACACAACAATTTTTCTTAGAGAATTTCTTTTTTTTTAACTTGCATTTACGTTCACACAGAAAATTTTACTACAGCAGTTCTTGCTTTAATTGCCTTGATTTGTTTTTGTTTGGAAGTACGAAAATTAATTTCGAAGTATAAGCAAGTTTGTAACCTTTCATATTCCCTCTCCCTCGCTCTCACATGAAATCAGAATTTCAACAAGAAAAATTGTCTTGTATGAACACAGACTAAAGAAATTCTTTAACCCAAAATTTTTAAATAGATCTCAAAAATTGTAAAAAAGTAAAACTAAGATAGAATAATAATATAATAACATCTAATCATAATGTGATAGAATGGGATAATGATGTAGTAAGATTAATTAAATGTAAAACTAGAAACATAACATGAAAAATTGAACCATATGATAGGACACAATATGATAAAATGGACTAATAATAATTATTATTTATAATCATTTCTATTTTTCGCTGGGATCATATGTTTCAATCATAATATGTTGCTCTTAGATTATGGTAACTACAACTATATTGTTTCTTTGTTTGTATTAGCACAATGTAATACGTATGATGTTTTATATATATATATATATATATATATATATATATATATATATTACACATGATACAAAAATCGGTCCACTTTAGGTCACTACTTGCACATAAGTCCCCTCCTCGAATTTTGATGAACACAGGCATTGATATTATTTGGTCCAGTTTGACTCTAGTTCTCGATATACACCATTATATAGAAATAAATAACATTGCTCCAAATATTTCAATAATTCAAAAGATCTTCCTATTTAATTCACTAAATGGCTGCTTGAATTCGGTTATAATTTCACCCAACATAAATGTGCTATCGAGTAGTAGACTTACGCAATCATATATAATGACATGTATGTATAAATGTTTTTCATTTATGGAATAAAAATAATAAATAATAATTTTAGAATTTCTTATTTACATGAGTAATTGTTTTAATTGTAACAATTTAAGTGACAAATTATTTAAAAAAACAAATACTAAATTATTAAATGGAAAAAAGTATTAATTCTTTTTGATTAAACAAATATTAAGTTAATAACTATATTTATACTACAAATTTTAATTACGAGAGTATATATTTCTCTTGAATTTTTGTAGAATAGTTAGTTCCTTAATTTATCAAAATAAATGAATCATTTTTAATTTATTTTCCGGTATACGACTCAGACATTGTGTCACCAACATAGTCATCATCAGAGGCAAGTACGAGTACCTACTTGGGTAGGAATTTGCACTTAATCAAAAATAACAACTGCAAAACGATAATTAAATGAAAACATGACTGAAAAATTTATGTTTAACATTTATTAATAATAAAAAAGAAATAATAATAAATTACAAAGAAGTTTATTTGTGAAAAGAAATAGAAATACAATATAGATAATCAAACACTAAATAAATATCAAAGTTCAATATCCAAGGGTGATTAGAAAGCAATTTGTTGATAAAGGCCGTAAATATATGATTCAATTGTCAAGAAATAGAAAAGGAAATTTGTATAAAAAATAATTAAAATCTGTTAACTGCTCTGTTCTAATTTTTAATCAGAAACTGAATTGAAAAAATATTTTAATTAATTGAAAAAAAAAAATTAAACTCCTTTATCTAAAATATTAATTTGTTTTATAAAATTATCATAAATTCCAAAAAAAAAGAAAACAACTAAACCAAATACTTAATTTTTTCCAGATTATGCGCAATAATAACAAAAACATAAATCGTAATTTAGATTACAAATATTTTATTCGCCTTTTTGATTGATCGTATCGCCATGAAATATTTAGTCACTTTTTGATAATCGTATGATCGTATATTTTACAAATCATAAAAATAATGTTTAATAAAAACAAATTAACCATTAAATCTCAGAGATTAAAAATGAATTATTCAAGATTATAAATATTGATTGGTGGAAAATAATAAAATGTGTATTTCTTTTTTAAATTTAATAACAGGAAATTTGAGAACTTTATTGAGTATTTTATTTGTGTGAAAATAAACTTTATGGTAGAATTTTGTAGCGTAATATTAATAAGCTTTGTGAGGGGATAAAGAAATTTTAATGTTGTTTGGGTCCACTAATAAAAAGAATATACTCGTATAATGAAATATTATAAAAATTTCAATATTTTAACAAATACAAAAGTTTGAAAGACTTTTGATTTAAATAGAAGAACCAAACGAAAATTAAACATTTTTATAACGTTTAGAACATCCTTAGCCCTGCACGATCACATGAACCATAATAGGGCAGAATCGAACATTTTTTGGATATAAATATGCAACTTCTAATCGTCTGATGTGGATCTATATAAAATTTGAGAGGAATGTATAATCATCAAAGATTTTATACATTATTTAAGCTCTTAATAAGACCTAAAATATTTGGTTATTATACCAAATCAGAAAAATCGTTCTCGAGTTACGTTGCAATATCTTGTGCAACCTCATTAATTTTCTATGGAACGGTTATTTTTCGAGAAATAATATCAGTTCAAAAAAATGGTTGTGCCCAAAAAAATACTTTTTTGCCGCTCAGTGTAATCGTTGAATGAACCATAATAATACAATATCAATTAATTGTAATTTAAATTCAAATAATTTGATTAAAAAAAATTACACAGTGAAATAGGAAAGAATTGCCTCAATAAGTCCAACGCACTTGTTATTATTGATAAATCGATTTTTTTTAATTTTTCGTGAAGACTTCGAATTTTAGTGAAAAATCGGATTTCTAGTAAAAAATAAAACTTCTAGTGAAAAATCAAATTTTTAGTGAATAATCGTGGTTTTGGTGATTAATCGGATTTTTAGTAAATAATTCCGTTTTTTTTTTTTTCTTTTTGTGAAAATTTGAATTGTTGGCGAAAATATGAATTTTTGGTAAAAATTTTAATTTTGATAGAAATTTTTGTAAAAAAAAAAACGTAAAAATTTAAAAAATTACACAGTGTAAAAAAAAATTGCCTCAATAAATCCAATTATTGATAAATCGATTTTTTTTTAATTGTAGGCGAAAAATTAGATTTTTAGTGAAAAATCAGATATCTAGTAAAGAATAAAATTTTTGGTGAATAATCGGATTTTTAATGAAAAATTGAATTTCGTAATTTTTGTGAATAATCGTAAATATATTTTTTTTTTTTTTGTGAAAATTTGAATTTTTGGTGAAAATATTCGTTTTTGGGTGAAAATTTTAATTTTGATGGAAATTTTGTAAAAACACTGTTGAATAAACATTTAAAAAATTACACAGTGCAACAGGAAAAAAATTAGATTTTTAGTGAAAAATCAGATATATAGTAAAGAATAAAATTTTTGGTGAATAATCGGATTTTTAGTGAAAAATTGAATTCGTAATTTTTGTGAAAAATCGTAAATAATTATTTTTTTTTTTTTTGTGAAAATTTGAATTTTTTTTGAAAATATTAGTTTTTGGTGAAAATTTTAATTTTGATGGATATTTTTGTAAAAAAATGTTGAATAAACATTTAAAAAATTACACAGTGTAACAGGAAAAAATTTCCTCAATAATTCCAATTATTGATAAATCGATTTTTTTTAATTTTAAGTGAAAAATTTGATTTTTAGTGAAAAATCAGATTTCTAGTAAAGAATAAAATTTTTGGTGAATAATCGGATTTTTAGTGAAAAATTTAACTTCCTAATTTTTGTGAAAATCTTAAATAACATTTTTTTTGTGAAAATTTGAATTTTTGGTAAAAATTCTAATTTCGATGGAAAATTTTGTAAAAAAAAATATTAAATAAACTTTAAATTTAAAAAAATTTTTAAATAACATATAACACAGTAACTCAAATAACATATTTTGTGAATTGGTTAAATATTTAATAATTATGTATAATACTTTTAATTATTAGTTTTATTTTACAGGTTAACAAACACATTGAATATTATTTACATCAGTCACTTTTAAAAAATGTTTGCAAAATATTTGGAATTGTTGATGTTAAAAGTCGATACACCTTCCTCCCTTTGGTTAATTAAGCCGGAGCAATCAAAAATTAAGGATTAAATTTCCTGACTAGTATCTATTTTTGGAAAGAAAAATAACTTTTATGCAATCCAGACACTAGTAAAATTAATCCCTTAAAGTATAAGAAAAGTATATTTTGGCCTATTTTTTCTTTTTAATTGTCCATTAAAGTTTGAACTTATTACGTCTTAAGACCTTTTCCAATTGCTTAAATCCACAATAACGGTAAATCAGATGTGACCTATGAATTTTATAAAAAAAAATTATGTAATTGTATTGTTATAATGTAACAAAAGTAATTTGTGTAGAATTGGACCATTTTATAAACAACTTTTAATTTTATTAATCTTCTAGCATTTGCTTATTTTTTAATTTATATCCAATAATTTAATACCAATCAAAAATTTTCAACTTTGAACCAACATAGCTTCTGAAATGAGTAACTTTTTCAGAAAACTCTTTTTGATATTTCTTAACTGAAATGTCTTTTATAAAATGGCATTATCACTTTTCCAAAATTTAATATGTTAATTGTTTTCATTTTTGGCCACACTCAAGATACAGTGCACAGTGGGGCAGAATGGAAATTTTTTGGAAATAAATCTGTAACTTCTGAACGGCCGATTGAATATTCATGAAATTTGGTATACATTTTTTGTTTGTTTTGTAATTTTAAATTCATTAATAGAAATACATATATGAATGCTTAGAAAAGGATAAAGATTTACTTAAATTTGGGAAATGTGGCAACCCTATTAAAAATTAAAATATTTATTAATTATTTTTATAAAAATATTTCGTGTATAGATATTATTAAAAGTATACAGAAATATTCATAATTTTCTAAGTAATTATCCACGCAAAGCTAAAGGCAATAAATTGGATATATAAAAGTTTAAAGGCGCATATTTCTGAAATGAGGCACGATATTGACTTGATCTTTTTGCAAAAGATCGAAAATTATATATTCTAAAGGATAAGCTTAATTTGGAATACATATTTTTAAAAATTTCTTTCGCTATTTAGAAATAAACCAAACAAAAGCCCCAATTTGGGGTTTTTGGAGAAAATACAAATTTTTTAATTGTAATAACATATTTGTTTATAAAGATATCTTAACGGAATTTGCGGGAAATGTGGATCTTATTAATATAAATAAAAGCGCGTTAACCAAATTTCAATGTGGGGTAGGGTTTTCCTGAATTCCCAAAAAAAACTAATGAAAATTCCCAATAATGGGATTTTTTACATTTTTGGCTATAGAATCCACATTTTTCCGAAATCCCGTAGATTTTGATTTAAAACTTTTAAGAACACATTGAAGATTCTTAAAATATATTCCGCTTGTCGATTCGTGCTTTGGGATTTGAGAAAATATGGTCTAAAACCAAAACTTTCATATAAAATGTGTCGAATTCGGGAGGTTATGTACCATGACCAATTGAATTATTGGGCTTTTTTTTTATCTTAAAGTCATCCCTGTGAAGTTATCTTTCAGAAAAGTGCAAAATTATTTTATGTTGCTAAAGAAAATTTTATTTTAAATAAAAAAGAGTGTAGATACTTTTTCGGCTAAAAAACACAAAAAGTCGTCTTTTTTGCAATTTTCAAATTCAAAATCGTTTTTTTTTTTATTCAATAGATAATTTTGTTTTTTAACTAGCTAATAAAAAAAACTAATAAAATCGGTCGGAAATACTAGGATATATATGAAAAAAACTGGACCAAGAACATACAAAATTATGGTTCTTAAAAATTCAAACGCAAATAACTTGAAAACTACAAGAGATAAATAGGACATGTAAACATGTTTTTTATAGGTCTTATCAGGGCCTATAACAGTATATAAAAATATTTGAAATCGGACGAGAAACAAAAATTTGGCAAGCGATTAAAAATTTTTTATGTCAGAGGTACTTAACTTTCAGCCCCTTTAGCTCCACCACAGAGGGGTTTATTGTGCCCCCCTTCCAAGCTTAACATTGTACACTCCTCTGCTACGCCTATACCAAATTTCATGAGAATTCAACCAGCCAATCAGAAGTTACAGATTTATTTTCAAAAAATTTCGATTCTGCCCCACTGTGCAGTGTATCGTTAGACCACTGGTTTCAACAAAATACAAAATATTTTGCATAGAATTGGAAATTAAATCCAATATACAGTTAATATTTTTGTAGATATCCTGACCTACAATGGCCAGTAGGATCAGTCGCATTATATCAAAAAATATTACAACTGGGTTGTTGGCCAGTTAAAAAAAAAAAAAATTGTCAGAGATGATTTTTTTCGTGTACGAAAAATTAAAAAAAAAATCTAGAAAGTTATTTTTAAAAAAAGTTGAAAAAATGGGAAAATTTAATTCTAAGCCGGCGAATTTCAAGCAAAGATATAAATTCCATAAAATAAATTTAAAAACCATAATTTACTATAACTAATAACCAAATAAATTTAAACAAATGAGAATGTCATATTTGGCTTGTGACGAATCTATATACCCACCTTTTACTTTTTAAAATTTCACCATATATTTAGAGGTATCGGCGGAAACTATAAACTGAAGTTACAATAGACAGCCGATTTTACCCAATAGCAAACATCTAACAAACCTTATAGAAGATAAATATTTAAGCCGAACGGACATCGACTCAGGACCCAGAATATACGTATATATATATATATATATGTATATATATATATTCCGGGTCCTCGTGAAATTCTTCCGATTTATTAAAACAGTTGTGGGCCAAATACTAGAAAAACCCAAAGACCGTCGTATATCCGGTTCATACTTTTTCCACAATATCTCTTAAGCAAAAGCATGTACGTCAACCAAATTTTTTTTATTAATAGTTCAATGATCAATGTAAACTCGGTAAAGAAAAATAGGCGTTTATCGTCCACCTTCAATATAAGGCGATATTTTAAATTAGGATGGCACAAAAAGTTACAAATGGTGGGTATAATAGATGCGGCCAAGTCGAATATAACATTCTTACTTTTTATTACTACCCCAATCATTAAGAATTATTTCTGTTATATAAGACCAAAATTATTTCATTAACAATAAAACGAAATTAAAAATCAGTTGCCACGTCATTCCATCTGTCCAATAATAACCAAAGCACACACTACACATACATATATAAATTAAGGTTTGGGAAAATATAAATTGATTTAGTTATCACTTTTTAATATTTTTTAATTATGAAAACAACATTATTATATAAATTAAATCGAAATCGTTTGATAAGATTATTTAGCAACTGGCATTAACGTTTATAAAGTAATTTTTGAGCGAGTAAAATCGAATCAAGTACTTGAGAAATATATATGGGGAAGGGGTCGAAAGAATTTAATCTAAAATTGATTGTCATCGTAAGCGTACGCATTCAGTTCAGCAGAAACTAAAAAATATTAATAGTAATTTTAAATATAATTAAAATGGTTCATTTTTCTTAAGATAGTTTAAAGGCTTGTAGGTGTAATATATGAAGTATATAAATATTCGACATAAGGATTAAACATTTCCTAATCGAATTATTTACAATTTAAAAGTTTCTTTTAAGAAAACAGTTAAAAAAGTGTGCAATTTGTATACTACAGCTTGTAATGCTAATTATACTTATTACAATTTGAAATTGCGATACAAAATAATAGCAGTAGACCATTAGTTTAATTAGTTTTTCAAATTTTTCTCTAAAGGATTTTAAAAAGTCAGGTTGTCAGGTTTTGTATCTCTTGAAATTAATACTTGAATTAAAATCTAATTTATATTTTTTTTTTTTTTGACGTAATTCCCTGTAAAATGTTTTAAGATATATTTGTTTCAACGAATAAAAAAAAATAAACTGTTCAAGAAATTTTCTTCAAATTTCTTTTAACAGTCAGATTATCAGCAATTGCTAAAAGATATGGAAAATCACTTGGAATTTCTAGTGTTAGACAAATTATTTTTGTTTCAATTTTGTCAACTACTAATTGAAAATTAATCCATCATAATAATTGTCAAAAATAATTGCTATGTTTATCGTCTATTATATGAGTATAAGCTTTAAAAATGATAACGATAAGACATTTTTTGTTTTCTTCACTTCACTTCACCTCTATTCAAAGATTTCTATTGAAGTACTACTGGAACCTACCACCTCTACTTCTGCTATTACTTGCATGGATAAGTGAATATCCCAGCAAAAACTTTTTGGTTTTCGGTAATAACAACTACTTATTAAAGTAGTTTCTTGGTAATGAGGCGTCATTATTTTTTGCCTACTCTGTATTACATTAATAAGTACTCAATAGTATAATAGCACAGTAATACTGCAATCACGTGGATGAGTTGGCTAGAGCGCCGGATTAACAACCAGAAGGTTGTTGGTTCAACCCAATTCTGAAGCTGTTAGTTTTTTATAACAAAATGTCTAAAAAGATATTTTAAACTAAATAGAGTTTTTGTCGCTTAGGACGCTATGAGCGAGATGGTGTACTGAGTAAGACGTTAGTCAGTAAAAACGAATGGTTAGTGTGTGTCCAAGTTCGAGCCTCACTGACGGCAAAAATTTTTTTGTTTTTTTTTTTTATATTTGTTTTCGTTTAGGTACATATTTTTGAGTACCCCTAGAGTCAAAAAATAACTACATGAATTTGTGGACAAGTCGAACAAAAATAAGTAGTTTATTTTTGTTTCCAATTATACCTGCTAGCTTACCAGGAAAGCAAAGTTTTTGCTGGGATCATTCAAAGCGTCGCCATAATAATTGATTTCAAAAATATTTGGTTGGCTTATCTTTATTAATTTTTTAAAATTTTGATTAAAACCAACTTCTACTGGGTATCGTTTGGATTTTCGACTGACTGGTGGTGGTGATGGTGTTGTGTGTGGTGACACTTGATTATTTTATTGTATCTATTTATTTATTTATTTGTTTTTATTTTGAAAAATTTATAACCCTTAAAATATGATTTATTTTTAATTTTTATTTTATAACTATTTACTGTGATATCATTTGACGAATTTATAATTTCTGATTGCTTTATTTGAAGTATTATTGTTTATGTAGATTGTATTTTTTATTTTAGTTTATACTTAAATATATAGTAAATATATTTCAATTCTTTTGGTCTTTTACCTTTAATTCTATTAATCGATGATAAATATATTTTTTTTATTTGTTTGTTTTTTGATAAAACAAATAGAAATTTTAAAAGTTAAAAATGAATTTATGATGATTGTTCTTGCTTTAAATTCATATTATAAAAATGGTTTTATAATGACCATAAAATATTAGAAAAATTTTAGAAATTACAAATTATTTAAATAAATTGTTAAAAATTGTTAAATAGAGTTTTGGAAATTTATTTAATATTAAATTTTATATATATATATATAAAAATTCCAGACAATAGGTATATTTTTTTAAGTTCAAAACTACAGTTCATTAATTCTAAAAGAATATATAAAAATCTTTGAATCCAGATGATAAACAAAAAATTTAAAAGCGCTTAAGTATTTCCACTGAAAGAAAATTCTGCTTTAATTTTTTGTGGCACAATATATTACACTCCTCAAAAATGTTTTATTTTGATTTTTGTTCACAAATTAAGCTCAAAAAATTAATAAAACGAAACTTTCACAAGAGCTAATGTTTTTTGCAATTTCGACATTAGCAATTATTTTCGACTTAAGAAATTGGCAACATTTAAAATTTTTGTTGTGCTATTTAGAAAATGTTTAGTAAATTTAAATAAATATTATTTTTTAGGAGAAAGGTACAATGAATTTTATTCAAAGTATTATCCAACGGAAGCTACGACTTTTTGCCATCACTCCGCCAATTTATGGATTCCATTCCAAAGCCACTACCCTTCTTTTAAGGGCAGAAAGGAATCAAGCCAATTTTTGATAACTTGTTTTAAAATGAAGCGTGTTCTACACAGAAAAAATTATCTCCAACAATTGTTTAATAAAATGATTAATTAACTTTATATTGAAAATTAATTATATTATTAATTAATGTAATTAACTTCATAATTGATTTAAAATTTTTTAACATGAATTGGAGGTCTTAAAAAATATAAAGAAAAAGAAAAAAGTGTCAATAAAAAATATAAAAATAGAAATAACTTTAATTCAATTTCGAAATATTTTCAACTGTTTGGGCTCAATCTATCGTTACAATATAGTAATACGATATATTTACTGATTTCCTCAGATTTTGGTGACGTGTTTAGTGTATAAATATTTTGTAAGCACGAATTTTAAATATTTTATGAGATTATTAATCTTTTGAAGCTATTGTAGATACTCTCGTTATTGGCACCGGATGTTATATACAATTGAAAGATCCCAGTTTGTTTTAAAGCTGTTCTATGAAAGATTATTTATATATGTTCATATCGATTGTTTTTGATGATTTGTTCAGACATCGATCATATTGTTATCCCGTCATAGGTCGCAAGGTCACTCAGATAGGATAAAATGATGCTTATTTGAACTTCCCGCAGAGATTAACGCTTTTATGTTAAGTTTTCGGGAATTAAATATAAATATAAACATTATATACTTTAAAATTTAAATATTTTATAATCATTATAGTGAATTATATTACATAGATTTTTACATTATACATACATACATACATACATTATTGCAAAACCTAATTAAATTTTGGTGTTTAACACGGAACGAAACTTGACATATAGTTACGTCTTGTCGTCTTATAAATCCTTTTAAAAGTCACCGATAATCACGTGTGAACTTCATAAGATACTCGAGATCAAAGGTTACAAAAATTTGATTTATACGTGATTAGCGGTGATTTCAATAGGGTGTATATGACGCTGGTTTAATTTTACTTGCACGGCACTATTTAAATATTTTTAATAATTCAATAAATAACCATATCTAAATCAGTGTGTTTTTATTGAAGTAGGGATTTAATTAATTTTATTAAAAACATTAATTGAAATTTAAGCCAAAATCAATTAATATACTTAATTAATATTATAAATTTGATTATTGAAGCAAAATCAAGCAAAAATTTAACTAATATAAGCAATTTCGTAATTGAAGTACGCTTTTATTTTTTCTGAGCATTCTCAATCAGACAAAACAAATAGTAATCAAAAGTAGCAACGTCTAAGCTGCGTGTCGTTGGCCAGGCTGGATATACGATTTTTGAGATTTGGATTATAATAATGTATTCACTTATTATCGCTCATAATAATTCGATACAGAAACGACTTCGTTTTGTGGCGATGAAGCAGCATTTCAGACGTGCAAAATCGCATTGGCTTCATTTTGTATGACAACCAATTATTCTACAAGCACTTGGCACAAATCTTGATCGATTATAGTTTCGAAGTCGTCATCTTCAAAGTCTTTCTTATCATGTACATTAGACTACCCATGAATGTATGGAATTTAGAAAAGTTTTGATTTTGTTTGCTCCACCGGCAGTTTCTGGTAAATGGTGTAAAAAAAATTATATAGCTGCAAAAATTGAGTCTATCGCTCATAAACCGTAGTTACTTTAAAGAGATTTTTTAGTACAAAAGTCAAAGTCGACTGGCCGATTTACAATCGATCAACCCAAATTTTGCACACATAGTATTTTTTTAGCCCCATCTACCAGAAACTGCCGGTGGAGCAAGCAAAATAAAAATTTTGTATTCTATTGTAAAATGAAATCGCCATTCTTAAATCGTCTAAATTACCTACGATAAGTTGTTAAAAAATTAAATTTTTGATGTAAAAAAAATCTATAAACAATAGGGGTAATATTCTACGCAATCTTGATAAGTACACGGAAAAAATTATTACCGTATATTTTTCAATTAACACAGTTGTTTCATTTTGCTTCTAAATTTGATAAATATATTCAAGTTAATATAAAATTAAAATAAAATTTAAGTAAAATTTTATTTCTCACTTAATTTTTAAATTCATTCAATCATCTACTTGATTGATTTGATCAATTTTTTATTTTGGAAAAAAATTTTCTGTTTTTAATTTTTTACAGTTCTTAGTAATTGATAAATCATTTTGATGAAAGATGCAAATTAAAAAAAAAAGAAGTTTTTAATTGAATGAATTATTTACCAAATATTTGGTGATGGGTGTATAATTCAGTCTCATTTTTTTAGTTTTAGAATCACTTTCGATTTCTCAAGTTTTGGGTTTCCCCACAATATGTCAGTCACTTTCTGAACAATAGAGTTCTGCCCGTTTCTAACATACTCATCAAATGCCCATTCCTTTAATTCATTGTTAAACTTTTGAAAGGGTTTTCATTCTTCGGGGTAATAGTAATCAAAAATGATCCCATCGTGGATTGGCTATTAGCTTATCCATTTCCGATGATGCCATGGTGGCCAGATTATATCAAGATTTCGTATTATATCAAGATCTTCACAATATGAATAAAAGTTTATTTCGTTTTTGCATTGTAGAATATTTAGAAATCTTATATTCTCGTTTCTTTATTGTCCATAAGTATACGATGCCGAAGAGCTGATATAATTTCCCTTTAACCATTTAGCACCTTCTCTAGTGGACATGATTTCAACCTAAAGTTATAGTCCTTAAGACGAAATTTATATCTTTTGTTTCGGTTTATATGTATGAAGCCCATTACAGTTTGGTCACAGTCGTCATATAGATTGTCCCTCACCCTAGTTACTCTATCCCAAATGGAAACATTTCTTGTATTAAGGTGGTGGAATTTATGTTAATGTAATGAAAGATAGTAGTAAATCCTCTAAAATTAAACCTTGTCGAAATGTTATTAAAAAAGTTCAGTATACGATTTTTATTTGAAGTAATTTTGGATATTTTTAACGTTATACAATCGTTATTTCTTAAAACAACTTATTCATTGCAAAATTAATTTTTAATTGAAATTTTCAATTACAATTACATGTAATTGTTATGATTCTAGTTTTGCATATCACTGAACAATCTTTTCGTTTTACATATAATTGAACAATCTTACAACATTATTCTATTCTATCAGATTATGATTTGATGTTATTATAGTCTTATTCCATCTAGTGTTGCCAACTCTTGTGAAAAAAAGCGCTAAAAAGGGTTACATTAAAAAGACAATGGTACAATCAAGATATGCTTTGTGAAAAAGCGCAAAAAGGGCTAAAATTTAAACTTTTTCTTGGAATGTAAATAACAAAAATATAAACATTTCTACAACTAATCAATATTTCGTATATGCTGCATCTTAAAATATTAATAACAAACTGTGTAAACTAAAATACGTGCTATAAATTTTTTTTGTTTTATAATTCTCAATCCAATATTTTTCAGTTCTTTTAATACATTTCCATTCAAAAAATCTTATTTTTTGAAGATAGTTTTCCAAAAAATAAATTTCTTTAAAATTTGTTAAGATTATTTTAAAAATTGATACTGAACTTTTAATGTTGCTCGAAAAAATATTTCAAACCGAGAAAAAAAATAATATTTAAGCTAACAAAAAATAAAAACTGAGCAAAGTTAATATTATTACCCTAATAAAAAAAATTACTCAAACAAAAAAAAATTATTGTAAGAGGCAAAAAATTTTGTTATATTTAGAAAAAAGTACAAAGGAGCTAAAAGGGCTAAACGAAAAATGTCAAAAGTGCTAGAATTGTGCGTTATATACTATAAAATATTTTTCGCGCTTTGGACTACTAAAAACGGGATAAATCTAGCCCGAAAAGGGCTAAGTTGGCATCACTGATTCCACCATCTTATCACATATTAAAATAAAATGTATTAATAAAAAATTATTTTTATAAATTTTTAATTGAAAATAATAGAGAAAAGTATTTTTGAGTCCGAAACTAAAAAACGCGGAAATCAGTTTTTTTTTTTGTTTGAGTAATTTTTTACATAAATATATATATATATATATATATATATATATATATATGAATTTTTCCACTAAGTTTGTTTGAAACATTTTATTGTCATGGTAATAATAATAATAGTAATATGGTTTAAAAACTAGGAAAAGGACTGCAAGTATTTAATGGTTGTAGAAGTAATTTCTGGTAAAAATACTTAAAACTTTTAATTTTTGCAGTCAACCATATTAAAATTTTTATTGAGTGTAAACATTAAATGGAAAAATTTAAACAAAAACATTGTTATCATGAACACAGAGTTATTACAATTCAAGAAAATTAACAATGAGAACATAATATTATTGTAGTGATAATGCCGTAACCATGTTTTTCTCTGCGTGTACTTATCTCTTCTTTAAAATTATTTCGTAATTGCAAAAAATTATATTTTCCGTTTAATGGAAATTTTGGACTATTAATTTCAAGAATTTATAATAGCTTATCTGTTATTCGTTAATCTAGAAAATCGCAATTGAAAATCAACTTCTAACCATCTAGTTGTTAAAAATATAATTAGATTAATGTTTTCCTTTTCAAAACAACTTTAAAAACAAACAACATTTATGGGCTCGAAGTTCCATAACTCTATTTTAATGGTATTAGTAAAATTTGTAGAATGTTTAAAATTAAAATAATAACAAAACTAGAAGCTCAACTGAATAATTTATCTAGAATTGTGTTTCAACTGTTTCATGTTTTCTGATATGATATCGTAAAAACATAAAACATTTAGCTACTGTTTTCATTCAACTATACTATCTTAATTTTTAATACGCTACACTAAATCTTACATGTATGCACAAACTATATAATGTATTTGTAACACTGCGGTTCTGTTGTTAGATCATTGATACTTAAGTATTCATTATAATATTTAAGGGAACATTATCATTGGACTAGCATGTTATGAAATAAGTAGTAATAATATATTTGTGACTCCAAATGGCTATAAGATCCCTAAATCGCTTACCAGAAATATAAACCATTTTCTTTAGAAGATCATAAATGAATTTTATATATCGATTAGCTATAATAAAATACCAGATAAGTGTATCTATCTATATAATTTTAGTAGTTAAACAAATATGAACTGATGAGTAATGGTTGACTATATTTTAAACAAATAGAATAATAGAATAAAGAAGACAAAATCATAAAAAATATTTTAATGATCGTATTGTAAAGATAAAGATATATAATAATATTTTTCAATTAGTACAATACATATTTTATAAAACTTTATTCTTCTACCGGTACTTACGAAGTACTATGTATGTATGTATGTATGTATGTATGTATGTATGTATGTATGTAATACATTCATGTGTGTATGTATGTATGAAAAAGTAAACAACTTGGAATATATAAGAGGTTTAGGTATAATTCGATTAATATTACATTACTATTGAAGATACTTTGTAGTAGGGTATCCAAACGATTAACCGTCATTCGGTTATCCGATTAATTTTGGTCGATTAACTGTTCGAATAATTTAAAATTGTCTATTTTCAAAAAAACGAATAAACCGAATAATTTGGGTCAAATAACCGATAAACCGAAATTATATTTCTGCAGTTATAAATTTAGAATTTTTTTATTTTTAAGATAAATTTATGTCAACTACACCCTTTTGTAAATGTCTGTTATGTCCCAACAAAAATAAATAAATTAATTTTTAGTTAAGGAATTTGTCATTACTTTAAAAGTTTCAATAAGTGGACATTTTCTTGTGCTTAAGAAGTAATAAAAACAGCATCCACAAAGATTACTAAAAAGAGATTCAAATGAATTGTTCTGCTATAAAACATTTTTGAAAATACTTGTTACTAAAAAAAAACTGAAAAATAATGTTATGCATAATTTTTTAGTAAAAAAATATGTTTCTTTATATAAAAATTCAAATTTATTTCCTTGCGCCGATAAAAAAGAATTTTGATGTTCATTGCAATTTTGCATGAAATCTTGAATATGACTTGCTTCTCAGTGGATAAGTATCAAAAAGGAGAGCATCTTCCAATGACAAGCCTATATTAAATTCACCTCTTTTTTTTCTTTTTTGAGATAGAATTTTTAATAAAATGTGACATGAATATAACTTCATAAATACTTAAACTTTTGTGAAAAATACCAATATTAATTTTGAATTTTACGACGATAATCATTTGCAAACAGGAAATAAAGAGTTACATTAAAAAGATTGTTTTATTAAATAAAGCTGAATTAGGAATGTTTTATACTATTAGATCAAAAAATTACAGTTTTTCATACCAACGGGCGAAAGAACGGACGAATATGAATATGAACCCTTTTTGAAAGAAATTGATCTATATTATGTTTTTAAAAACTATTTCAATAGATTAAATACATGTATTTAAAACTATTCGGTTAATCGAATAATTTGCTATTAATCGGTTATTAACCGAACAACTTTTAACCTCGAATAATTATTTGTCGAGTTAACCGATTAATATGAAAACCCAAATAATCGGATACTCTATATTGCAATGCATTGTAGGTTTCTTAAACTTGGAAAAATATTGACAAATATTCTAAAATATAAACTTTTTAAGAAATATTTTCTTCAAATATTTAATATTCCCATTTTTAAAGTCAAACTTAGATTTTATTTACTTTTTTCTTATTAGTTAAATTTAGTTTAACTTGTTGTTAACTTAATCCACAAACAAATTTAAACGGGATTTAACTTACAATGTTGTTTTTTACTGTTAGACTAAAAGTGTCAAATTCGCTAGAATTGCCATATTGAATTAAAAAAAAAGTAACTGTTTGTTAATTTTATGGCAACGCTTTAAATTTAATACACAAAATAGAATAAAAATTAAAATTTATGCCCTTAATTTATTTTAGTTTATTATATAAGATAAATTACAGTTCATACTCGGTATTCGTGACTACCCATTATCGCGACGGCCCAGTTATCGCGACGGCTTAATATTTAAAATTGCAGGTTCTATAATCGCCACAGTTTACGAAAAACGGGTTCTATTTTCGCGACTTTTATCTGTTTTTTTTTTTTTTTTAATTTAATTTTTCTATAACCAAAAAAGGGAAATCCCCTTCTTTTGGTATATTAATCTTTTTGGATAATTTTGATCTTTAATTTTGTCATTTTATTCGTGTCATTTGTTGTATACATAATACATCTCTTAATATGTGAAAAGTTCAACATATTTTAAAGCCAACGATTTCTCAAAAATTAGAGATTTATAAAAAAAAAAAAAAATTAAAGTGGAGATTCCATAAATTCAATTTCCAACTTACAAGTTGCAAAAGTCTTCGTTTTACCGCAAAAAAAAATTCATTAAAAACGTTCGTATGTACAACAGAAAGTGGCCCTGGCAAACGTTGCACCTTAAAGAAAGCTGAGTACCCAGTAATAGAAAAAATGCTTTATAAGATTCTAGCTACGTCCTGGGATAAAATATCAATGTCCAATTTCCTAAAATCCTGGAACGGTAGTGATTGGAGTGAAGAGGATAACATGCCCTTAAATATTTTACAAAATATATTTCAGGAATAAAAATGAAGATCGTTCAACTATTGGTACACTTGTAGCTCAAATTGGTACGGAGAATTCAGTTTTCCCGACAGGTCTGGTTTTTAATTAGTCGGGAAAGTCGAACTTGCACTGTATAATGTTTTTCATTATATTTTGATATTTGTTTTTCTATTTAGCTGTATATATTATGATAGTACCAACTTTGGTTTAAATGGCGAATGTAGCTTGGTTAAACATAGATTATCTATTATTGAAATATGGCTTAAGCTACGTTTAATCGATAAATAGTCGACATCATAAAAACTAGACCTAATAGATATAATTAAATATTTTAGTATTTAGCTTTAATAATTTCTTCCGTATTCGGTTTATTCAAATCTGCTTGATCTTGAAACATAATGATGTTTAAAACATCAATGAGACTATTTTTTCTTACTTCAGTATTATTCTTAATTAAAATCAGTAAAACATTAACTTTTTTTTTTTTTTTTTGATAAAGATATGCTAAATATACAACTTCTGAATTTAGCTCATTCATATTATATATAAATTGGTGCTAATATTAATATAAAGTAATACAAGAATAAAAAGTAAAGCTGGAATTAGTCTCAAAATATAGTAAAGTTTTGTGGCGACTATAATTTTTTTAACTTATGAAAAAATATAAAATTGATTTGTTTTTCTGTAAGGTATCGTTACATTTTAATTTTCTGTAGAAAATATATTTTTTTTTTTTATTTTATGTGCTAATTAAAAAAGCAAATAAAAATATAAAAATTCAATAAAAAAAATGTTAAAATGAACTAAAAACAGGTGTACAAAATAAAAATTTTCACCTGCGATCATAAGAGGTATGCATACGTATTGATGTTTTGAATAACTATGCCATATTGAAAGGAAACTTTATGTTATAGCTATGATACCTTATATAAAGACTGTTGAGGCCTTAACACTTAACTTTTTTGAATACATTTCTTTGAACATCTGCGGCTCGCATATCATTCACTCTATAAAATAGAATATAAAGTACAGTTCCAAGACATCCAATTGATAGACATCAGATTTTACCTAGTATTTTTTAATTTTTTTTTTTTTAGTTGAATTATTCTTCTGGATGTACTCGATTAGACATAGAAACCCTAACAAAATGACAAATCCATAGATTAACGTATATATGAAGCTCCGTTGTCAAAAATCTAAATCTAAGTCGGTTGTCAAAAAAACGTAAGTCTACCAACAAAAACAATTGTAGTACGTGTGCTTTTTTGACTATTTTTAATTGAGGTATTTTTCAACTTCATATGCATAAAAACTATGGACAAAGCTATCCCCAAAATAATGCGCAGTTAAGATAATTCTTATACACTTAGAGAAAAAAGTTTTACTAAAATTTGAAAGTTTTTGTAATTATTAACTATATATTTTTATTTAAAAAATCAAGCTGTCTGAATCTACAAAAAAAAAAAAAAAATTTACAAAATTTGGTAGAAAAGACCCAAAACGGCAACTTTGATAGCAACTCTCGTGTATCTTATCAAATATAAGAGTGACTGCAAAAAGACAAAATCTTGATCTAAGGTCAAGAATATTTATACGAGAGCGTGACTTTTCGAACTTCTCTTGTAGTTATATGAAATGCAACACTATTTCCATCAAGTAACACCTGTTAATAGACTACTGTCAAATTTTGAGCAAGTGTCGTCATTTACTTTGCGTTTAACAGCTGTTCAAAACATACAACCTCGTGTATTTTTCTAAAAATTATTAAACATTATTTTTTGCGAAAAAAAAAACGTCAAACAAACCAAGGAAAAGCTCGATAAATACTATGGGGTGGTTTACTGACTTTCGTTGTGATCGCACAAGTACAAATGGCGCTGAACGTAATGGACGGCCAATTGAGGTTAGTACACCCGAATATGTCGAAAAAATCTACGACATGGTGTTGGCCGACCGAAGAATAAAACTGCGTGAGATTTTTGATTCCATAGACATTTCATATGGTAGTGTATTTCGATTTTAAAAGATCAACTGGGTTTAAGAAAGTTGTCTGCAAGATGGCTGCCGCGTTTGCTCTCAATTGACCATAAACACGAGTGCAGTCTTAATGGCAAAACTCTATGAATTGGGCTACGAATTGGTACTTCATCCTCCATATTCTCCGAATTTAGCTCTAGTGACTATTTCCTATTTCCAAACCTAAAGAAATGGCTCGGTGGAAAGAGATTCAGCTCCAATGATGAAATTATTGACCAAACAAATGCCTATTTTAAGGACCTCGAAAAATCCTATTTTTTACGCAAAGGAAATGACGACACTTGCTTTAACAGTAGTCTATTAACAGGTGGTACTTGATGGGAATAGTGTTGCGTTTCATATAACTACGAGGGAAGTTTGAAAAGTCACGGACTTATTGATCCGCCCTCGTAATTCAGTAAAATGAAGAAGAAATTTTAATAAATAATTTATAACAATTTATTTAACAAATAATCTTAACCTAAGTATGAGATCATCTAGACTTTAGCCAGACGTAGGGTACAACAAATAAAAATATTAGCAAAAGTCCATAAACTAATATAAACGCATTTAAAAATTTAATACAAGTATATATATATTGACTACTCGTATCATTTGATTGATTATTTTAATTTAATATTTTTATTGGGGGTGTTTGAACAAAAAAAGAAACTAATGAAAACAAAAACTTTTGATTTTGATTAAATATTTTTAATGGTGTTTTTATTGATTCAATGATTGGCCAACTACTGTACTTTATAAATTTGATTTTGCACAGTGGTTCCAAAACACTTTTTTGGAAATAATTTTGTAACTTATGAATTGTTAGAAATATCTGAATAAAATTTTACTTGGCCAGAGATGAGATGTTTTCGAGCACGGATTCCTAGCGGTTCAGGAGGAGTGGGTAGACCTTCAAAGTTGGTCATCACGAGTATGCAATTTAAAAAAAAAAAAATATTCAAAAATTAATTTATAATTAGACAGAAAAAAAATTTTACATATAGATAGTCCTTGTAAATCCCTACAAAAAATTCGCTTGTGTACGTTATCCCTATTAGTTTAAGAGATATTTAGGTCGAAATACATTTGTCACTTGTTTTTGTTAGATTTTTTTTTAACTCGGCGGGCTCAATATAGGCCCCACTTTTTTTTAATATTCATCGGATTCCTTACAATATTCTAAATAATATTGCTATAAAAATCGTATAAATATATAGATTAGATAAAAAGAAAAATAAAAAAAAAATATTAATCTGAATTTTTAACTTTAACAAATCATATTTTTTTTTGTTTTTTTTTTTTTTGTTATTTTTCAAAAAAGGTGGCAGTGTTTTTTTCCCTTATATTTTTTTTTGTTCTGGCCCATATAATTTTTTTAATGTTATCAAAAGGAATGTAGATGCGTGTGAAGAAAATCCGGTCAATTTTCCAAAATTTTTTTAAATGTGTAAAATTCTCAAATAGCAAAACTGAGATCAAACAAAAATTATGTTAATTAAATACCCCATATGTTAGGTAATCTTAACTAGTCTTGACTAAATATTTCATATATAAAATTATAATAAAAACAAATAAAACAAATAAGAAAGATATAGTCGGTCAAGCCCGACGATATGATACCCCATACCACTGTGTATGCGTCTTATATTAGAAATGTGGACAATTGTGGGACGATACTGTTACTAAGTGTAAAATAAAATATACGAATACAGAATATTACGTTATTTCTAACATTTACATATATGAATTTATGCACTTTAGGGTGATTCCCGAAAGTGGGCTTATATGGGAGCTATGGTAAATTATGAAGCAATCCTCATAAAATTTGTCACTGTGATTTCTACTTATATAAAACCTATTTGTGTTGAATATAAACTTGATACTAACATGTGCATGTGATTTATGCACGTTAAAGTGATTTTCGGAAGAGGTTTTTATATGGGACGTATGGTCAATTATGGACCAATCTTCATGAAATTTGGCACATGGATTGATACTTATACAAAACTTCCTTACACTAAATTTCATTAAAATATTGCTATATTTAAGGCATTTATGATCGTTAAACCCATATTCCGAGAGGACTTATGATGGATCGATCATAACCAATTTCAAAAGTCTTTGAACTTTTGCACTTTATGCACAAAGTTTACTGGACAGCCAGCCAGACGGACGGACATCGTTAGATCGACTCAAAAAGTGATTCTGAGTCGTTTGGTATAATGGGTCATTCAAGTAGAGATACTTTTTTCAATAGCATTTTTTTGACAGATCACGTGTGAGTCGTGTCATGCTGTCATGTTATTTTTGTTTAGTATTGTTTGGCATTTCATAATGGAAAGAACGTTTACAAATCGTTCAACTTTATTACGAAAATTCACGTTTTGTGAGGAATGTGTTTTGTGCACTTCGCTCAACTTATGGTCAACATAATCGGCCTGCTGAGCGTACTATTCGCAACACCATCACCCATTATGAGACCCAGCATTCTTTATTGGAAAATATTCGTCCGAATAGACCACGTCCAGCACGCTGTGAGAGTGTACACGAAGACAGTGGAGAGTCGATTCGGCGCCGTTCGCAGCAACTCGAGCTGATGTATGGAACGACTTGGCGCATTTTACGTCGAGATCTTAAATTGAAAGCGTACAAAATACAGCTTGTGCAACAACTGAAGCCGCTCGACCTTCCCAAGCGACATCGCTTCGCTCCATGGGCTCTTGAAAAGTTCCAAGAAGATCCAACGTTTTCGAGGCAAATTTTGTTCAGCGATGAGGTCCATTTCTGGCTCAATGGGTATGTAAGAAACAAAATTGCCGCATTTGGGACGAAGAGCAACCTGAGGAGATTCAAGAACTGCCACTTCATCCAGAAAAAACAACGGTTTGGTGTGGTTCGTGGGCCGGTGGAATCATCGGTCCATATTTCTTTAAAAATGATACCGGTGCGAACGTAACCGACAATGGCGACCGTTATCGTGCCATGATAACCGATTATTTGATGCCTGAAATTGAAGCTCGTGATCTCGGCGACATTTGGTTTCAGCAAGATGGCGCCACTTCCTACACATCGTATCAATCAATGGATTTGTTGAGAGAACACTTCGGTGAGCACATAATTTCACGTTTTGGGCCGTTCGATTGGCCACCAAGATCGTGTGGTATCACACTTTTAGACTTTTTTTTTTGTGGGGATATGTAAAGTCTAAAGTTTATGCGGACAAACCCGCTTCGATTTAGGCCTTGGAGGAAATCATCACGCGTGTCACTCGCCAGTTACCAGTCGAAATGCTCGAACGAGTCATCGAAAATTGGACTCAACGGATGGAACATCTGCGATAGACATAATCTTCAAAAAATAAATGCCAAAGAATGTTCTTTCAAATGATAATTATGACATTCCCCATTAAATTTGAATTTTCTGTGTTTTTTTTTCTTTAAAAAAGTAGGGAACCTTGAAATGGATCACGCTTTACTTTAAGGTGGGTGTTGAATGATTTTTTCTGTGCACAAACGCATAGGGTATAAATATTACATAAATTTTATAAGAATACATCAAATCTAATGTGTTTTTGTTTCTTTTTTTTTCAAACTTAATAATAGCACTTAATAACTTTGTAATATTTATAATTAATAACACATTTTAAAAATAATATTACTGAAAATTATCAATTTATTTTATAATTGTAACTTAAATACTACATTAATAATGACAATATCTCTATTTACAATTTTAATTACAAGTATTTATTTATTTCTATGTATTTAATTTAGTTGTTCGTACTAAATAAGAACTATAGTTGTTATAGGTACCATTTCAGTTATCAGGAAATCATTATTTTGAACTTAACCCTGACTATATGATTTCAGTGGCAAGTTGTTTTTTTTTTATTTTCTTTTATTAAATATTTTTGTTAAGTACCCCTTTTAACTAAATGATTGTTGAATTGTTGTCATCATATAACTTACTTAGTAGTATTTACTTAAATTTAGTCATATGACAATCAATTAGTTATAAATTAAATATGATTTATAAAATTTCTCCATTTCTTTGCAATTTGTTTGTTTTAATTATTAGCTGGGACTTATATATAATTGTTTGTAGTTTTGTATTTAATTGATAATGAGGTATGAAATGAATTTGCCAAAGTTATTAAGTGCTAAATGGGACGTTTAAGCTGTTTACTACTTTAATTTATGACCAGTAATGACATTGTAATGTGTTACTGATTTCTTTTGTCTCCTGATAAAAAAAAAGATAGAGAATATTATACTGATTATAAATTTGATGAAGTTACAAAAAGTATGAGGTGTAATTAGTATACAAACTAAATTCCCTTTAGCAACAATGTTATTGTGATAAATATATTTCAATTTAATTCATCACATATTAATGTTATGAATTCCACAATATTTTTGAATATTTCCTTATTACATATTCCAAGCACTGATCATTTTAAATTTCTTATGAAATACATAACTATTTAAAAATATAATTAAATATTTACCATACAATCTACATTTATTTGAAGTTACTTTCTTACACAGTAGCTAAAAAGTAAAGTAAAATATAAAATAAACTTAAATAAGTAAATAAAACCCATTTGTGATTTGTAATTAGCAAATAGCGTATCATCAGCAAAAACCCAAAAAAAAAAAATCAAATCGAAACGAAACGAAACGAAACGGCAGCCAAAAATGCCACTTTGTTGGTAAATAAGAAAATTTGCCAAGAATATTAAACGAATTTAAATATAGAAAAGCGATTTAAATTACTTAAACAGATATTTTAACTCTATACTAGTGCTATTTGTTAAGTGAATAACCGCCGTTCTACCAATTTTAAACAAACTTAAATACTTAGTAATTTATGTATGTGGAAAATGTTTATGTACAATTTGGAAACTTAAATCATTAAATATTAGGGAGTCCCCTTAAACAAAATAATTATATAAAATATTTGTTCGTTAAATAAAAGTTATTACAAATTCCAAAATAAAACAAAAAATAAAATATATTCGATTGTGCCGAATCTTATATACCCTTGACCGGTGTTGAGATGTTTTATATGAAAATGAAATGCTATATTGGATGTAATTAAAAATATATCTACTTATACACTATACCTGTGTAAACACTAAAAACTTTAAATAATTTGTATTTTCAAATAAAGTTGAAACAGAATCAAGATTTTATAAATCCTTATATCCTTATATATAATAAAAATGAGGTGTTGTAAGTTTGTTTGTTTGTTTCTTTGTGTATCAATCACGTCTAAACGGCAGAATCGATTTTCACAAAACTTGACACACAGATAGTACCAAATCCGGAGTTAGATTATAGGCTTTGTTAGATCTGGATTTAAAGTAGCCAAAAAAAACTACTTTTTTTAAATTTTACACGCTATTGATGAAGCTTTAAAATGAAATTATCGTACAGATAGTGTTTGCACTGTAGAGGTAGCTCCCATACAAAAAAAATTAAAACATATATAAATAGTTTTTAAACTAATTTTTATATCAAATTTCGAATAGGTCGAATAGATCCAGAGGGAGCAGTAGCACCCATATAAAGTAAATATTAGTTGTCGCATCAAATAGAATAGCGAAGCTCATCGGAAAATCTAGTAAATAACAAATTTAACTCTTTGGAATTTTACAAAAATCACATGTATTTAAGGAAAATAATTATAAGGCTATATTAAAGTAAAAAAGGGTCTGGTGGAAAATTTATGGACCGATTTCACTGATTTAAAAAATCGAAATTCGAAAAAAGTACTTCTGATAAATTTATGCAAGAACGACATTCATAGCTTATATAGGAGCTTCAAAAAACTATTAAAAACTAATAATAATGGCCTACGACTCGGTTAATACTGGATCTACTTAGTTCATTTTTCAACGCAAAAATTCCTTAAAAAATTTCCAATTTTTCTGTGAAAGAACGACATCTTTTGCATAGGTGCTTCAAAAAGTTGAAAAAACCCAATAAACATAATCGGAATACTGAGCGTACCATTAGCAATACCATCAACCATTTTGAGACCCAGCATTGTGAAGAAAATATAGCGGTCGTAGCTAAGAGTGTACACGAAGACCGTAGACAGTCGATTCGGCGCCGTTCGCAACTACTTTGACTGACGTATGGAACGACTTGGAGCATTTTAAGTCGAGATCTTAAAATGAAAGCGTACAAAATACAGCTTGTGCAACAACTGAAGCCGCTCAACCTTCCTAAGAGACATCGCTTCGCTCTATGGGCTCTTGAAAAGTTCCAAGAAGATCCGACGTTTTCGAGGCAAATTTCGTTCAGAGATGAGGCCCATTTCTGGCTCAATGGGTATGTAAGAAACAAAATTGCCGCATTTGGGACGAAGAGCAACCTGAGGAGATTCAAGAACTGCCACTTCATCCAGAAAAAACAACGGTTTGGTGTGGTTCGTGGGCCGGTGGAATCATCGGTCCATATTTCTTTAAAAATGATGCCGGTGCGAACGTAACTGACAATGGCGACCGTTATCATGCCATGATAACCGACTATTTGATGCCTGAAATTGAAGCTCGTGATCTCGGCGACATTTGGTTTCAGCAAGACGATGCCACTTCCCACACATCGTACCAATCAATGGATATATTGAAAGAACACTTCGTTGAGCACATAATTTCACGTTTTGGACCGGTCGATTGGCCACCAAGATCGTGTGATATCACACCGTTAGACTTTTTTTTTTAATGCTTATATTGCTTGAATCACACCGAGTATAACCAAACCTTGTCTATTTATATTTATTCCTATATAAACTAAATGAGAATTAGATTGGAGTTAGAAAACAAATATTCAAAAAATATATATATTTAAAAACAAACAAGTATTAAAGTTTTCCACTAAGTTTATGAAAAGAATATATATTATATTTATTTGCAACATTTTATTGTTATAGGAATAATAATATTAATATGGTTTAAGAACAAAGAAAACGACTGCAAATATTTAATGTTTATAGAAGTAATAATATGTTTCATATTAACAAAATTTTGTTTCTGGTAAAAATATTTAAAAACATATAATTTTTGCAGTCAATCATATTAAAATTCTTATTAAGTGTAAACATTAAATGACAAAATTGAATCAAAGTCATTGTTATCATGAACACAGAGTTATTAAAGTTCAATAAAATTAACAATGAGAACATAATATTATTGTAGTGATAATGCTGTAACCATATTTTTTCTCTGCGTGTATAAAGTACAGAAAATGTATAAACCATAGAACAGTTGCATTGACACCTTACGATGTAGAATTTTACGTAGTTTTATGCAATATCAAATTGTGCTGTGAATTTTTAAAATTTAAATTTGTATTAATCACCAGTTTTGGTACATTTGAACCCACTGTGCGCTGGTAGAGAACTGAAGAGCAATTTTAAACTTTTTATTATTTTTCCTTTAATACTCATCGTTTAAGTAGTCTTAATACATCAGAACACTCTAATATACATATTCTTATTCCTACTCTTTTAAACAATTCCTTCAGATGTGATGTGTTAGACATATCGGAAAATTAAATACAGCATTTTAAATATTTAATAGATGATCTAATGTCGTATTTTAATGAATACCCTAATGTAGTACAGACAATTTACTTAAAAGTGGATAACCTAAATAAAAGATAAAAAGATTAAGACTATATTAACATTGTGAGTTAAACTTCCTATAAACAAACGGTCTTATACATATTTCAAAACAAATGTGTTTCAGAAAAAAAATCTTTATAATATCTTTAAATATTGTATCCACTGTAAATTCCCATTACACACATATTAAAAGACTTTTGAGTCAAAGGCGCGAAACCAGAGAAACCGACAATAACTAAAACACTAGTAGTATTTACTCGTACTTTATTTTACTTAAAACCCCCCAAACCAACAAATACATACTTAATAATGTGTTTATCCATTAGCGTTTTTTATAGTTTTTATTTTCTTCATTTTAGCTGCTGTTTTTGGTTTCTTTTTATATTTTGGCGGGTAAGTGCAGTAGTAAGATACCAGTAGTAATGGTGGCTTAAACGGTTGAAAATGCCAAATTGCGGTTAAAACACAAACGTACTGTTACTACTGTTGTTTTTTGTGTTTAAACACAAGACTCTAAAGACAATCAATGAAAAAGTAACAGCAAGCAAATCTACTTCAATTACCTCCATCCTTCCCTCGCCTCTTTGTGGGCATTTAGTATTTCAACTTTTCAATGTAAATGTTTACTTCAAGTGGTTGAGAGTAAGTAAATTGGTAAGTACGAGTAAGTATAATATTGGTAATATTTATTTGGGTACATTATTCTTGAGAAGCTTCTTCCTAACATGTTTTTTTTTTCTTTTTCTTTATTATTTATTTACTTACAATTCCTAAGATATACATATACCCGTACATAATGGCATGAACAATTTAGATATTTATTTACTATGTATTTAGATATTTAAGTATACATATTGTATACTTATATATGTATATATGTATGTATGTATGTATATTTAAAACTTTCATCATCTAGTTTCCTAGAATCGAAGAATTTTATAAGAAATTATTTACAATTTCATTTCTTTATTTACCTTTGAATTATTGCAAAAGTATTTGTCTAACAGATAGAATTTTTAATGTTATCTAATAGAAAAACAGTGCACAGTGGTACCAAAACGATTTTCTTTTTTTTTATAATTCTGTAATTGGCGAACCATTGGAGATATCTAAATAAAATTTAACAAGGTTATAGTTGAGGTATTTTCGAGTTGATTTAAAGGAGCACAGGTCCCTAGCGGGTCACGGAAGTAGAGGGTAGACCACCAAAATTGGTAACCGAGTATGTAATTTTTTAAAAAATTCGCCAAAAATTAATTTATTACTTGAATGTAAAAAAAATTACATATAGCAAGTCCTTGTAAATCTGTATAAAAAACATGCTTACACGTATAGGTTATATCTTTTAGTTTAAGAGATATTTAGGTCAAAACAAATTTTACACTCATTTTGGCTCTAGTTTTTTTTTAAGTGTTTTAAGCTTGGGACCTTCGTTTAAGCCCTAAACTTTAATGAAAATTTCCACCATATTTCTTACAAAATTGTAAATAATATTGCTGCAAGAATCATATAAATGTATCCATCCTGTAAAAAGTTATATTAATGTGAAATTGAAACTAAAAAAATTACATATGTTGGGTTATCTTCCAAAAAGGTGGTAATATTCTTTAATTTTACAGTCCAAAATAATATATATATTTATTTATTTATTTCGGACTACAGAATTTTTGTAATAGTTTCAAAAGAAATCTTAACTTAAATGCGTACAAAGCAAAATCAAAGGCGCTTTAGGCAACGGTTTTCCCGCAAGCCCTATCCAAACTTATTCAATTTTGAAAAACTTTTTTAAATTTTTTTCTAAAATTCTTAAAATATAAATAAATATATTTATCCGATATAACGTATATTAATCTGAATTTGAAACTTTGAACAAATTTCAAATTTTTGGTGTTATTTTCCAAAAAGATACTAATATGCTTTCACTTCTAAAAATATTTTTTTTTGTTCCGGAATACAAAATTTTTGCAATGGCTTCAGGAGAAATCTTGACTTAAATGCGTTTAAAGTAAAATTGGAGGCACTTTGGGCAATAGTTTACCCGTAAGCCTTATCCAAACTTTGTCAACTTTAAAAAAGCTTTTTTTTAATTTTTTGGAAAATTCTTAAAAATCAAAGCTCCATATGTTGTTTAAACACGCAAAAAATATAATTAAACATTTAATTAAAGAAGTAAATTTTTGAAACAAGTTTCTCCGACTGGGAGTTTGGGTATTTCGGTACGAAAAAGTGGGAGTTTTTTTTCAATTTCCTGATTTTAAAACAAGTTTATCTATATTATGCCAAAAATTTCATTCGAATACCTCTACTTGTTTAAATATTATTTAGATCCAAATATTCACATTATTTGTAAAATCTCCATTAATCAGCATGAGTCATGAGAACAGCTTAAAAATAGCCTTCTCGAAATCTAACGTATCCGATTTTGTGATGTCATGACATATTTATTTAGACATAAGATAACTTCCGGAGGGTATTTCACAAATCAGCTGTAGTCCAATATATTTTGGGCATCGGTATCTATTTTCGGTACATGATCTCAATAAAATTCTCTCATGGATTAGTTTAAGACTTAAAGCTTTCCATTCACCGCTAATCTCAACGAAACATTTGCTAAGAAATTTCTTTGAGAAATCGTCCAAGCATTCAACTACCCTTATGTGTATGTATATCTAAGCGAAGTTAAATGAGGAGTCCGACTACACGCATTAGTGAACAAGTGGTCTTTAAAAAGCTCTGCTAATTTGAATTTCTCTGCATTTTGCCACCACAGGATCAATGGAATTAATCGCCAGAGTAACTTTGAGATAATCTTTCACTAAATCATTAAAGGGTCATCTGGCAGATGTTGTCCTCATTGGTGTTGATCCCGGAGCGTGAATTTTCTCTTCAACGTTTCTCATTTTAGGCTATTAACCTCTCTGTTCTTCGCTTTGATCTTGTCTTTTCTTTAGCTGCCGCTTTTTATGTGCAGGATAAGGAATCTTTTAAAACTCATATATAATAGTTTAACAATTCATGTGAACTTTCTCATCACTTGATAAAGATCGTTAGCTATTTCATCAAGAATGATTAATCAGGATTTAAGTATGTCTTTCTGACTTTTCCTTCTTCTATGTTTTTTCTTCAATTGATGCTAAGTCTTGTTATATGAGTGAAGCAGCTTTATGCTACCATATTGTCCAAGAGAGCAAAGCATTGTAGAGTATTGAATGGTATAAAAGAATGTGATATTAATTTTTCGCGATCGTTAAAAAAGTTCACGCACCAAACTCGATGAAATTTTTATATTGATATCATTGTTTTGGGATCAAAAATATTACAATTTCCACCAAATTACATACATTTTGGCCGTTTTGCTGTGTCGTTTTTGGTATAAAATAGTTTGTCCCTGCAATATCTGGTAAATCGCGATGTAAACATGAAATTTATTTTGCTTATAAAATTTATAAGCAAAATAATTAATTTATTTTTTGTTCATTTTCAATGGTATTTTCCTCTAAATATTTAATGTCTAGACATTGCAGATTGAAATGCAAAATTATTTTGGGTCAATTTGTCACATAATATGTACAACAATTCGATAAATTATAATAAATAAAAAATAGAAAAATTTTGTATTTAATTCGGTAATCGATGTCTTAATCAATTTACTTCCATATGATTGACCATATCACAACGCTTTTCTTATTTAAATGAAAAAAGACATAAAATAAAGTATTTTTAATCCCTACGAACTGTATATAAAAGATATAAAAATTTAAATATTAAAAAAATGTTTAAAGACATTTTAGAAGTTATTTTTCCAAGTTGTTAAGAAAAACTGGTTTTTATTATCAGGACAATATTGTCTAAAAAGGTAGATCTATAGTATTTTGAGGTCCAAAACTAGTTATAAGCCTAGTCTACATCTTTAAGAATACAGATTTTAAAAGAAAGTCTTATTTGCTTCCAAATAGGAGTTGAAAGGAAGAAATAATTGGGACACTATAGTATACTCTGACGAATCAAAAATTTAAATACTGGTAGTCAAGGAAACATGGTTCATATCTACACAACTTTCACGCTATGCTATAATCGACAAGACATTCCTACCTTTCAATTGAAACTGCCGTAACTCTAAAAACCCAGAAAATGAGTGAACAGTATTTTAAATTCCATGTGAATCTATAGAACTGAATTAAATCTAACAAAAAAATTATTAAATTTTTTGTATTTATTGTATTAAAATACCTATCTGAGATAAGTCTCCCAACTAACTAGTATCTAGCCTTGATGTAACACTTTTATTCCTAGTGATTGCACTATGGCTGAAAATAACAGAATCGCTCAACAAATATTGTACGCAGTTTCTCACTGCCAAAAAAATGTTATTTGAGAAAACATGGGGCATTCACATCCCTCTTTTGTCACTGAATCGCCCATAAGAAGAGGATTTTGCAAAAATAATAATACACGCTTTCGTATATTTCCTAAAGCTCCCCTATAATTTGGGATGTAAATTAACGTTATATTTTTGGGAAAATGGATACATCACACCTCTTTTATTTAAACACTCTCTCCCCCATAAATAAAAGAACTTTTCAAAAAATAAATAAATAAATATTTGTATACTTTATTTAAAATTTTAAAATGTAGCTCAAATACTAATTTTAAGAAAATATTTTGAAATAAGTGAAGTAGGCTTTAAGTTACAATAATCTTCGTTATTATGTTCTTCTAAATCCATCGAATTATCTGCGCGATCCACAGAGGGTTGAAATTGAGAAAAACGGCGATTAATTGAAAATTAATATTTTGAAAAATTAATTGATTCCAGGTAAAAGCAGATAAAATGAAACATCATTATCAGTGTAGACACCGTCAAAGTTACAGTTTTTTTGCAATTTTTAAGCTGAAAACCAAAATTTTAAAAGTTTATATTTTTGTGTTTTATTTTTTTAAAAGTAGCTTTCTACAATAGTGCTATTAAGCATAGTTATTTAGAAAGATATCTACGTATTTTTTGTTATAGTTAATATTGTAGAAATATTTTTAATATTTTTTTTTTTTTAATCGGTCTAAAAATGTTTTGCTTTTATATAGAAATTCAAAAAGTTTTTAGACGAACTTGGTTGAAAATAAAAGTTTTTTATTTTTACTTAATATTTTACGGTTTTTGAGATTTGGAAGAAAAAAATTTCAAGGTAAATATGCTTGTTTTCGCAACAAAAACAAAGTAAAATTAAAGTAAATATTTTATTTACTTAATTATTTTCATTATTTAAGAAGAGAACTATATAGAATTTTCAGAAAATACTTAGAGCAAGTATAAAAGTAAAAGTAGATCAAGTTTTTCATATTAAGTCACTTTAACGCTCAAACGTAATTGAGAATTTGCGTCAACGTGACTGTGTCTTATATGTATATGTATAATTTATGGACCGATCTTTCTGAAACAGACGTTTATGTCAACAATTTTTTTTAATTCAAAAAGTATTTATTCGATGTACTAATGAGCTAATTATTGCAACCCCAGTGTGCGAACGTCTGAGTTATAATTGCTGTAGGATGCTTCTTAAGAACTAGAAGATAATTGAAGAAGGTCCTTCTCGACTTACAATATAATTAATTTTTGGTTTGCATATTCCGTTATTTTTTTCCCCCGCATAACAAAGAGAATTTCGCGTGCCTTTTCTTTTAACATTTTATGAATATTTTTGAGTTCCGCACATGTCTATCCCACTTTGATTTAATGTAATTATCAGGGCTAGCAAAAATATGCTCTGAAAAAAAGAGTTTTATGCACATCAAAGAAAATAAAATCATAAAATATGCTTTTCATATATTGTTCTTTCTTGTTAAGCTTGAATTTGTATAATTAGCAAAAACGAAATATTTAAATAAGGAATATTTTGCTCTTATATACTATGAATTATTATATATTTTAGCATAAAGTAAGCAAAAATATTATTTTATATAATGATTTTCCATGAAAATATCACAAAAAATAAATAAATAAATAAAAATATGCTGAAACAAATTGATGCCAAAATATTTATTTTTGTTCATTGAAGCACAGGAAAAAAGTGATATTGCATATTATTGGTTGCTCTGATAATTGCATATGTTGCGAATATTATCATAAATTAGGTTGCCCCGATGGCCTAGTTGGTAGTGAGCTAGTCTGTCAGTCTGGGGGTTGTGAGTTCGATTCCCACCAGAGACTCTGGTCTGTTTCACTACAGCGAACTATGATGGTCTTCGTTACTCCGCTCGGTCAGAATTAGAATATAATTTGTAATTGTATTATAATTATAAAATAAATAAAAAATCATAAATTAACTTGCTCAATTCATCCTTAACATCATACATAATTTTCCTCTTTAAATAATTCGAAACATTATTATATTACAACCTTGTAGTTTTGCAAAATTTCATAGTTTTTGAACTTGACTTTAAAAAGAAAAAAAATTAAATTCGTATGAGTTCGAAACCTGAGATTCTCACGAAGAATTGTATATATGATACTCCTTTAACAATTGTTAACAAAATCTACTCCACAAAAAAAAAAACGGTAAAACTATTCTAAATTTCTCAAAAAACAAAAAAGAAGAAGTAAGAAAGATAAAAGTATGATATCCTACACCATTGTTTATGTGCAACAAAATTCGGGGAGGGGTCTTTTATTAGACCTGTGGCTAATTGTGGATCAATACTGGTAGTAAGTGTAAAATAAAACATATGAATACAGAATATGAGGTTGATTCTACCATTTATATGAATTTATTATCACACAAAAGTGATTACCGAAAATGAGCCTTATATGGGAGCTATGTTAAATTATGGACCGAGTATTAAAATTCATATTCAAAATGTTTCTTTTTTTTAGCAAAAAATTTACTTTAAAAAGTTAAAAAAATATATTTTTTAATATTCTTAAAAATTGCAAATCTTTCGAAACTTGAAACTGAGTACAAGGTTTTACCATTTCGCACTCGGTTATGCTATTGCATCCTTAGAAGCTATATGCAATTAAATAAGCAATCTATTGCTTCCATCAGCTATTATTCCATCCAAGTAAGCAACGTTTTTTGCTGGAATGGATAGTCTCTAGTTTTATCCATATAACGATTTTTTCATGTGTGAGAAGGATTGTTGCAGTCTGACCTATGTTTGAAAATAAATAGTAAAAGAACATTTTCCAAAGGATATTTCAATCTGACATCCATAATAGGTTGTAAATATATATATATATATATATCTTTTTTATGTATATCATTGGAAACTTTCAAGTCAATTTAAGAGGAAATTTGACGTCCTGGAGAAAAACTAATTTTGCTACGTGTGGTCTCGACTTTCATGCATATATCGGGTTTTTAATATGTGAAAATAAAAATGTTACACGGTGTAATTTGTTTTGTTAGAAAAATTGTACTTTAACAGCTGTTTATGCAAGAACAGAGTCGCCAACTTTCAAAACTTTTATTATTTTTTTTCTTTTCAACACCTAGCAAAAAAACGGGCAAGTATTTAACAAAACACTTCAAATTAGAACAAAGTATATATTTTGCACTTTTTTTGAAGTTAATAAAAATTACTTCCAAAAAAGTAAAAATTTCCCAAATTGAAAAGCATTTTTATTATCTTTAACAAAGCTAAAACCATATTTTTATTAAACAAAATTTTTATAAATATAGTTTTGAGAGAAGTATTTCAAAAGCAATAAACAAGAAGCATAAAAGAAGTATATCAATGGGTTAGAAAAAGAACTTCTGCATAAAAATTTTTATTAAATTCAAATATGAAAATTTTATATTTTGTGGCTAAATTTGAAAATTCATCCATATGGCGCGATACTATTAAAACGGAATCACATCGATCATACTCATAACGCCTACTATTTAGGAAACTATTTTAGAATACAACCATGAATGATGGGCCTGTTCGTACACAGAGAAAAAAATATACATTTAAAATTTCTTTCATAAATTATGAATCGAACATGACTTTTTTCCCCAAACTTTTTTCATAAGAAATAAAATTTTGTTCATATTATTAAATTGTTCATAATGAAAATTTTAGGAATTTTGCAAAAATTTTGTTAAATCTTTGATTTAGTATTATTAGATTTGATGGCAAATGGTAAACGAAAATTGTTACACATTAAAAAATGATAACAAAAAAGGACTTAAAATGGCAAAATTCCCAGGAAAATCTGTAAAAAAAATAATGTTCAGAAATTTGCATAATTTCGCTTGCATTCCGCAGCACATCATTTTGTTAAAAAGCGCTTCTGTTCTATTTCCAAAATGTAGCTAAAAATCATTAAAAACTTAAAATTTTCTAAAGAAAATTTCAAACATATTTTTACAAATTGAAAACATAAATGAAAATTTAAACAAATTTTTAGTCTTCTTATCTTCTATCGCCCAAACGGATTATATAGGTACTATAATTAACTTCGAGGCTACTCCCGTTATTGAAATCCCCATTAGGGACCTCTGGATTGGAGCGGAGAAGCTCCACGGAGGGCGTGATATCTTCATGGATGGCTTGAAGATGGAAGTAGGCACAGGGGCGAGTGTTTACTTCATGGGAACAAATATCAGAAAATCTAAGCATTTACAAGGCCCTGGGATTACTGGAGGAGAATGTTGAGAGGAACATTGAGGTAACTATCTATGTGAATAGTCAAGCAGCACTGATGGCAATGACAAGTTACTGTGTCACGTCCAGGTTAGTGCTGGAGTGTAGGAAGGAATTTAGGAGGCTAATGGATGCCTACAGAATAAGACTTTTTTGGATTCCTGGTCACTGCGTTATTCTCTGCAATAAAATAGCCGATGAGCTAGAGCGTAAGGGTTCGGAGTTGAACAGGTTTTTTGTGAAGGTATCGGTTAGGATTCCGATTGGGTCACATTTCATGGCCAAAAGGGAATGGCTTATAGGTAGAACGAATGATGCTTGGAGGAGTAGATCGGACTGCAGGGTATAAGGAGTGTTATGGCCTAGTCTTAAACCAGCAGATTCGAAGAATCTTCTGGGCATGAGTCGTGTGAATCTAAGGATCATTGTTGGCATGATTACTGGGAATATTACCAGCAAGTGGGACTCTGGCGCGTCTGATTTTTGCAGGACGTGCGATGAAGTGGAGAAGCTAGAGACAGTGGAGCATATATTCTGTGTCACTGTGAATGGCTTCAGCGAAGTAGATTGTGGTGGTTTGGGAGCCATATTCTTCACGAACTAGAAGAGGTTGCGGGTGAAGAACTCGGCAACCTTATAGGGTTCGTAATGGGAATAAAGTGGCTTAGAGGTAGTCGGGGTTGATTGATGGGTCTTGGGTTCCACACCTTTTTTTCTTATATTTCTTTTCCTTTCTTTCTACTTTCTTTCTGCTCTTGTGTCTTATTTTACTAGGGATCTTCTCTTTCTTCGTTTTATTAACTTTCTCTGGTATTTATAAAGGGATCACAATAGACCGGATGATCTCTGGGTGGAGGGGTGAATTCGCCGCCCTTTTTAACCTAACCTAACCTAAACTGTCTGTCTTCTTGACTTTTGATTCATTTGAAAAAATATAAAAAAAAAGTTTTAATGCTAAAGAAATTATGCTTAAATATTATGAACTGAAATCAAAGAAAGTAAATTTTTATATTTATGTCCAAATTTTTTCTGTGTAAATGCACCACTGTACTGCACAATATAATTACTTTTCACTGCCGATGCAAATCTACTATTTCAAATGCTGCAAATTCCTAAAATAAATAACATTTTTATGATTAGTATTTTATGTATATTTGCGCATATTATGCATTTTCGAATACTTGACTATTGCAATTAGCAACATATGCATTTATGAACGTATTGTGCATAATATGCAGCGCAGTGATGCGGACCAGTTATAAATTTTGACATGAATTAAACTAATCTTAAACTATCTTCTTACACTAAAGTCCTGATCAATGAACCTAAAATACATTTTCGCATAAACTTTTTTTGTAGAAAACCAAACCCACTGTCTTGGTCTTCACATTGTGGACGGCAAATGTTTTTTGTTCTTAAATCTACGAGTAAGTAATTTGTGGTGGCGCCATAATGACAATGCGCAAAAATCAATAATAAATAAATTCATTGAAATTCCATTTTAATGGAGATTAATATTATTTATATTAAATTTAGTCGTATATTTTTATACGAGAGAATAATGCTCCTGGCAATTGTCTGTTTATTGGCAGTTGTTTTACTAATTTTTGTTGTTTTTTTATTTTAGTCCAAAATTAGTTTAGTAATAAAATAAAAATGATTTTCTAAAGACTTTTATTTGTTTTTATGGTTTTTTTTTCGGTTATTTACACATTTAATTAATTTAAATATTTGTTTGTAAGTATTTTTTTTTTTTTTGAAATGTGTGAGAAAATTCCAATGAAATGAATTTAATAGATAAACTTATTAAGATAAATAATTAACTTATGTGACTTTAAAAACAAGAATAGTTCATGAAAAATATGTTTAAATCAGATATCAGAAATAACTATTATTTTTTTTTTTTTTTTTTAATTGAAAAAATAAGAAAATAAGAAAATAAGAAAATTTTTTTATGTTATTTGATGACTGTTACCCCAGGTCTACAACTGAGATGAATGCTGATATAATATGTGAGATAACGCCGGCAGAGGAGAGTAACCATTTTGTTTATATTATGTTAAATCTTAAATAAGGGGTACACGTATTCTAATAAATCCTATAAGAAATCATTATTTTTAATCAGTCGCAGAATAAACATGTCCTTTTTATTTAAGCAATTCGCACTTTTTAGCACAATTTTTATAAAAATGTTTTTTAACATGTGAAATAAACACTAAAAGGAAACAATTTTACAAAAAAAAACATTGTTTTTAAGTAACCTCCAAAATACATATGCACACAAACAAAATTTCGTATATGTGTATTTTTTGACACTTCATCTTATAAGATGGTTGTGTAGAGAAATCTCATCACAACAGTCTCATAATATTTGTTATGATACTAATATTTGAACCTACATGTGAAATAATTCTCTCAGAGAGCGAATTTGACACTCTCTGACACAAAAATCTTACATATTATGTTACGTCTAGACGGGCTGTTATTGTTGACAGAAATTTTTTTTCTCTTGTTCAGTAACCTAGTGTCTACATTAGGCAAATTTTTATCAAAAGAAACGACAAAATCAGTGCGAATATATACAGATAACCTTAGTTAAACAGCTGATTATTATTTTGGTTGTTACAGTTGTCAAACTACATACATAAAACAGAATCATGAATACGCCATATTGTTGTTTTTGTGCAACTGGTGCCACATTCCACCAATTCGCGTTAAGTTTGACTTTTCTCTAATGTAGACACTATGTTACTTTTATTTTTCAAAAATATTTTTTCGTCGCTTGAACAGTTATTAAAATATATATATTTTTCTATTGTTTATAATTTTTATTTTTCGAAATGATTTTTTTACGTTGCCTTATAAAAGTTATTTTTTAATGTATATTTTTTACGTTGTTTATAACTTTAATTTTATAAGCAGGCTTTTCTTCATAGCTGCAAGAGATCTTGTTGCATTATTCTCATGCTCCCCTTCTAACTGCCTGAATTAAGGCCCAGCCAGTGAACAAAAAATCATCGTATCGCAATCTGCTGTTTCAACCTGCTTTACCTAGTGTCTACATTAGGCAAGTTTATATCAAAACACACGTCAAAATCAGTGCGAATATATACAAGGTAACCTTAGTTAAACAGTTGATTATTATTTTGGTTGTTACAGTTGTCAAACTGCATATATAAAAAACAATAATGAATACGCCATATTGTTGTTTTTGTGCAACTGTTGCCACCTTCCACAAATTAGCGTTAAGTTTGACGTTTGTCTTGATAAAAAAATCTCTAATGTAGACACTATGTTATACAGATGTGCGTAACACAGAAATTTATAGAAAATAGATTTTTACATAGCTGCGTGACCTGTAGTTTATTTTCTTTACAAAATAACAAAAAAGAATAACAGGGTTGTTTACACAATGAATTGCTTTTGTTTGCTTTTGTTAATTGTTTTTGCAAATTGCTTCACGCTACTTTTCTTTATTCTACGTTGTGTCACAAAGTTGACTGGTTGGAACTTTACTTCTTGACACCTTGACATCTTCCCGAAGTGCATACAAATCATTTCGTTACCAAACATGCAATCGGCCTTATCTAACATTTTAAAAATTCAACAAATCGTGAAAAAGAAGTGACTAAATAAACAATGTGTGTGCATAAAATTCTATTTGATGAATGTTATTTAAATTATACTTAGGTAGTATTTATACTATTTTTATCAAGACAAATGTTAAAGTCACTGCGAGTCTATACAAGGTAATCTCAGTTAATGAACTGATCACTATTTTTGATTGTTATAACTGTAAAACTGCATATATAAAAAACATTCATGAATTCGCCTTATTGATGTTTTTGTGCAAATGTTTCCACCTTGCATAAATTCGCGTTGATTTTGACGTTTGTCTTGATAAAAAATTTTGTAATATAGACACTATGTAACATATCTTTTAATATTGTTAAGAAAAATTATACTTATACATTATTATATGTTACTTTCAACAAGTTCTCTTTAGTGAATTCAAACGCTTAAAATATATTTTTAGTGTTCTATTTATACAAATTGGACAAACCTTTCTCGAATTATATACTTATAAGAATGTACGAATATTGTAAAAAATCCTCACATTCTTACAAATTGTTATATAAATATTTAAATTACAAAGGAATTATTTATTTTATTACTTATAAAGCAACGCAAAAAAATTTTTTATTAATATATAATAAAATTTATAAGCAACTTAAAAAATATATTTCAACAATAACTTGACAACATAAAAAAAATAAATTTGAAAAAATATTATTGAAAAAATATTATTGAAAATAACGTAAAAAATATAAATCAAAAATAAAAATTATAAGCAATGAAATAATTTTTTTATCAATTATAATTGCTACAGTAAGACGAAAATTTATATTCTTTAAAAATAACTGTTGATTAAAGACGTATTTTTTTTAAATTTTTTTAACAGTTATGACTCAACGTTTTAACATAAATCTTATAACAATTATGTCTCTGATTTAAATGAAATTTTTGATAGAAAATTTTTATGAAAAATTTAAATTGAAAATTTGATAATTTATAATCACAGAAAAAAATCGTATTTGATTACAAAATTCAAAGGTCCAAAAAAAAAAATTTTTTTTTAATTTCTAGATTATAAAGATTTTTGTCATATTGACTAACAAATTTGTAGTTTTCTTTTTTTTGTCAACTAGTTTAATTTAAATATTTGATAAAAGAAAACATATCATATTGACTGAGAAATTTATTGAATTTTTGTTGAATAAAAATTAATTAATAATAAATTAATTCGTTCATTTGATTATAATAACTCTTCATTAATTTCAGAATTTTGACGAAAATATTATTTAAATCAAGAAACTCTTTGTTTGTCTATTTTTTAAACTAAAGATTACATTTATTTGACTAAAAGTAATATTTTATCGTTGGATTTTGATTTATTTTCAACTAAAGGTTTTATCTTTTAATTTCACCCACCACCAAAACTGAGTAAAATTCTTTAAACAGGGACCGTTACGATTATGAGCAACATATTTAAAATCACAATTTAATTATTATTTTTTGGTTTTTATATTTTGATTGAGAAAAAAATGATTATTTTTGATTTTTTGCTCAAAATATAACGACTATTTTTGTTTTCGATTATAAAATAACGATTAACTTTTATTTCTTAAAAATTATTTTTTCTTTTATTTACTGTAAAATATAATTATAATTTGTAAGTAAAAGATAAAAAAATCGTTATTTTATAATCGAAAAGTAAAAATTAATAACAATCGTTATTTTTTAATCGAAAAATAAAAGTCAAAAAAACAATCATTATAATTCGAGCAAAAAATAAAACTGAAAATTAATTGTTATTTATTGATTTTTTTTTTTTTTTTTTTTTTTTTGTAAAAATCAAAAAATGCATTTGGAAAGGGCATTAAATAATATTAATAATTATAATAATAACAATAATAATAATAATAATAATAATAATTATTACAATAATGGGTGATTCCAAGTAGAGATACTTTTTTCAATAGCCTTTTTTTGACAGATCACGTCTGAGTTGTGTCATGCTGCCATGTTATTTTTGTTTAGTATTGTTTGGCATTTCATAATGGAAAGACTTACGCCTGAACAACGTTTACAAATCGTTCAACTTTATTACGAAAACTAACGTTCTTCGAGGAATGTGTTTCGTGCACTTCGCTCAACTTATGGTCAACATAATCGGCCTACTGAGCGTACTATTCGCAACACCATCACCCATTTTGAGACCCAGCATTCATTATTGGATAATATTCGACCGAATAGATCACGTCCAGCGCGCTGTGAAGAAAATATAGCGGCCGTAGCTGAGAGTGTACACGAAGACCGTGGAGAGTCGATTCGGCGCCGTTCGCAACAACTCAGGCTGACGTATGGAAAGACTTGGCGCATTTTACGTTGAGATCTTAAATTGAAAGCGTACAAAATACAGCTTGTGCAACAACTGAAGCCGGCCGACCTTCCCAAGCGACATCGCTTCGCTCTATGGGCTCTTGAAAAGTTCCAAGAAGATCTGACGTTTTCGAGGCAAATTTTGTTCAGCGATGAGGCCCATTTCTGCTTAATGGGTATGTAAACAAACAAAATTGCCGCATTTGGGACGAAGAGCAACCTGAAGAGATTCAAGAACTGCCACTTCATCCAGAAAAAACAACGGTTTGGTGTGGTTTGTGCGCCGGTGGAATCATTGGTCCATATTTCTTTAAAAATGATGCCAGTGCGAACGTAACCGTCAATGGCGACCGTTATCGTGCCATAATAATCGACTATTTGATGCCTGAAATTGAAGCTCGTGATCTCGGCGACATTTGATTTCAGCAAGACGGCATCAATCAATGGATTTATTGAGAGAACACTTCGGTGAGCACATAATTTCACGTTTTGGGCCGGTCGATTAGCCACCAAGATCATGTGATATCACACCGTTAGACTTTTTCCTGTGGGGATATGTAAAGTCTACAGTTTATGCGGACAAACTCGCTTCGATTCATGCCTTGGAGGAAAACATCACGCATGTCATTCGCCAGTTAGCAGTCGAAATGTACGAACGAGTCATCGAAAATTGGACACAACGGATGGACCATCTGCAACGTAGCAACGGCCAACATTTGATAAACATAATCTTCAAAAAATAAATGCCAAAGAATGTTCTTTCAAATGATAATAAACATTCCCCATTAAATAAAATGAAATGAATTTTCTGTTTTTTTTTTTTTTTTTTTTTTTTCTTTAAAAAAGTAGGGAACCTCGAAATAGATCACGCTGTATAAATAAAAGTGTTCCACAATATGTTTCTAAAGTCCTTGTATCATATTGATTTTTATGGTAAAAAAATTTGTCATAATCGTTATTTACAGTCCCCGGTTTTAAAATAATTTTATTATTTTTTTTTTTTATTTCTTAAAAGAAGTATTGTATTAAAATATATTAATATAATTTAGAATTATTTTGTATATTTAAAGAACTTTAGTTATTCATTTACAAAATTATATTCAAATAATAATAATGATAATAATAATAATGATAATAATATATGTATTTCTATATTCAAGGTACTTTTTAATATTATATAATATCAAATAATACATTTATACATTTTAAATTAATCTTAAATTGTTTTGAATGTTTTTTGTCTAAATTAAGTGCATAAAAAACGTTGTATGAAACTGTAAAATAAATCTTTGCCTTAGAAAACTCCATATTAAAGATTTTTTTTTTTTTTTTTTTTTTTGTAATCTATATCGAGGACATTTTCTCGAGTGCAAATCTACTTCTTCATTTTCAACTTCGAATCATGTACGAGTAATTAATTCCTGAATCCTGAATCTGTAAAAAGAAAAGAAATATATGTATTTGTGTTTAACATATTTTGCCACTATTGTAGCATTCCTGAAGTTATTTGATTTCCAGTTTTTACTTACCAATCCTCTGAGGGGAAAATTGAGCATATATCGTATTTGGAAATTGTATAAATCAGCAAATTGTGATGTTCTATACTTGTTATTAACAGTATCAAAGAATTATTATTATTATTTTTTAAAACACTTCAATTTCGATTACATTCGTCTTGTTTTGACATGATCTTTGACACATACATACATACATACATACATACATGCAGAAAAAAAACATGGTTACAAACCATAAAATCGAACACAATATTACAAAATGGAATCATAACAAATATTACTTATAATCATTTCTATTTTTCGCTGTAATCATATGTTCCAATCGTAATATGTTGCTCTTAGATTATGGTCACTACAACTATATTCTTTCTCTGCGTGTAGAATAGTAAAAGAACGCATTTTAAAATATTTACATAGTAACAGAAAACAATTTTTAACAAAACACAATGTTATTTAAACCAATTAACTAATTTTTTAGTCAAAACTATCTTAAAATTTACAAAGTTTTTACCAACGTTATTTATTAGTTGCTTTTCTCCCTCAATATGATATTTAAAAAAAATTTTTATCAATTTTATTTAATATATTTTATTTTTCCACCCAAAAAATTTTCGTGTTAAAATTAATATTAAATTGATTAATCTTTTTTCAAGCGAATTTAAAGCGGTAATTCTTTACTTTATTTATTAACTTATTTATTTATTTATTACAGTACAATTACAAATTAGATTCTAATTCTAACCGGGCGGACTAACAAAGACTACTGCCCGTTATAGTGAAAACAGACCAGGGTCTCTGGTGGGAATCGAACCAACAACCTCCAGGCTGACAGACTACCTCCACTACCAACTAGCCTGTAGGGTCTCCCCGATAATTCTGTAATTTTCTTAATTTTATTAAAATAATATATATATATATATATATATATATATATATATATATATATATATATATTTTTAAGTTTAAATTATAATAATTGTAATTTTTCAATCATCATTGAAATATTTTGAAATCCACAATTTCCACGATAAAATTTTTAATTAAACAATGTTTGATTAACTACTTATCTTTGTCTATACAAATAAAACACTAATCAAACTATTATCTCCACTAAAATAAAATTATAAACTTACATACAAATATAAACTATATTATTGATCTATTTGAAAAAGAGACTCTTCAATAAGACACTTCAAAAAAAAATATGGCGACAATCAATTAAATTAAAAGAATCCACTAAAAAACGCTTTTAATCATAATGGGCGGTTTCTCTTTAGAAGCGGCTCATTTTCAAAGGTGATTAACGTTACGGTTGAATTATAATTGGAGTTGGCAGCACGAAGTGACTCAAACAATCAAATAAAAACAATAAACTATTCACAAATTCATATGCATATGAACATGTGTGTGTATGTATTGTAAGATGCATGAGTAAATGTGGTTGGTGTTATGTAGACAGTACGGATTAAAAATTAATAGAGGCGTATGTTGTATAAACATACATACATACATACATACATACATATCTAGTTAAATAGTCAATAGATCAAACGTCAACAGGTAGTAAATACCGCCTTAAGGGTGACAATAATAAACATTTAAATGCATTATTTGCACTTGAAATCTCATCATCAGTATTCTAGTCATTATCTTTATAGTAAACATCTCATCATCATCATCATCTTCATTCTCATCACTTGTTCATAAATGCATCTGTTCATCTTTTGCATGCTTAGATTTGTATGCACACACATTCTGTAAGTTTGTTAAACGGCTTCCGACTCTATTAGAAACCTGTCATTATGACGTTTTGTTTATTTAAAATCTAGATGGATGTTTAAACAAAACAAAATGCTTTAAAAATAATTTAATCACTTATAGGAGGTTAGAATTAAAAGGTTTTTATCAAATATTTATAATATTAAAAATATTGAAATAAATAAATAAATATAAATATTTATAATAAATAATATAATATTGTGATTCTCAAGATATGCTATATTATTAAATAGATATCTTACCGCGATTTCTCTTTAAATACCTACATGAGGTATTTCTTAAGCCTTTGTTAGGCGAGCTCTTTCTTTTATCCATATGATTATCTTTAACATATCATAAAATCTGCAAAGGAACTATCAACAAAATCTGTTAAAATTTAAAGTGCATATCCTCGACTATCCTCGAACAATGAAAAAATTAATTTATTTTTTGAAATGTATAAAAATGAACATGTTATTTTAAAAAAGGTTACTTACTACTTACTGTATACGTACATATGTGCAGCAACATCATTATAGTCATAGGTACATGAGTATAGCTTCCGTTCGTAGTTGATGATTATGCTGCTGCTACTGATGCATTTTTAAATGACAATTGTTAATGTATATGAAAATGCTGTCAACAGTAAAATGCTCTTTATATTGTATAACTCTTTAAATGGTAAGTTTTCAAAGAAATTTATCTCAGATTATACTTCATTCAATATTTGTGTGAGCATCATGTTTATTTTTTACCTTTTTGTGTCAATATTGACTCTTGACTACTTTATTAAGTGTTAAATATGCGTATGCATTTGTTGCACTCGAAAAATTAATGTTAGTAAAAGTTGGACAATAAAAATAAACATTCATAATTCAATTTATACATTATACACAGAAAAAATTTGGATTTGAATTACAATATTGCCTATATCAATTAAAATTTATTTGAGTTTTCTCCAATCATCTAAATGATAACATTAATTAAATGAAATTAATTGATTTTTAATACAAATTTCAATTAATTTTTTAATGAAATTAATAACATTTATGATTGGAATTTTTATTAATATTAATCAAGGTATTTGTTGATTCTCTACCATTCAAAAAAAATACAATCAAATTTCAGCACTTTCAAATAAAATATTTATTGCAAAAACTATGTATTTAAAATATATAATATATTAAGTGTACAATATTTATACTTAGGTTTTAGAAATACTCCTTATAAGGCAGAAGTTGTTATCCCTTAGGAATATTGCAAAAAGGGGGAGGTGGATAAGTTTCAATTGTTTTGGTCTAAACTTCGAAATTTGCACAACAAAAAGAACAATAAATGATATCTGAGATTTTGATTTCACTGAAGAATAAAGGTAAATATTCTTTAAGGAGAGCAAGAACATTTATAATATAATTATAATTTTTAAAACCACGACTCAATCCTACATTAAGTTTGATTTTAATATTTTTAAATTTTTGCAATTTTAAAAGGAGAAAAGCAGAGGGTTTTGTACTTTTAGAATAATCAAAGTTTATAAATAAAATAACTATGTGAGGGTATTGCATATTGTAAAAAATATATTTAATTATTAGATAGTTTTTAAACTAGTTAGTGATTCGAAATATAATTCAAAAAGACTACTTTATTTTGAGATCGGTGCATAGTGCTTTGTGCCAATATAACGAAGGGACCAAAAATAGAAGAAGTTGTCGTAGAAAATTTAAACTTGGTGCTTTGAAAAACTCATTTTCTTCTATACAGTATCAAAATTTGCGATTGCCATTGAAAATATGTTTTTCATGGGTAAGAAAATATTTGATTTATTAGGAGCAACGGCATATCTACCTCCTCCAAACCCTATTATCTTTTAATATTATTTTAACTTATGCAACTGCATTTTCTCTTCAATAACTAATTAATTGCATTTTTATTAGTTTCCAATACTGTATTAAATTGAAAAGTAATATCGATTTAACATCACGTAAGATTTTAACACAAATAATTCTAATAACAATCATTTTTATTGTTATAATCCATATTAATACATATTAGGTTCCATGCAACGCAAGGGTATGCAGCTATTATAATATAAATTTTAGCATTTTTTTCTGAAGAATTGCACTTTTTTAAGAGTCATTTAGCATTTTTTCTTGAAGAAATTCTAGCAACGCTGTATTTATGTGGGTATAATTTCCTTATAAGATTCATAACTGAGATGAAAATAAGTTGGGCAAGTCTAGGGTAATTGTTAGCCCCAAAACAACTTAAATCTTAATTATATCACGTAAATCTTATATATATATATATATATATATATATATATATATATATATATATATATATATATAATCGGTTCATAATTTACCATAGCTCGCATATAAATATTTACCTTTATTCTTCAAAAAGCATCCGGATACACAATAGATCCTAATGATACTAATTTCCTGTCTTGATAACGGGAATTTTTGCAATCAAATTAAAATTCTGAACAATTATTAATTTAAGAATTCGTTAAATTTTAAAACATATTGAGCCGAAATCTTGTACCTTGTTTAAAAAATATATAAAAATTATTATAAAAATTATAATAAAAAAAATATAGCAACTTATTTTTAATTATATGAATAACAAATTTGATTAACGGACAACTAAAAATTTTTTTATTAAAAATACTTATTATTTTATAATAAAATAAACTACTTTAAAATAAAATTACGTTTTTTGTAATAGATTTTATTAATTTTATAGCTTTTTTTTAATTTTTTTTTTTAATTTATTTTTTTAATATGCTTTAAGTAGTTAACAAAATAAAATATAAAAATAATAATAAATTTTCAAATTAGTCCACAAAAAACCGTAAATGCTCTTAAAGGGCATGTTACACCTACTTTTCATGAAGTATTGTATTAAGCAATACTTTTTTAAGTTCTAAATTTGATGTATTTTTATTATTTGATGGACCGTATATTTTATAATGGGTGGTATTGGGCTTAGATATGTAAAAAAGTACGTATTCATAGCTTGTGTTAAAAAAAGAAAAAGCTGCACATACGTTGTTCCCTTTTTAGATATTTCACCTTATTTGTAAAAATTCAAGTCTTCTAAAAACAATTATTTAGAAAATACAGTGTAAACAGTTTGTTTTTAAAATATGAAAACATAAAATTTTGATATTAACTCCCCATGGAAATTTTTTTTTTTTTTTTTTTTTGGAGGTTTAAAAATATATTTTGCAAACTATCGGATGGATCGCGTAACGGTTAAACAGTTTTACTTACCAACAACTTACAAAAATTTGCACCTTTAGAAACTCATATCACGTACAGATGCCATACCCTCCAAAAATTGTAAGCATATTTTTGTTATTTTTATCGTATATTTTCTTATTTTTATCATATATTTTCAAAATATTTTTCTTCTTGTTTAGATTTTTTTAACTGTCAGTTTATGTAAATCAAAAGTTATAACCAATTAAAAAGTTAATTTATTTAATTATTAATATAATTGAATTTCAATACAAAATTAAAAAAAAAAATAATTAATCGAACATATTTTTCGAATATCTTTTCTGTGTAAAATAACATTTTTTAAAGGATTAATTTTAATTTTTATATAGTTTAATACTCAAGAATAAATTTTAAAACTCTGTATAAAAAAATCTCCTATTCACTTAAACTTTTTGTTTAAGTGAATAGGACGAGAAAGAAAAATATAATCGGTCAAGACCGACTATATGATCCATGACACCATTATGTATGAGCATAAAAGTTCGGGAAGGGGACTTATGTTACACCTGTGGCCGATTTTTCTAAATGTAAAGTAAAATATACAAATACCGAATAATGCGCTGATACTAACACCTAGATGATTTCATGCACTTTAGGTCGATTCCTTGAATTGAATTTATATGGGAGCTATGGTAAATTATGGACCGATTATATATATATATATATAAGATTTACTTTATATAATTAAGTTTTACGTTGTTTTGAGGCTAACAATTCCCCTAGACTTTCCCAACTTATTTTCATCTCAGTTATACAACATTGCTAGAATTTCCTCAAGAAAAAAAGCTATATGACTCTTAAAAAAATACAATTCTTCAGAAAAAAAATGCTAAAATTTATATTATAATAGCTGCATACCCCTGCGTTGCATGCAACCTAATATGTATTAATATGGATTATAACAATAAAAATGATTATTATTAGAATTATTTTAAAATATTACGTGATGTTAAATCGATATTACTTTTCAATTTAATACAATATTGGAAACTAATAAAAATGTAAAATTCAGACTGGAGATCGGGAAAATTTTAATTAGTTACTGAAGACAAAATGCAGTTACATAAATTAAAATAATATTAAAAGATATATTTTTTGGGGGAGGTAGATATGCCCTTACTCCTATTAAATTAAATATTTTCTGACCTATAAAAAAACATATTCTCAATGGCTATCGCAAATTTTGATACTGTTTAGAAGAAAATGCGTTTTTCCTTGTTTATTCACTTTAGGTACAAAGTACCAAGTTTAAATTTTCTACGAGAACTTCTTCTATTTTTGTCCCTTCGTTATATGGGAACAAAGTACTGTGCACCGATCTCAAAATAAAGTAGCCTTTTTGAATAATATTTCGAATCACTAACTAGTTTAAAAACTATATGATAATTAAATATATTTTTTACAATATGCAGAGGGTCTACATAGTTATTTTATTTATAAATGTTGATTATTCTAAAAGTACAAAACCCTCTGCTTTTCTCTTTTTAAAATTGCAAAAATTTAAAAATATTAAAAACAAACTTAATATAGGATTGAGTCGTGGTTTTAAAAAATTATATTGTAATAGAAAATGTTTTTGCTCTCCTGAAAAATTGTTTGATAGAGAGTTTTGAATTTTTTTATTTTGTAACACAGTGTTATTTATTTTCTTTATTTATTTATTTATTATTTTTATAATTTATAAATTTTATTTTATAATCTTTATGTATGTTTTTTAGAGTTTTTATTTCATTCATGATTTGTTCAATCACTTCCTAATAATTATTATTCATTTTTAAAAATTTTCACTTTTGTTTAAGAAATATTTTTAAAAATATTTTTCTTTAATTGTTTTTAAACCCTGGTTATAAATTACAAATAAAACAATATTATTAATTTCGTTAATTAGTTATGTATTTTATTTAATTACAAAATAAAATTATAATTAATTGTGTAAAAGCACTAGCTGCTTTTATTATAATTTATTTAGTAAATTATTTTGCCAATCGAATTTACTGCACTACTTTTTCTTATGGAACATTTAAATAAATTTATAATTTTTATTAGAAAGGAAAAGTGAGACCGCCATCGGCATTGACTTGAGTATTTTCGTCAAGATAGTCACCTTCTATGTTATTCTATACGAAAGAATAAAAAGAGAATGTATCTTATTATAGGTAATAAAAAGTCTAAATTTTGTAAAAAAATACTGACAATGAAATATAAATATTTGTTTAATCGTTCTCAAAATAATTAAATTGATAATAGTTAGATATTCAGGATTAAGGATTACGATAAATTTCAGGAGACAAAACAACTTACAGAACCAGGTGCACCCATAACACCAGCAATTATGGAAACAATTGCAAAAATTATTTGAAAAAATTTCATTATTATTTGTAATTTTTTAAAACTTCGTGTTAAAAAGAAGATGTTTACTTCAGAGTAATTTCGATACTGTTATAGTTATTCATAACAATTGTAGCTTATATACTAAATCATACGCAATTTGTATTATTTTCTAATATTTGGTATAACAATTGCATTGAACATTTTCATAGCTAGTAAAAATCAAACATACAAGTATATGTATGTATATTAAAAAAATCTATAAATAAGAAATATATTACATCTGTACATGTAAAGAGTTTTTCAATAAATATAGTATGTTTAAAATTAATAAAACAAATTGCGGGAAAAAAATATTAATCCGAATTTTTTTTTTTAAACCCCTCGTGGTTTCCCTCAATGACGCGAATCCAAGAGATGACTTTGGTCCTTAGATCAGACAAAATTTTTAATTATGACACGAATATATTGTAATATTACACGTTTTGTTCAATGCTGTTACTTGTTTTTATTATCTGAAAAACAATATATAACCGACCTTATCGAAAACCCCTTTATGAGTCAAATACACCGTTAAACCTGTGATTTACTATAAAGAGTATGTGGTTAAATAAAAACGATTATAATAAATACTATAAACCACCAACTTGAATTTCTCACTTATACAAATAAAACATTTATTTGTAAATTCTATAAATAGTTATTTACCAGGGAAACCGCAAATTTGTTCTAAAAAGTAATTTAAAGCGATTTAATATTTAATAAAATGCAAAAAATATATTTTGTAAAAACAAACAAGTTATGTAACTTTTAAACAATAAAAATGTTTAAAAATTTACATATACAGTAAAGTGTCCCGAAAATCGCCTCTGTATAAATTAAAAATGTATCTTCAGTTCTCTATTATATTATGATAACACTGATCGGCAAAAAAACGTTTTTCTTTTTGTCCTTTAAAAAAATAGGTAAATTAAGGACTGCGCACGAAAAAACTCCGTACACACTGTAAGGCTTATAACTTTTATTGCATGTGGAGAAAATTATTACCATTAACTTGTTTGCAATTATTATTCTCAGTAATTAGTGCAATATTTTGTTGTAATAGCATAATTAGTTTTTCTTAAAATGAGAATCTAACTAAATTCATGCAGACGCTTAATTCAAATTTATAATCAAAACACATGTCAACTATATTAAGCAGTTGCCAGGAGTGCAGGTGAGCTGGTATATTAAATTTTTTGAGTCATAAAAAAATACAAAGAGTTCATGATCAACGAAAGGAACCCTAATAACCGATAAAGAAGTTGATTTACATACAACTGAATTTTAAGAGAAAATATCTATGTGATTAATTCTTTAAATTGCTCTGTATCTTTTATCAGAAAAGTTAAAAAAAAACTGGTCTGAGAACCACGAAGTAAAAGAAGTTCCTAATAGAAACGCTAGAAAAAATATAAAGGCAAAAGTGAGACCGAAAATTACTGAGACTATATTTTTCAAAAATATGAATGCTGCCTAGAGAGTGATAAAAAGTACGTATTGGCGGACTTTTTACAACATTTTTTTTATACCCTACACCACCATAAGTGGTTGGGGTATTATGCGTTTGTGGTGATGTTTGCAATGCATACAAAAAGTTATCCAACACCACCCACCTTAAAATATACCAATCGACTCAGAATCACTTTTTAAATCGATTTAACAATGTCCGTCCGTCCATCTGACTGGATGGATGGCTGGCTGTCCATGTAAACCTTGGGCATAAAATAAAGGTCGCAATGTTAAAGACAATTCAATGAAATTTTTCATATAGAATTTTCAATATACAAGGACGAAGCCTATTGAATTTGGTTATGATCGGTCTATTATTTTACCTAGCCCCCATACAAATGTCCTCCCAGAATAAGGGTTTAACGATCATAAATATAGCAATATTTTAATGAAATTCGATATAAGGAAGTTTTGTATAAGTATCAATCTTTGTACCAAATTATATGAAAATCAATCCACAATTAACCATAGCTGCCATATAAACCCCTCTTCCGAAAATCACTTTAACGTTCATAAATCCCATACGAATTTTAGTATCAAGTTAATATTCGACACAAATAAGACTTGTGTAAGTAGAACCAACATTGCCAAATTTTATAAGAATCGTTTCATAATTTAAAATAGCTCCCAAATGAACCCACTTCCAGGAATCGCCCTCAAGTGCACAAAATCAGCTAGATGTTAATATCGACGCATTAAAATTGGCCACAGGTGCAATATATGTGCAGAGTATCATATAGTCTACATATACCCTGCATATACCGATACATTTACTAAGTGTAAAATAAAATATACGAATATAGAACATATTACGCTAATACTAACATTTATATGAATTTATGCACTTTAGGGTGATTCCCGAAAATGGGCTTATATGGGAGTTATGGTAAATTATAGAGCGATCCTCATAAAATTTGTCACTATGATTTCTACTTATATAAAACTTATTTGTGTCGAATATAAACCAGATACTAACATATGTATGTGATTTATGCACGTTAAAGTGATTTTCGGAAGAGGATTTTATATGGGATCTATGGTCAATTTTAGACCGGTCTTCATGAAATTTGGCACAAAGATTGATACTTTTATGAAACTTACACCGAATTTCATTAAAATATTGCTATATTTAAGGCATTTATGATCGTCAAACCCCTATTCCGAGAGGACATTTGTATAATGGACCAATCATAACCAATTTCAGTAAGCTCCGTCCTTGTATCATGGAAGTTCTACGTGCCAAATTTCATTGAATTATCTTTAAAATTGCGACCTGTACTTTGTGCACAAGGTTTACATGGACAGCCAGCCGTCCAGGCAGACGTTCAGCCAGCCAGACGGACGGACGGATCGTTAGATCGACTCAAAAAGTAATTCTGAGTCGATTGGTATACTTTAAGGTGGGTGTTAGATGATTTTTTCTGTGCGTTACAAACATCAGCACAAACACATAATACGGTGGTGTGGGGTATAAAAAACATGTTTTAAGTGTTTTTAACAGCAACAGAATTGTATTGATATGAAAAATATCATTACTCCTACAACCATTAAATATTTGCAGTATTTTTCCTTGTTCATATTCTGTTTTAAACCATATTAATATTATTATTTCTATGACAATAAAATGTTTAAAATAAATATAACACTTATGCTTTTCACAAACTTAGTGGAAAAATGCATCTTTTTTTTTAATACATTTTGTTTTTAATGTTTGTTTTCCAACTTCAATGTAATTCCCATTTAGTTTATATGAGTATATGAATATATAGACAATGTTTGGTTATACTCGCTGTGATTCAAGCAATATAAGATATTGATTAACTACCATTAAGGGGTTTAGTTAATAAAACATATCTTATTGAACCATATATGGTGGTACAAATGAATATGTAACAAATAATATGTAAAAATATATATATATTTTTTTAATATGTCAAAATGAAATAATAATTTGATGAAATGAAATACATAATATGAAGAAATACATAATAATATTATGAAATGGAGTCATAATATGACAATGTGGTATAATAAAATAATGGGTTAGGATAATAATATATTAACATCAAATCATAATTTGATAGAATACGACCAGCATAATGATGTTGTAAGATTATTCGATTACATATAAAACTAGAGTCATAATATGAAAAAACAAGCCATAAAATCGGACACAATATGACAAAATGGAATCATAATAATTGTTACTTACAATCATGTCTATTTTTCGCTGTGATCATATGTTCCAATCATAATATATTGCTCTTAGATTATGGTTACTACAACTATATTCATTTTTCTGTGTGATCAAAGTTCAAAATTTGCATATTTGAGGACAATTTTCAAAAAATAAAAATAAACAAAAAGATATTTGAAAAAAAAATAAATTTCTGTAAAAACAGACTTAGAAACTTTTCATAAAAAAAATATTACACTTAAAATTTGTGAGAACATAATATTTTCTACTACTTGTTTGTGAAAACCAAGATACTTCCACTTAGGTTTACCAAAATTTAACTGAAAGAAAATTGACGATTACAATAGTTTGCCGAAAAATGCTGGCGCTATGTAAATTGTTACATAAAGTAGACACTTTGGCAAACATTTTAAAAAAAAATCGTAAAAGTTAATTTGCAAACATAACATTTTGTCCTTCAAAGCTAAAGGTTACTTTGATAAAAAAAATCTTATATGACCACAAAACTCAAAAATAACGACAAATACACGACTTATATAAAATTGAAAATAAAGGTCTTAAAATACATTTCTTATGCTGCAATTTACATTATACAACTGTTTTATATATTTTTCTGGTAATGAGATACAGCTTTTACAATTCTAAATCCATTTAAATAAAAATGTTAAAAATAATATTAAACTACAAACTTTTATGCCTTTTCAGTTTGTCAACGTTGCCATATTATATTTTTTAATATATATTCTTGAATACTTAGTCTGTTATTTTTTATATATAAAAGAGTAACGTTACTGAGTAATTGACTGATTCATCATCGAACAGCCCAAACGCCTGAAGCTATAGAGACAAAATTTGGATCGTAGGTTGGTCTCCCAACAAATCAGGCTCCAGCCAAAGCATTTTGGGAAGGATTTTTGTTTATTTTGAAAAATTCTATATTATGTACAAGATTTTAATAAGTGGCGATCAAATTTTATACATTACTTTTATAAATAACTTTTGAAGTATAATTTTTTTTCGTGAAAGGATCATCGACATCCTTTTCCAATGATCGTAGAAAGTCGAAATTTGGTTAAGTTGTTCCAAATGATATCCCCTTTAATAATTTTAGGTACGTTTAATTGCAGCTCCCAATAATGAATTTTGGACCACCCTAATGTTCATGTACCAACAACCCAACAAACCTAAATTTATTTATTTTGCACAAAATGGTCCCAAAATAGTTTTTTTTAATAATTCTGTAACTTGTGAACCGTTGGAGATATTTTTTTATAAATTTTTACAATGACTTCCTATATATAAAATTTGTTTACATTCAAATCATAAATGAATTTTTGGCGATTTAAAAAAAAATACATATCAGGTGATCAACTTCGGAAGCCTATTCTTTATCCCCGTAATCTGCTAGGGACCTGTTCCCCTCCAATTTAATTCCAAACCACCTTAATTCTGACTATGTGAAGATTTATTAAGATATCTCCCACGGTTCACAAGTTACAAAATCTATATATATAAAAATATAAAATAAAATAGGCTACTTATTTTTTCGATAGACGCAGGGGAAGTGGTACCCTCAATAGGATACCAATATTAAGTATCGGATATCTTAAGAGCCGCTGCGCCCATTTTTCTTGAATTTTTTGTAGTAGGATCTTCTGAGCAACGAAATTGAAGTAAGATAGCTACAAGGGAGTGGTACCCCCCCATAGGACGCCAATATCGCATATTTTAAGAGCCGCCGCGCCCATTTTTTTTTTAATTTTTTGTAGTAGGATCTTCTGAGCAACAAAATTGAAGTAAGATAGCTGCAGGGGAAGTGGTATCCAACATAAGTATCGGATATCTTAAGAGCCGCTGCGCCCATTTTTCTTGAATTTTTTGTAGTAGGATCTTCTGAGCAACAAAATTGAAGTAAGATAGCTGCAGGGGAGTGGTACCCCCCCCCCATAGGACGCCAATGTTTAATATCGCATATCTTAAGAACTATTATAATGAGAATGTTCAAGCTTGGTAGGAGTTACTCTTGTGATAAGCTACACCTTTGAAAATTAAAATGAAGGGCGAGCAATACCCCCATATGATGCACATATTGAATATCGCGTAACTGAAGAACTTGGTTAAAGCCACTCTAAAGTAAAACTATATTTCAAAATAAAAATGAGCTGGGTGGACAGAGGCGGAGCTATAGCCCCATAGATAGAAAATATTTTGTTAAAAGTGTATATTTACAAAACAAGTTGAAATACAATACATATGTAAATAAATAAATGAAATCATAAAAAAAAATATATTTGTATTTTTTCACACTTATTTTATTTTAAGAGTGGAGCAAAGCGCACCGAGTTAAGCTAGTTATTTATAAAAAAAAAATGTTTTGAGACCACTGTGCGGCGTGTCATTGAAGGCCTTCCTTTCTCCTTTCCAAAAAGAAGCGAGAAAGCAAGGGCTTGCTCCTAAATAAATATGTTCTCTTATGTAAAATGCTATTACAAAAGAGTCTGAAATTGAATTTAAAAAAAATTTAATTTAAAATAAGACTAAATAATTTTGAGTTTCCTAAGTCTCACAATTAAATTTCTGTTTGTAAAGAGAAAGTTAATAAGAAATATTTCGCATCTAATGAAAGGGAAATAAGAATTAATACCGGATATTTTTTTAAGGAATTCTTTGAGAAATTTTCATAGAAGGCAAAGTTGAAAGTGTTTTAAATTTTTTCGAAAAAGTATGGAGGCATTCACAAAGGCCAGTAGAGGTGAAACACTAACATATTTTCCTGCTGGAATATTATAGTCTTAAACATGTAATGATGATTATGTTGCTGCACCTTTAAATGACAATTTGTTAATGTATATGAAAATTATGACAATAGTAAAATAAATTTTATTGTCACTTTTTCAGTTTTCAAAAAATATTATCTCAGATTCAAGAATTTTTTGAAAATTATTGCGCGGTTTTTGCTATTTGTTGATTTTAACACATTTGTTGATTTTAGCTACAAATTACAAATAAAACAATATTATTAACAATTTATTATATTTTATACATGATATTTTATTGTCGAATCGTATTTAACACACATTTTTCAGTCACATTAAACTAAGATTATCATTTTCGTAGATGAGGAATGCCACCAAGTTTGAGATCAAGATTGTACTGATGACTATGGGAAACGTGTTTGCCTTTCATATAATTCTATAGGAAAGAATAAAAAAAAATGATTTATTTATCTGACTATATTTTAAATTTAAATAAATTCCAGAAAACGAGTAACTTACATTACCAGGTGCACCCATAACACTAACAATTAAGCAGCCAATTGCACAAATAATTTGAAAAAGTTTCATTATGAATTGTATTTTTATTAATATTATATTTTTTTTATTTAAAATACAGTTTGTCTCCTTCAGAGTACTTTCAATACTGTTATAGTTATTCCTAACAACTATAGCTTATATACTATTTTAACTAAACGTTCAACAGTCTGTTCTATTCCAGCTAGTTTTATTTTTTATAATATTGTTGAGATTTTTTTTTTGCACTTAAAATTTTCAAAATATTAACAACTGTCGTTTTATCGGGATTTAACTATATAAAGAGTGAAACATAAACTTCATTGTGGTCAAATAAAAACGATTATAATTAATACTATAAACCAGAAACTTTAATTTTTCTCTAATGCATAAAAAGTTGTTATTTATAAATCCTATGAATAGAATTGCCAGGAAAACCGCAAATGCAATATGGTCCAAAAAATGGTGTTTTGTTTTAAACTATTTTTTTTTTTTTTTTTTAAGTTGTATATTTTTTTATATTAAAGCAATATTTTTAAAACTAAATACATAATGAAACGAGTAAAAAACTATATTCGGTCAAGCCCGAACATATGATACTTGTAAGGGCTAATTGAACATAAAAACATTTCGTAGGTTTAAAAATATTTTTTTTTTTTTTTTTTTTTTTTTTTTTTTAAATGTATATTCATTGAAAATTTTGTACGATGAAAAATTTTCATTTCAAATATTTTTTCCTTCATAAAAATTTATCAAAGAGTGAAGAGAGGAAATAAAATAATTTTTTTTTTTCTTACTTTGAAAAATAAAAAAATAAAGGACACATGAAATAAGAAAAGGATAAATAGTTAGGTTAGAATAAGCATATAGAGAAATTAAGAACAATTTTTTTTTATCAATTAATAGAAATCCTGCAACACTCTGTTGTGAAAAATTCAATATCAATAATAATAAACATTTCATCTTCATGAATAAAAAAGCAAATTTGTTAAAAGGTCGTTGCAATAGCGCAAATAACTAAAAATTTAATTTAAATTTGAATAGATTGGACAGTGTTTGACTCACATGACTGAGATTTTTATAAGTTAAAACTACTAACACACTAATTTCTTAAAATTTGATCTGATTGCAATTTTTAAGAAATTTATCATAAACATATTTACACTAATCATAAATTAACGACTTAAAACTACCTAATCTCCTTAAATTATCGTTAATTTTAAACGTAAATTAATTTATTCTAATTCATCTTACCGCAATTAATCAAACTAATATGCCGTTTACACCGAAATAAAAACTTTTTGGTTTCGTGGAAAACTAAATTTACAAAATCAAATCGTTTACATACCTTGTTTTCTCCCAGTGTGGTTTTTACTGATACTTTTATTTTTTATAAATTTTTATTTAAATCAAATTTAGTTTATTCTTGTTGTTTAAAATGTTTTAAACAATAATTAAAGAACAATTTTTACACAAAATTTAAAATACAAACAAAAGAATTCAATAAATTTAACAATTTTATTTTGTTCATCATATTCAAAAGCTCAATTTTATAAAATCAACTGAGCAGGCGGTATATCTAAAATTTGATCTTTCTTAAACCTAATATAATCTCAACTTAAAATCTTTTCAAACATAACTTAAATCTAGTTTAAATCCTAACTCTATATCTAATTTAAATTTATTTATTTTTTTTTTTTAACCTTCACTACTATAGTTGGTTAGGGTATTATTCGTTTGTGCTGATGTTTGTAATGCATAGAAAAAGTTATCCAACACCCTCCTAAAAGTGTACCTACCAATCAACTCAGAATCTCTTTTAAAATCGATCTAACGACGTCCGTCCGTCCATCTGGCTGGCTGTCCATGTAAACCTTGTGCACAAAGTACAGGTCGCAATTTTAAAGATAATTCAGTGAAATTTAGCACAAGGACGAAGTCTATTGAAATTGGTTATGATCGGTCCATTATTTCACCTAGCCTCCATACAAATGTCCTCCCGGAATAAGGGTTTAACAATCATAAATGCCTTAGATGTAGCAATATTTTAATGAAATTCAATGTAGGGAAGTTTTGTAAAAGTAACAGCCACACTTTATGAATATCGGTCCATAATTGACCATAGCTCCCATATAAAACCCTCTTCCGAAAATCACTTTTAACGTGTATAAATCCCATACGAATGTTAGTATCAAGTTAATATTCTTCACAAATAAGTTTAATGAGAAACAATTTTACCAAATTTTATGAGAATCGGACCAAAATTTACCATAGCTCCCAATAAACCCACTTCTAGGAATCGCCCTAAAGTGCATAAAATTTCATTTAGAATCAACACATTATTTTGTATTTGTATACTTTATTTTACATTTACTAAAATTGCTCATAAGTGTAATATAACTCCTCTTTCCGAATTTTTATGCTCGTACACTATGGTGTGGGGTATCATATTGTCCGTCTTGACCGACTATATCTTTCTTTCTCGTTTTTTACTAAATTAGTTAAACTTTCATCTTACCTAAGTTTTTTTTAACTTTATTTAAAACGAATTTCAACTTTGTTTATCTTAAACTAAAATTAATTAAACATAAATTTTATTTAAATAATGTAAATACATATATAAACATTTACACTTATTACACTTTAACACTCACATACTTATACACTGCACATAATCACTACATCAATACACTTTACAAAATTTTGAATATTTTACTTTTAACTTAAATTATAGATAGTAAGAATTAAATTTTCAATATCATCCAATCTATTTATCAAATTCAAGATTACATCAGGCCTACTATCATCGTTGGATAATGTTTGGTAAGTGGTAGGACTAATTTTAAATCTTGTTGACATAAAAAAAAATTCTAAATTTAAATATTTCAAATTGAAGCTTTAATAAAATTTTTATGTTAGAGTCATCAAAAAAAAAAAAAAAAAAAACAAAGAAACAACCCCTATTATAATATTTCAATTTAAAATATTCAAAATTTAATATACATATAAATACTACACTACGCAACAAAAATAATTTAACACTTTAACAATATAATTTTAAATATTTGAATTATGTTGAATTTAAATAAATACTTAATTTGAAAATTTTAATTTTAATATTTAAATTTAATATTTTAATTTATAATATTTTAATCGACAAATAGTTAGGGTAATATTAGGGCGATCTAAAATTTATTTAGGATATGAAAGCATGGTTGGGAAGGGTTAAGAATCCAAAGTAAGTGTTAACATTTTCTTCCTTGTTTGAAGTTTTAGACCAAAGTTCATTTCTTTTCATTTATTTTGTTATATTTTTTTAGTTATGTAGTTAACATTGGTTAAGTTAATGCTACCTTTTTAAATTTTATTTTATCGGTTCTTAACCATTCTCGAGGAAAACAAGAAGACCACACCATTGCCCTGAGCGCGGACGGATAGAGAAGTAGCAACCGTCTTCCAAGAAAAAGGGACAAGAGAAGTTTAGACCGTTACGTAGTCTACACCATTGTGTATGTGTTTCGAAATTTGTGGAACACAGTGTGAGATTTGGATGATTTAGACGGCCAAGAGTCAATTTTTTTGTCATTGAATTGTATATTTTAAGAAGCTGTATGTTGACTACAAAAATTATTTATAAATCTGACATTTGGAATATAATAACTGTGTAACGACGCTTCAAATCGAGATATTTTTACGCTATGAAAAACGCAATAAGATTGTTGAAAATTGTTCATTTTCAAAACTCCTTAACATTTTATTGAAATCGAATTTTCCTGTATTTCTCCTTTTTATTTATTACGGCTTTTATTTGGGTACTTTATTCTGTTTAGACATACGACAAAGACATTAAAATTTGTTCACAAAACTATATTGAATGTAGACATATTCACGAAAAGTCAGCCGGGAATCAATTGTTTTCTCCAAAGTACAACTTGTGTTAAGTTTTAAACCATAATTGGACATACAGGTTAAAAATTGTAATTGTAATAACGCCACCAGTTTCGATCGTTACTGTGATGGAATCAACATCTAAATATAATTTTTTTCGCAATGATACAATATTGTTTAATGCCCGATAACACAATAATGTTCAAATATACCTTAATTTTGGTTTTAAAACAAATTCTAAAACAGGAAAAAACAATTAGTAATAATAATTATTTTGACACTCTTCTTACTATGTCAAATAATTAAAATTTCATCCTTCGTGTTTATTAGACTGATGCACTTTTCTGCTATTGGAAGTTAAGATTTAAGGAAATATGTCTATTTAGACAATCTAAAGTCGAAATATATGCGTTTAGAGTTAAATTAATTCAAGTTGTCGTAATAGGATCTCATTTCCATTGAATAGTACTCGTTAAAATAATAAATAACCTGCCTCCAAAAGTAAAGTTTCTAGTTTGATTTTGGTAAATAATATGCGGTATGTTAAAAAGGTTTCCCATTACCATATTGATATCATTAAATCAACGATTGGTGGCAGTACCCAGCAAAAACTTTTTGGTTTTCGGTAATAACAACTACTTATTAAAGTAGTTTCTTGGTAATGAGGCGTCATTACTATGTGCCTACTCTATATTACATTAATAAGTAATCGAGTTTCACTGACGGCAAATTTTTTTTTTTTTTGTTTTTTTTTTTTTATTTTTGTTTTCGTTTAGGTACATACTTTTGAGTACCCCTAGAGTCAAAAAATAACTACATGAATTTGTGGACAAATCGAACAAAAATAACTAGTTATTCAGACAAAAAAGTAATTAGTTTATTTTTGTTTCCATTTATACCTGCTAGCTTACCAGGAAAGCAAAGTTTTTGCTGGGTAGTAGCTTTAAATGACCACATCCATCAATTTTTTAACGCGTAATAGTTTTAATATTGTGTATCTAAGATAATTTTTAAGAATCCTCATATTAGAGCATCACACATCAATACCATTTCAGTACCATCATCATAATGTTACTCTAAAATATTCCTAAATTCTTAAAAATCAAGTGTTTTTTTTTTTAATATCACGAATATCCTTTGTAGTTAAAATTACCTTAAATTTATGTATATTGATAGTAATTGATGGTAATATAATCAAAATGTAGTTTACAGCATTTTTCATTTATTATTTTTATCAAAATTTAAAAAATTCAATTGATTTTTTTGAGTTGAATTTTTTTCGCATTAATTTACAAACGCTTTAACAAAATTTATAACAACTATTCCTATGTATAACAATTTGGAACAAAATAACTTACAATTGTTGCTTAAGACCACAAAGAATAAAATTACTATAAAATTAGCTAATTTAATAACGTTATAGCTCTAATCAATGCGATCAAAAGTCATATAGCCTAGCGTTGCATTTTGTATACTCTATACTGTATATACATATACACAGTGCAAGCTCGGTATTCGCGACCCATTATCGCGACGGCCCGGTATTCACGACGACTTAATTTTTAAAATTGCAGGTTCTATAATCGCGACAGTTTACGAAAAACGGGTTCTGTTTTCGCGACTTTTATCTGTTTTTATAAATTTGATTACAATGTCTATAACCAAAAAAGGGAAATCCCCGTCTTTTGGTATATCAACCTTTTTGGATGATTTTGATCTTCAATTTTGTCAGTTTATTCGTGTTATTTGTTGTGTAAATACATCTCTTAATATGTGAAAAATTCAATATATTTTAAAGCCAACGATTTCTCATATTATTCAGGAAGAAAATGGAGATCTTTAAACTATTGCTACACTTGTAGCTCACGAATGCTGACATAAACAACTGGATTCAAAAAGAATTTCATATGGAAAGTATTGAGGAGCAAATGGAATTATCAGATATGGAATCGAAGGATTTATCCGATAGTTGTCATGAAGAAACCAAAATTATAGTGAATGATTGTATGGGCTTTGGAAAATGATTAGCCGACAACAGCAATATATGAACTACGTGATTCGGATGTTATTTTAAAAAATAATTTTCCAAAAAAGCAACCCAAAATCTCCAATTTCTTTAAAAATATTTAAAATGTAAATGTATCAATAAAAACAATTCAATAAAATTTTGGTCTGCTTTTTAAATATATATATATATATATATATATATATATATATATATATATATATATATATATATATATATATATATATATATACCAGAATAATTACCAATGCACTGTGTAATAAACATATTAATTAAGTATTAATCAAAAATATTTAAAATAAAAGGATAGAAATTTATTAAAAAGCATCTGAAAATTGCATTCTTGTTTTGAGTGCATTTTTAGGAAAAATGTTATTTTTAAATTACACAATATTATTTACAATATTTATTGTAATAAACTTTATAATGGATTTTAAATCAATAAAATCAGACGTATAGATAAAAAGTTATGAATTAAGTATTTATAACTCTTTAACATATTACATAATACTGAATGAGAATAACCAAAAACAAATAAGAAATTATTAAAAAAAATAAAATTTTTGTACGAAAAACTTGGTAGTAATTTTTCTAAAAAAAAAAATATATTAAAAATAGTAAATCACCTTGTCCCAGAACAATTATTATTACATTTTATAGTAAAAATTAAAATCGAAGAGATAGAAATTTTTAAAAAATGCATTATAAAACTGCAATGGCATTACGAGTGCATTATTGTACAAAAAAATTAAATTTCGTATTCTAATGGGTGATTCAACTAGAGATACTTTTTTCAATAGCCTTTTTTGACAGATAACGTGTGAGTCGTGTCATGCTGTCATGTTATTTTTGTTTAGTATTTTTTGGCATTTCATAATGGAAAGACTTACGGCTGAACAACGTTTACAAATCGTTCAACTTTATTACGAAAATTCACGTTCTGTGAGGAATGTGTTTCGTGCACTTCGCCCAACCTATTGTCAACATAATCGGCCTACTGAGCGTACTATTCGCAACACCATCAGCCATTTTGAGACCCAGCATTCATTATTGGATAATATTCGACCGAATACACCACGTCCAGCACGGTGTGAGGAAAATATAGCGGCCGTAGCTGAGAGTGTACACGAAGACCGTGGAGAGTCGATTCGGCACCGTTCGCAGCATCGGAGACCGTTATCGTGCCATGATAACCGACTATTTGATACCTAAAATTGAAGCTCGTGATCTCGGCGACATTTGGTTTCAGCAAGACGGCGCCACTTCCCACACGTCGCATCAATCAATGGATTTATTGATAGAACACTTCGGTGAGCACATAATTTCACGTTTTGGGCCGGTCGATTGGCCACCAAGATCGTGTAATATTACACCGTCAAAAAGTGAAGTCAGTGCCAGTCTAAGAACAGTGCACCGTATTTTAAAATACATAGTCCGACAAAACTGCATAAAACCACCACTTAATGAAAAACGCAAATCACAACGTCTACAGTTTGCCAAAAATACAATGACATGGTCCGACAAATAATTTAAAGTTGTATTTTCCGATGAAACTATTTTCCGGGTATAACTATTACTTCCATAACCTAAATAAGGAGGAATTATTTTTGAGCCGCAGACACAGCCGAGAGGGCGGTATAATGGTATGGGGTGCCATTTCGTATTATGGTACCATATAATTGGTTTTTGTATCCAACAAAATGACTGCAACGACTTACAAAAACATTCTGGAGGAAGCATTTCCAAAATTTAATAATTTCTTTGGACCCATACCTTGGACGTAACAACACGACAATGCTCCCATTCATACCGCCAGAGCAGTAAAACAATGGATTAATCAACAAGGTGTTCAACTTTTGGATTGGCCCCCATATTCAACGGACCTGAATCCAATGGAAAATGTCTGGGGTTGGCTTGCAAGAAAAGTTTGTGAAGGAAGAAAACAATTTGAGACAATAGAATCTTTAAAGGATGCAATAACGGAAGAATGAATTTCAATTTAGCTAAATTACTTAGAGTCATTATACAAGTCGATGCCTCACAACCTCACAATTATACGACAATTTTGTGACTTAAGTATTTGGAGAAAATAGTGGAAACTCTTTTAATTTTTGCACATTTCTATTTTTTCAATATGTAATACAATCAAAGTAATAAAAATTGTTAACATTTTTTGTTGTGACTTTACTTTTTAATTACTTCATAACTTTTTAAATTTTTTTCAGTGTACACGTACCCTAAAATCTTCAGTATCGAACCTTCGTTAGCGATATCCAACCTCAAAGTTGTATGCAATAGCCTATTTAAATTACAATTTGAACTGATAATATGACGGAAGGAAGCGAATTTTTTAAGTGAAATAAATAAAAATATCACTTTATATTTCTATTTATTTTATTTTATCTTTTTTTTCGTTATTTATTTATTTTTTTTTTTTTTTATTTTATTATTTTTTTTTAATGATATTTGTATTATTCAGCGTCTGGTTTCTTTAATCAAATTATAATATTATTTAATGATTTTAATACTTTTCACCTTTGGTTGAGAAAAAATTCCAATTAATATTCTTGGTTGATTTTGGATTCTGGCTACAAATTACAAAATAAAACTAAATTATTTACTAACAATTTATTTAATATTTTATAGAATAAATTTTATTGCCAATCAAATTTAAAACATACTTCTTTCTGTTATGTACATTAAAATAAAATTATAAGTTTTATATAAAAGGAATCCCGAGACTAATTCCAAGATCGCCATTACTTTGATGATTACCTGAATTGTGATTGCCTTTTATAACATTCTAAATAAAAAAATAAAAAGGATGTCTCTTACTAGAGGTAATACAAAGGAACGAAATTCGAGAAATTAATGACGTATATATATTTTTTTGATATAGTTGCATAATTATTCAACTAATTAGTTGGAAATTCACAAAATTCTTTGTAGCTTTAGAAAATATTTTACAATTAAAATAAATTTAATTAAACTAAAAACTTACATGACCAGGCGCACCCATAACACCAGCAATTATACATCCAATTGTAAAAACTATTTGAAAAAGTTTCATTATTATTTTTAATAAACTTATAAAGAATGATGTCTTCTTTAAAATAATTTCAATACTGTTATAGTTATTCATTACAGTTTAACTTATATACGATTTTAATTAAACATTCAATAGTCTATTAATTTGCATTCTAGCCACTTTTATTATTTTCTTATATTTTTTGACTCATTGCATTGAAAATTGATTTTTCTATCCATATGATTTATCATCACCTGGTTACTAAAAATATGCAATAAGAATAAAATAAAGTGGTTTAACATTTTTAAATTCTTTAACCACAATAATATTATTTTAATTATTTTCTTTTTTTGTAGCTCATCAGAAGTGCCTATATAAATGGATAACATAAATGTTAAGCAATTTATTAGTCTTTTTTAATTCCTGCAAAAATGAAAGTGTTTCAAATAATATTTGTAGTAGTTTGCATAATTGCTGCAGTCAGCTGTAATCCTGGCAATGTAAGTTTATCTTAAAATTTTATTACATTTTAATGAAAATTTATGATATTTAATTTATTTTATTTTAGAACGAAGTGAATGGAAATGGCAATACACGTAACAAGCAAAGAAATTATGATGTACGTGAAAGTTTATTCTAAAAAACGTTAGATGTTAGTGACAGATATCCCAAAGAAACGTAATTTTTATTAGCAATTCTTCAAAAAAATATATATATTTAACTAATGTTGGAGTTTGTTTTATAAATATGATAATTATATTATGATTAAATAAAAAGTTAAGCAAAAATTATCATTTATATTTTTATTAAATGTTGGAAAATTTCCTCCAATACTGGGGGGTAATTCTCGCACTCATGATCGAAATAATGTTCGAATCGAAAATAATTTTTCCTATTTTTCTAATGATTTTCCTATTTTTCTAATGATTTTCCTATTTTTCTAATGATTTTATTCGACACAAAACGAATAGAAATGTTTATTCAGTTCTGTGAAAAATTTAAATAAATTTCTTTTACAACACTAAATATATGTTTATTTAGAAAATGTAAACAAAAGTAAAAACCAAAATTTGTTTGATAAAATTAAATTAAAGATCATCAAAACTGCTCTTGTTTGGGAATTATCTCGCGTATCATTGCCATTATCGTTTTGAGACAAATCAGGCCGTTCGTGTTTGTTGGCCTCAGAGCTGTAAATGAATCATTCTTGTTTTATTTTAATTCGTTACAAATTAGCTAAATTTTGAATTAATTCTTTTCACAAAAAAAAAAAAGAATTGAATGAAATTTGAATCAAGTCAAACGTATTAGGCAGAAATAAATCTCAATTCGTTTCCAATTCAAATGAATTTGTAGTATTAGTTGTAATTCGTTTTCAGTTTAAATGAATCTGTAAAATGAATTGCAATTCGTTTCCAATACAAATGAATTTGTTAAAGTGAATTGCAATACATTTCCAATTCGTTTGAATTGAATCGATTTTGATCTAGGGGGAATTAAAAATGGAATCTTTAAAATTCCATAAAAAAAAATTAAAAAAAATAAATCCACAATATACAAATATGAGATCATTTAAACAAAAAATGATTATTAAACACACCTTTAATAATTTTTTTACACTATTTCATAAAAATAAAAATTTAAGTTTCTTTTAGCAAATAAACAAAATTTTTCCATTTTGATAGGATTTAATTCAACACCTATTCTGCCGCTACCTGACAATTCCAGTATATCATGGAAATTTGGACTATACTAGGTGATATACAAAACGAGAGTAGTGCTTGCTATCTTTTACATAAAAAATTAGTTAAATAAAAAAACGACAGTGATGCTTACTGTAGATTTACTTACAAAATCAATTCAAATTTCAATCAATTCAATTCAAATGAGTTGGAAATGAATTGCTAATACTTTTTTCTAATTCATTTGAATTAATTCAAAATCAATTCAATTCAAATGAATTGGAAATTAATTGAAATTCACTTTGACAAATTCATTTGAATTACAAAACGAATTGCAATTCATTCTACAAATTAATTTGAGTTGGAAACGAATTGCAATTCATTTGAATTGGAAATGAATTACAATTCATTTTTACCTAATTCATTTGAATTGCTCCAAATTTCATTCAATTCATTTTTTGTGTGAAAAGAATTAATTCAAAATTTGCTAATTCAATTTAATACAAAAATAAATGATTCATTTACAGCTCTGGTTGGGCTTTGAGTGCTTTACATTTCATACTCACTTTCGTTAAGGTTGCACATCACATAACAGTACCGAACAGTGTTGCTAGTTTAGCCTTTTTAAGGCTAAATCTAGCCTTTTTATTTTGCTTTTAGCCTCAAAATTTTCGTTTTAGCTTCTAGCTTCATTCTAGCTTTTTTTGATTCTTAAAATTGCCTTAAAAAGACTAGTATGTTAGCAACGATGAAAATAATTTCTTATTTGTTAGTACTATTTTTATTTTTACAGAATCATCCGCTTAATCCAAAAATTTGGATTATTTACATAAAATTTCGCCATATTTATTATTCTTATGAATTTACTATATCGATTATAACTATTTTCTAATATACTTCATTAACCATAGAAACTATTTACGAATATAATTTAAAAATTCTTATAAATGTGAAAAATTATACAAAAATTTGGAAATGCTTAATTAGAATGTAATTATAATCCAAAAATGATGAAAAACAATTCAAAACATTGAATAATTTTTCATGTGAAATATAAAATAAATTTGTATTGAGATTTTTTGGGTGATTTTTTATTGGGTTATTTTGCTGGCAGCCTTTTTGTGTTTTATTTATAAACTTATTACAATATCTTTAAAAAAAATATGAAAAACTAATTAGAACGAGAAAAAGTTTTTTCTTTAATATAAAAAAGTGCTAACTTTTTTCTGGACATATTTTTTTTGCATTTAGCCTTCTTTGGCCCTTTTTAAAGTTCATTTTATCCTCTTTTTTCACACCTCCTGGCAACACTGGTATCGAGCGGACATTATCCACATGCATTCGTTTTACCTCAATTTAGGTTATATTTGATAACTAATAATTCTATGTATATACCAAATCAAACAAAACTTAATTGGATTATATAAGGAGACGATTTCGGGAATTACAGCTTCTTATATAGATCGAGGGCTTCTTATATAGATGATGGCTATATGAAAAGTTCGAGGCCAAATAAAGAATTTTTTCCACTTTTTCAGTGGGGGCACACGTTTCAATTGGAGGAATAACTTAAATCCAAACAAATAAATAAAAGCTGAAAATTAACCCAAAACCTTTTTTATTGCTCATTTTCCGATTCTCACAAATTGTTCAGAAAATACTCAAAATAGGAGAAAGTTATTTGATTTTTTTATTTTAATATTACCTTGAGACAGATCTCGGACAGAAGGCGTCAGTTTGGCGGCAAACTGTTTCTAAAGTTGGTTTGCCCTTTCTTTTCATTGGGAACTATTCGATGATAAGCCCTTGGCCAAGATTGTGTAATTTAACATACAGCTCCTCAGAATTTTATGTTGAGTATAATTTATTTCGGATAAATTAATGTGCAGTTTCTTATTTATACACTTTTTTATCAAAGAAAAGAGTCAATTCGAAATTCTTTGCTTACGAGTAAAAACAAGGTTGCGTTTGAGCGATCGTTCGTTATCGAATGTCATCATTAGAAATTTCGTTACGTTTTATTCGATATCGAATAAGAGAACCCCAAAAGTAAAACAATTCGCATATTCGAATAAGAATTCACTTGCATACGAAACGTAACCCTGTTTAAGGTTTCGACGAAACCTAAATAGAAATGAAATGTGTAGCGGCAGAGAAAATATGTGCTGGTATCTAATTATACTTCACAAACTGTGCTTTGGTATCACTAAACAGATACAACAAGGCAACGATTGCAAACTACTTTAGAGTCATAAAGTGGTGCAGGAAATAATAGCAACACATTACTAATTAATGTGTGCATATGGTGAGAAAAAGAATAATTTAATTGGTTAAGGGATGTAGCCAAAAAATGTCTAAAAAAATAAAATTACAATAACTGCCTGTTTTTAGAACACGAGCGCAAAAGTGACTCGTTTAACTAGCATTTAAGACAAAAGCAAATTTTGAAATTTTGTTTTAAATGTAAGTTAAACGAGTCACTTTTGCGCTCCTGTTCCAAAACCAGGCAGTAAATAAATTTTAAAACCAGAAAAACTTTTTGGTTCTCGGTAATAGCAACTACTTATTAAAGTAGTTTTTTGGTAAAGAGGCGTCATTATTATTTGCCTACTCTCTATCACATAAATAAGTACTCAATAGTATAACAGCACAGTAATATTGCAATCAAGTATATCAGTTGGCTAGAGCGCTAGAGTGCTGATGCTGTTAGATTTTTTTATCAAAATGTCTAAAAAGATATTTTATATTAAAAAAAGTTTTTGTAGCTTAGAAAATTAAGTGCGAAATGGTGTACTGAGTAAGACGTTAGTCATTGAAAACGAATGGTTAATTTTTGCTCAAGTTCAAATCCCACTTACGGCAAAATTTTTTTTTGTTTTTTTATTTTTATTTTTGTTTAGGTACATATTTTTGAGTATACCTAGAGACTAAAAATAACTGGATGAATTTGTAGACAACTCGAACAAAAATAACTACTTATTCAGGCAAAAAATAAGTTTTTTTTTTTTTGAACTGACTTTCTGACTTTCCAAGGAAAATAAATTTGAGAACGTTTTCTCTAATAATTGTACCTTGTTACATAGATTAATAACTAGATATTTATATGAGAGAAAAATACCGGATACAATTTTCAAAAACCTAATTCTTGCAACAACAAAATACACGTAGCCACATATATTTCGTTTTTGTGTTTTGAAAAAAATGAGTAATTTTTTGAAAATTTAGTTCGAAGTGTCTCTCACATAAACTTCTAGTTGTATTCTATGCCTTGTTATTTATTGTATCATGGTTTTAAATTATAAAAAAGACTTTATGTTTTTTTATTGTTCTTATAATTTTTTGAAATTTCTTTTTGTTAGTTCTATTCATTGAAAAATATTTTCAAAATTTTTAATGTATGAGTTTTAAAAAGCTTTTAAAACAGTTCTTTAAATACTTCTTATGGTACAAAAAAATCACAGCTTCTATTTTGAAATAGAATTGATTTTAGCAAAAATTAAATTTTAAATTTCTTTTGTAGTTAGGCTGATTAATTTTGAGATCAAAAATTGAGCATGAAATTTAAATTCAATTCATTTAAAAATATTTTAGCATAACAGATGATAAGAAATGTTATATTTATATATATGCAATTGCATATTTGTGGTTAAATGTGCAATTGCAATTTTTCCTTCTTCCGTTTCAGAACAAATAAAGCATTTTGGCATCGATTTGCAAGTGCATATTTTTGCATATTTTATCCTTAACGATTTTAAGTATTTAAGTATTTTGTTATTTTTAGGGCAGGTTTAACACTTTAGAGTATAATACTATTTTGAGTATAACTTTTTTATATTTCATTTGATGTTTTTCAAATTTGATATATAAAACAAAAATAAGAAAAACAATTTTTTTTTTATGACAGCAAATGATATTTTTGATCATATCTGAACTAATAACAATCTAGAATTAGATGAGTAAATAAATGGAAGACAAATAACGTTTTTATGTGATATAATAAAAAATGGGGAATCAAATTTCAACACAATTGATAAATTTCAGTTTCACCTATAACATTAAAATATTAATATTAATAAAAAAAAATGAAAAACATAAATTTTGTTAAAAAAAAAAAAATACAAACATTTTTTGTTTTATAAATGCACATTTTTGTGTTTTTAGAGCATATTTTTTGTTTTCTACAGCTTACTTAAAGCGCATAAAGCTCTATTTTTAGCATATTTTTCCTGGTTATAACATACATATTTTGCTTAATCCCTCTACCAACCTATAATAACTAACGGTACCGGGAAAAACCATTTCAATAGCACAATAAAATGCAACGTTGAAAAAATTGCGAAATATAAAAAATTAAAAGTTTAAAAAAAAGCAATAAACACATTTTATTAAAACCTTAATACTCCGCGTAATAAAAGAAATTTGAAGACAATTTTTATAAAAAGTCCTTGTTTTATATTTTTTATTTATTTATTTATTTATTTATTTATTTATTTATTTAATTAAGTTAAGACTATCTGTCTGCTGAAGTCTTTGGTGGAATTGAACTAACTTGCCTAACATTAAATTATAATTATATGTATAAAATATGAGAAGTTGAAAATGTCAGAAATGTTTCGACTAAAACCTTTCACAGGAATTCCCGAGAAATTTTTACCGAAAACTATTGAAAGTTAACTTTTTTTGAAGCTTCTTAACTAAAAAATACAGCTTTCATTTTTAAATTTTCAAGATACGAAAACTTTAGCTTTTGAAACTATTCATTTCTATATTCCTTTGAAGATAGTACATTTTTTAAAATATACTTAAGTATCTCTATTAGGGTGGCCCCAAATAAAAAGTATCGATGATCACAGCTGTTACATTGTTATTTTGCGAGCTGGATCAAAATGAAAAAATGATTTTTTTAGTTATTTTTATGTTTGTCATATTTTTATAATAATATAAAAATTTGGCATCGTATCATCTTAAGAGGTATAACTGAATTTCGGATTATATGCAAATCTATTCAATTTTTTTTAATTTTTTACACAAAATATTTGACCAATTAAAACTAAAATAAAACAATACGATCCTCTAGCTGACACCTGTCAGTTTGTGCAAAGTCTAAGTCAGCGTATAACGCCATCTATCGGATTTTGGCTGAGAACTTTCTATTTTTTCAATTGGAAAGGCATTAAGGAATAATTGCACACAAAATTTCATACAAAAAATCAATTTTCGATTTTTCCAATTTTCCGCATTTCGCATTTTTCGCAATTTTCCATGTTTTACATCAAGAACTTTCTATTGTTTGATTTGGAAAGCCATTAAGGAATAATTTCACACAAAATTTCATACAAAAACTCGATTTTTCCAATTTTCCGGAGGGATTTTCCAAAATGTTTCTTCCGTAAAAACTTTCTCCTCGAAAATACGAACAACTGACAAAAAATTTTACAGAAATCGGCCCAGCCGTTCTCATTTTATGAATTACTATACATTTTTTACACCATTTTTATATACATATAGATTATTTTGAATTAGAATTAATAATAATAATTAATAGAATTAATAATAATAACAACAACAAAAATATGATTTATAAGTTCAGTACTGCGGTTATGGAAATAATTTAAACCTCTAACTTTTAATCACTTGCTGAATCAAATAATATCAAAGTATATTATTAGGTAAATATTAATAATTACTCATTATTGAGTTCAAGCAAAAAATCTATTTTAAATTAAATTAAACCATAAATGCAACATGTGGAAATAAAAAATTAAGATTTGTTTAAAAAAGTAATTTTCCTTACTTAGTGTCTACATTAGACAAATTTTTATCAAAACAAACGTCAAAATCAGTGCGAATATATACGAGATAACCTTAGTTAAACAGCTGATTATTATTTTGGTTGATACAGTTGTCAAACTGCGTAAATAAAAAACAATTATGAATACGCCATGTTGTTGTTTTTTGCAACTGTTGCCACCTCACACAAATTCGCGTTAAGTTTGACGTTTGTCATGATAAAAAAATCTCTAATGTAGACACTATGTTAACCACAAATCTTACTATATTTAGCCATCTGCAGGGCAACCAAAAATATGCACTAAAAAAGTGCTTTATGTGCATAAAAGTGCTCTTAGAAACGAAAAATATATTCTTAAAATTAAAATAAATATGCTCTTAAAATACTACTTTTTCTATTAAATTTTAAATTATCTACATTTCATGCTAAAAATAACTTGATTTTTATTAGCAATTAGTAAAAAATATTTTCTTCTTGCACTAAACTGCACTCACATTTAATCATGAAATTACAAAATTTCTATACATTTATAAGATGAAAATTATTAGGAATTCGGATTTGTAAAGAAAATTTCACTAATGGTACAATATGCAAAAAACTCTATTTGAAGCAAAATATGCAAAATTATGCTCTTTAGTGTAATGTATGCAAAAATATGGCATTTAAATTGATAAAATATACTTTAGAATAAGGATTTTATATGACAATTTATAAAATAAGCAAAAATATGCTGTTATGACCAAAATATGCAAAAACATGCTGTAACAAATCGTTGCAAAATTCTAAAAATTGTCTGTAACGGATAAATAACTAACAGTTTGGTTTATTTGAAGTCCACGAAAAAATTAAATTTTGAATATTTTTGGTTGCCCTGGCCATCTGTATACACTAGAATTCATATGATTTGTAAAAATATGAATACAAGTGCATAATTTGAAAATTTTCTTATAAAAATTTTAGCCAGAAATTTTTTCCATAAAGAAGTTATTTTAAATAATTTTTGTAATCTCCTGCATTATTGCCTTCGCCATAGTCATGTCAAAACCTGATAATTTAGGTTTTTAAACTACAAGTTTGTTAATTTTTTTAAGTTATTTTTTAAATATATTATTTCATTTGAGAACTTTTGGAAACCGTATCGCAAGTTTTGAGAGCATGAGCTACACTTGTACCTCAATTTATGAAACACGTTTTTCTCGGAAAGAGTTTTCTGGTATTTTGGTTTAAAAATTGGATGTTTTTTATCCTCGAATTTTAGGACAAGTTTGTTTATATTAAACCAAAATTTCAATAAAATACCTGCATTTGATCAACTTTTATTTCCTAGAAAAATATTTGTAAGGTGTTATTAATTATTCATTAGCTGTGTTTTGTTGCTCCCGCTGAGTGTTAATTTGTGTCTATACTAAACACATTTTTATCAAAACAAACGCCAAAATCAAAGCGAATTTATATAAGGTGGCAACAGATCTACAAAAACAACAATAAGGCGAATTCATTATTTTTTTTTTTTATATATGCAGTTTGACAGCCGTAATAATCAAAAAACATTAATCTGCTGTTTAACTCGGGTCATCATGTACAGATTTGGCCTGATTTTGACGTTTGCTTTGATAAAAATTTGTGTAGTATAGACTCGATATTAACGTTTAATATGGCGGAATGAAACTGTTGACAGCGAATTCATAATTTTTTTTATACATAGAGTTTGACACTTCAGCTGATAAGCAAAAATTGTACTTATATGGAATTTGACAGTTTTATGTACTAAAAAAGTTATCAGCTGATTAAGTGAGGCCAGCTGTTTGATTTCGCCTTGGGTTTAATGTTAGAAGAAAACTGTATTAACCCGATTTGGGAGTACTTTATATTTATTTGTAAATTATACTATGAAATTTACACGTTTTTCTGTATAAAATTCAAAATTAAAAATTTTTTATTTAAATTTAATTTTACTTTTATCGACGTTAAAGTTAATATCTATAATTTTACACGTTAACTCCGAATTTTTTTTTATTTATTTATTCAGAAAAAAATTACAAGAAAGGTGTTGCCTCAGCGTCCATTAGACATTGGACAGATAAATGCATGTTATATACAAGTTATGTACAAAAAAGTTTAAAAATACAAAAATAAAAATGTTTAAGTTTTTAAATTCAATTAAATATTAGAAAAGAAGTATTTCCAAGTTTTCAAGTAAATATTCTTTAAGCTTTTTCTTAAAAAGAGATATTCTTTCAATACCCTTTAAGTTATCAGGCAAATGGTTGTATTCCAAACTACCCATATGTTTCACACGTTGCTTTGTTGTTTCTAGCCTACATCTTGCTATCCAAAGATTAGTATTCTGGCTCATTCTGCGTTTCGATTACGTTTCCGTATTCAGTTACGCTCAAATCGAAAATAGGTATTCTAAAAAAGAACTAATAGAAAGAAAAAGTGTGAGGAATCTTGAAGCGCCGGAGCGAAATTTTCATTTTCTACACATTATTTCAAACGTTTGCAACTTCTTTCCAGAATGCCTGTACTTCTTCCTAGGGACACATTATCATCCTTCATTGCCATTAAATCGGAAAGCTTTTCATACTGCTTAGGTGTTGTGTTTTTTGACCTGCAATAAATTAAAAAAACCTTTAAAGTCACAAAAAAAAAACAAAATTTAGGACAAAATAAATTTATAGCATTTTATACCCACATTTTATTTAATTATACACTTTTTTAAATACAGAAACAAAAATCGAAAAACTTTCCGTTACCCAGCAAAAACTTTTTGGTTTTCGGTAATAACAACTACTTATTAAAGTAGTTTCTTGGTAATGAGGCGTCATTATTATTTGCCTACTCTGTATTACATTAATAAGTACTCAGTAGTATAATAGCACAGTAATACTGCAATCATGTGGATGAGTTGGCTAGAGCGCCGGATTAACAACCAGAAGGTTGTTGGTTCAACCCCATTCTGGAGCTGTTAGTTTTATATAACAAAATGTCTAAAAAGATATTTTTAACTAAATAGAGTTTTTGTCGCTTAGGATGCTATATGCGAGATGGTGTACTGAGTAAGACGTTAATCAGTAAAAACAACTGGTTATAGTGTGTGTCCAAGTTCGAGTCTCACTGACGGCAAAATTTTTTTGTTTTTTTATTTTTGTTTTCGTTTAGGTACATATTTTTGAGTACCCCTAGAGTCAAAAAATAACTACATGAATTTGTGGACAAGTCGAACAAAAATAACTAGTTATTCAGGCAAAAAATAAGTAGTTTATTTTTGTTTCCAATTATACCTGCTAGCTTACCAGGAAAGCAAAGTTTTTGCTGGGTAGAAAATAAACAACTTGAAAAAACGTAGCTACGATCGTAACACAGAACACATACAAACGAAAAACAAATCATATTGATACGGGGAACGGAACACAGAAAACCAAAGTTGCCAAACTGAGAAATTTACGATCCGAACCGAAACACAGAATAAGGGTGATTGTTTCTTGTATTAAAATTTGATTGGTTTCGAGAAAAACTTATAGTATGATAACCAATATTATGCAGAGATTTAAAGACATGCATGAGAAGTTGCATTTTATTTAATCCATGTACAGGCAGTACTGCTTCAGCAATATTTTTACAAAGAGATAGCGTTGGATACATTCTCTTGAGATTAAAGATAGTTTTCAGTGCTTTGTTTTGAACTCTTTGTAACGACTTAAGCTCGTTGCTTTTTTGTAACCATATATAATGGGTAGTTAATTGAGATGACTATATATCAATGCATTATAAATAAGTAACTTAGTTCTTGTGTTAAGCTTGTTCTTAAATTTATAAATTAAACCTATAGCTGGTCCAATTTATGCTTTAAGGCTCTGAATGTGTGTGTTCCATGACAAATTACTTTGCAAATACACACCTAAGTATTTCATTTGAAAGGTTTCAAAAACTTCTTTCCCATCTAAAAAAATACTAAAACTTAGGTTGTCAGAGTACGGCTTAAATCTTATTAACTTCGTTTTTTCAATTTTGTATAAAATTGCCAAATTGCCTATAAACGTTAGCAACAAAGCACATCCATTATAAAATTCATGGAAAAAATATACATTTAACTTCAAACCAAAAATGCAGCACGTGGAAATAAAATTATTAATAAAGAAAACATATTTTTATCCACATGACTAAAACCATTCTTATATACTTACTTAAACATATATGTACATATGTATTTACTTAACTAAAATACCACAATATAACTTCCATAACCACAAATCTTACTAAATTTAATCATCCGTATAGACTTGAATTCACACGATTTGTATAAATACTCATGTAAGATAATAATTCGAACGATTTCGTTTTTTTTTTTTCATCATCATGAAGTTATTGCAAATAATTTTTGTTATCTCCTGCATTATTGCCTTTGCCATGGCAACTCCTGGTAATGTAAGTTTTTAAACTAAAAGTTTATTCAAATTTATATAATTATCTTTTAAATAATAATAATAATAATAATAATAATAATAATTTTCTTTTTACAGAATGTAGTTCATGGTAATAATAATAGACGAAATGACCAGACAAATAGTGATACACGTACAAGTTTATTCGGTTAATTTTCCGATAGCTTATAAAGTTGCTAATTACTTTAAATGATTTAGCTAAAAAGAATAATAAACTAATAATTTAATAAAAAAAAAAAATTTAATTACAAAGAAGCGTTAACACACAAATATTATTTTATTTTGAAACCACACACAGTGCACTGCACAGTGGAGCCTTTTGCAAAATAAATGATAATAAATCAGAATCTTTTAAACGGCTGAACCGATTTTGATGGAACTTGTAACATCGATAGAGGAGGAGTTAGGCTTTCAGAATATTACCTGTTGAAGTGTGTAGCTTAAGTACGATGAACGCTACAGTGTGCCAACGTTTACCACCTCTTGGATGAAAAACATTTTGGAGCTTGTAACTGTTACAAATATGAAATATGATTTTAAATATTTTTACATTTCTGAATTCTATTAAGGGAGACAGACATGCTTATTGCACCTCATTATCTTATATGGTTTAAAAGATATTTGACTTCAAAAATGTAATTTCCCATTTTTTGCCTTGACTTTCTTGCGTTTTTGCCCTATAACTTTTAAAATAAAAATTCTAAGTTAAAATTTTAAAACAGGTTTCAAAAACTGCAATTTTTTGAAAATAAAAAAGTATCTTTACATGTTTTAATTAAAAAAAAAAAATTTGTTAAACAACTTCAATGTTTTCTTAGATTTTCTAAAATACTAGACCTTAAAGAAGCGTGTAAGTGTAATTTTATAAATTTTTTAACGTGCACCCTACATCTAGCAGTGGTTGAAAATGATACATTTTTTTAACAAAAGTTCAAATTTTTAAGTCTGTAACAATTTTTGATTGTTGATGTCAGCACCTTTTTGACTTAGATAATATAGTATGATATGTTATTAACGTTTTTGCAAAAAATTGTGACAACCTACCGGTAAATTTGTTCACACGAGGAAAGCGCACATTTTCAATAATAAAAATTTTAACTGCATAAATTTGACAGCTAATGTTAAACATTATTGCTCAGCTTTGTTTTTAACAGCCCATCTACACATAACATAACATACAATATTTTTCTGTCAGAGAATGTAAAATTGTCTCTCTGAGAGAATTATCTCACGCGTAGACTAAAATATTAGTAATATAAGCAGTGTAACCAGATGTCAAAAAATATTCAGCTAAATCGCGTTTAAAATAAAGCTAAAAAATGCTACAAATTATTCAAAAATGCTAAAAAATAACGCTAAATTTTTAAAGCTAAATAAAGCTAAAGCCAAAAAGTAGCAATATATTTTTATTTGGTATTAATTTTTTATAATGTTGACGTTATGTAATTATAAAAACAGAACAGATTATATAAACAGATGAATGTAAGTATAGGAATAAGAATGAAACCGACAATATTCTTCAGTTTGTACTTAGTTGCATCATCTAGTTCTTTTAGTTCAGTGATGTTGCAACCATGGGCAGTGGCAAAAAATGTGTTCTAACACTAAAAGTTTCTTAATATCCTCGTATAACCTAAAAAAATACACTATGCCGTTGTCCCATCTACTTAACCTTGATATGATCGGCCCCAGCCAGACGAACGGACATCGTTTGATCGATTTAAAATGTGATTCTGAGTCGATTGGTATACTTTAAGGTGGGTGGGTGTTGGATAACTTTTTCTATGCGTTACAAACATCAGCACAAACGCATAATGTATGGTATAAAAACTATAAATTCGTTTCAAAGAATCTGTTTTATTCGATTATTTGCGCGATTTTAAGGAATTAATTATATTTTGTATTAATTAATTGATATTTAAATATAATAACTACTTCTATACAACTTGATTACTAAAATTTCTGATTTAATCTTCTGAGATCTTAATGCATAAAATTAACCCTTTTGCTCTTAAAGGGTTAATTTCGTATAATCTTCAATAGTACAGGATAGACTTTTTAGTCAACCATTGATAGTATTTTATTTATTTTTTTTATCATAAAACGTTCAAAACGTTCATCTTTAGGTTTAGGTTTTATAAGGTCTTAACAAATTTTTTTTTGGAACGTCCGACCAAAATGGTTGCTTCAGAAGTTGTCAAAATTGTGAAATTTTATTATACTTTTACATACTTATGTATTTGGAAAATAAAATATTAAATAAAACTGTATTATTAAAACAAATGAAAACTACATCCTTATACTGGAAGAAAGCATATACAATGGTACCAATTTAATTTAACTGTGTCAATCAATATATTAATTAATTTCAGGCAAAGTTTTAATTATAAATTTAATTCATATAATTAAAAAATTTACTTGACTTTACATTAAATCCATTAATTTCTTTTAATTAATATTATCATTTTGATGTTTGGAGTAAAATCAATTAAAATTTTAATTGTTATAAATAATTTTTTAATTAAAATCTATTTTTCTCTTATTTATTAAAACTTAATTTTTTTAATTATAAAATTTTTATTAAAAAGTCAAATATACACTTATTTCAATGTTAAGTGATTTATCAGATTAATTAATATCCAGTTATATCTCATGTCTATAACAAAATACCCTTTAAATCCCTTAAAATCATTTATTTTTTATTTATGCAATATGCTGTAAGAAAATTTTAAGAGTCATGGCTCCAGCCACAATGCAACTAGTTATTATTATTATTTCTAATAATTTCATAGTTTGAAAAACTCTCCACAAGTTGCTGAAGTTTCTAAATTATGATTTATATAATTTCTAAGAAAATTAGTATTATTATATATTGCCCAGTAGTATATTTATATTATACATTGGAAACTTATGTGGTTAGAAGCAAAAGCGTGAAATAATTTCATATTGAAATAATTTAAAATTACAATCTTTTAACCACATTTTACTGATTTAAATACCAATAATATTATTAAGAGTTGTTCCAGAAAAAAATGTATTAGTTCTACAACTAGCTTCAGAATGCATGAAAATAGCCTGTACTCATTCCAATTTGGCGTTATAACCAATAATTTTTTCTTCGAAATTGTCACCCCCCCAGAACTAAGTACTTATGTGGATATGTTGCTAATTCTATAGAACGGTTCTAGAACTAATTATTTAATCAATGACTTTTCTTCGAAATTGCCATATTCAGAACTAGTTCTATAGAAGCATTAGAAAAAGATTGTGTTATTAAAATGATTTTTGTTTGATTTAACTTTCCATCAATTTAATTTTATTAATCTCTTTTTTTTAATTTATGAATTATTAAAAATTTTTTTTAACAATTCTAGAAAGCCATTTGTGAAGCAGTAATTTATTCAGAGAAGTGATGTATATGTAATATTGTAAGTTCTTAAGTATTAGTTCTAAAAAATATTTTTAAAACCAATTTAGAATCACAAGATGGTTCTACACTAGTCGAATGGAATTAAAATGTAAAAAAAGTTCACAGACAAAATTATTACCCAATTTTTTCAATCAGCACTCTTGTTTCGTTTTATGTTATAATTTAATCAATAATTAATTGATTCAATTATTCATTTAATTGGTTAAAAAAGTTTTCAGAAATACAATAAAAAATTGACGCGTATTGAAATAAATTAAATTTTTTAAAATTTATTTTGGCAACCGGCCCCCCTTCTATGACCATAAACACATGTTATTATAAATATTATTATAAATTGTTTTTATAGAAATAAGAATATATACGTTTATGACTTAAATGTATTTTAAATTTGTTTAAAAGTTTTGCGGTTTATATTTTTTTAATTTTATGTTACTCATATTAAAACTAAAAACATAATAGAAAAACCTTACAGAGGAAATGTTTTAAAACACGTTTCTAAGAACAATAAAAATTGTTTGATTTTAAATAAACTATTTATTTTAATTTTATTTATTTCCTTGCTAATAATTATATTAATTTAGTTTTTAAAACTCTTAATTTCAGGAATTTGCGAGCTTCTAAAGCTAATTTTGACATCCTGTAACTCATCGCATATTATAACGGGTTACTTCAATATAATTTCATTTCAATTTGCACCCCAATAGTTTGGGAGATATATGTTACCTTTATACACACCCTTTACTGGCAATTAGAAATGTTGCGATATGAACATTTTGCTATATAAACGGTGAGTTAATATTTTATTTGCAAATTAATTTAATTGCAAATCGTGATTAGTTTTGTGATTAGTTTTAGCATTGTCACTTCCTTTTACATTCGTAAAATTTTCTACGATAATAGTTGTATTTTTCATATTTGCCATAACAAAAAGGAAAATATATTTCTTTATGCAATTTGCGCATAAACAGTGAGTTATTTATTTGCAAGTTATTTTTATTTGCAATAATCGTGCGTATAAATGTATTAAAAGATTTGTTACCAATTTTTTCACAATTGGGGTAAGAAGTACTTCACTCTTTGCTTTCGGAAAATGTTTATTTCCTTATAAAAACCAATAAATAAATACGACTTTTGGCGTAGACAGGTAGTTCTGAAAAAAGGGGTTGTTGACCTGACTTTTAGTTCAGACTACGTAGCATTGAATATTTAAAAAAAATTCGATACACAAAGTAATATAGCATCCCTTTTAAGTCTTCTTAATATTAAATAAAAAAAATTTAATCATTTGTATATATAATCAAGTATCTATGATTTTTATTTTTTTTTTCAATTTAGTACCTAAATTTACAAGTATTTATTTAAATACACCAAGAATTAATGAAAATTAGGGTTTTCATTTTGTAAATGTTCGTTTGATTTTTCAAAATCAGACCATAATTTACTAAAAAATTAACTAAAACCAATTTCGTACTATTGCATTAATTAATTTTAATTTCATTAATCTTTATTAATCTTTATTAAACCAAAACAGCCTTTAAATCCGCATTTAAATCGAAATTGGATTGATGATTATTTTTGTTATAATTGCCCTTTATAACATTCTAGAAGGAAATATTAGTATAAATCAATAATATCGATTAAATAGCTAATAAATAAACAACTTACATGTCCAGGAGCACTCATGACTCCAGCCATTATGCAACCAATTACGAACATTAATTGAAATTGAAATTTCAATAGTTAAGTATATATAGATTTGTTACCAATTTTTTCGCTATTGATCCTACCTTGCATACGGGAAAAGAAGTACTTACTTCACTCATTACTAAGTGCTTTCGGAAAATATTTATTTCCTTGTAAAAAAACAATAAAAAAAATTATTCTTTTAAATTTAAAACTTGGATATTTCCATTAGCGTAAATAAATTGGTCTGTAAAGGGGAGTTGTTGACCTGACTTTTAGTTTAGTTTTTGTTGCATTAAATATTAAAAAAAAAAATCCGATACAAAAAGAACATGTCATGTCGTTTAAAATTTTTTAAAATCTAATATAAAATTTTAATCATTTGTAAGGCGTGATCCATTTCGAGGTTCCCTACTTTTTTAAAGAAAAAAACACAGAAAACTCAAATTTAATGGGTAATGTTTATTATCATTTGAAAGAACATTCTTTGGCATTTATTTTTTGAACATTATGTCTATCAAATGTTGGCGTTTGCTACGTCACAGATGGTTCATCCGTTGACTCCAATTTTCGATCACTCATTCGAGCATTTCGATTGGTAACTGGCGAATGACACGCGTGATGTTTTCCTCCAAGGCCTGAATCGAAGCGCGTTTGTCCGCATAAACTTTAGACTTTACATATCCCCACACGAAAAAATCTAACGGTCTTGGTGGCCAATCGACCGGCCCAAAACGTGAAATTATGTGCTCACCGAAGTGTTCTCTCAGTAAATCCATTGATTGATGCGATGTGTGGGAAGAGGCGTCGTCTTGCTTCTTGGAACTTTTCGAGAGCCCATAGAGCGAAGCGATGTCGCTTGGGAAGTTCGAGCGGCTTCATTTGTTGCACAAGCTGTATTTTGTACGCTTTCAAATATCTCGACGTAAAATGCTCCAAGTCATTTCATACATCAGTCCGAGTTGCTGCGAACGGCGCCGAATCGACTCTCCACGGTCTTCGTGTACACTCTCAGCTACAGCCGCTATATTTTCTTCACAGCGTGCTGGACGTGGTCTATTCGGTCGAATATTATCCAATAATGAATGCTGGGTCTCAAAATGGGTGATGGTGTTGCGAATAGTACGCTCAGTAGGCCGATTATGTTGACCATAAGTTGAGCGAAGTGCACGAAACACATTCCTCGAAGAACGTTAGTTTTCGTAATAAAGTTGAACGATTTGCAAACGTTGTTCAGGCGTAAGTCTAATGCCAAACAATACTAAACAAAAATAACATGACAGCATGACATGACTCATACGTGATCTGTCAAAAAAAGGCTATTGAAAAAGGTATCTCTACTTGAATCACCCATTATATATGTAATCAAGAGTCTATGAATGTTTTATTATTTTTTATAAATTAGTATCTACATTTATATAATAAGGGTCTATATTCAAAACTCTGTATTTCTAAAAACAGAAGTTTTCAGGAAAGCAAGAAACTCTATATTTCGCATAATTTTTCCCTTATACAAACAAAATAATGAATTTTGCATATCTAAAGAACTATTATAGAGAAAGTTTTACAATTTTGTGTGCTGCTAACTTTCTCATCAAATTCAAAAATTGAGATGTAAATAGGAGGAATAGGCACAGAGTGGGTAGTTCCCATACAAATTAAAAATTAATTATCGCTTAAATGAAGAACTATTGTGACTCCAGCCACAATGCCACCAATTACGAATATTAATTGAAAGAAAGATTCCTTGGTAATAGTGTTCGCTATATCCATAGTTCGTTATAACCTGCGTTAGTTATAACAGTGTTCAACTGTATTTATATTTATTGAATTCTTTCTTAAAATTTTAAAATTATCGATATCGGTCTTAATTTAAGGAATTTGCAAGCTCTTAAAACTTTTTTATGCTCAAGTTGGCTAATTAGAACAGGGTGACTTCAATATATTTTTTTCTGAAAGCTTATGTCCTCTTCTACAACTATCCTATACATTTCAATTCGAAGCAATAGTTTAGGATATACAAATTTTTTTATCAATTTTTTCGCTATTGACCCAACTTTGCCTTCAGGGAAAGAAATACTTCATTCAGAAAATATTTATTTTCTTATAAAAATCAATAAAAAAAATAAATGATTCTTTTAAATTTAAAAGTTAAATACAACCATTGGCGTAAATAGAATACTTGTTACCGCAATTTTTTGTTCCAACTGCAGAACACTAGTTCGAATTTCAGATTTTGCAACATTGGATATAAAAAAAATCCGATACACAAAGAACATGTAATGTTCTTCTAGTCTTTTTAATATCAAATAAAAAAATATAATCATTAGTATAAATAATCAACAGGGCAACCAAAAATATCCTCTAATAAAAGTATTATATGCGTATAAAAAATGTTCCTAAAATCGGAAAATATCCCAGCAAAAACTTTTTGGTTTTCGATAATAACAGCTACTTATTAAAGTAGTTTCTTGGTAATGAGGCGTCATTATTATTTGCCTACTCTATATTACATTAATAAGTACTCAATAGTATAATAGCGCAGTAATACTGCAATCACGTGGATGAGTTGGCTAGAGCGCCGGATTAACAACCAGAAGGTTGTTGGTTCAACCCCATTCTCAGGCTGTTGGTTATTTATAACAAAATGTCTAAAAAGCTATTTTAAACTAAATAGAGTTTTTGTCGCTTAGGAAGCTATGTGCGAGATGGTGTACTGAGTAAGACGTTAGTCGGTAAAAACGAATGGTTAGTGTGTGTCCAAGTTCGAGTCTCACTGACGGAAAATTTTTTTTGTTTTTTTTTATTTTTATTTTCGTTTAGGTACATATTTTTGAGTACCCCTAAAGTCAAAAAATTACTACATGAATTTGTGGACAAGTCGAACAAAAATAACTAGTTATTCAGGCAAAAAATAAGTAGTTTATTTTTGTTTCCAATTATACGTGCTAGCTTACCAGGAAAGCAAAGTTTTTGCTGGGATGCTTCTAAAATTGAGAACTAGGCTTTTAAAATATTAATTTTTCTGGCTAAATTTTAAATTATCTACAAATCTTGCGTAAAATAATACTGCGTTTCCACTGAATTCAAAACAATAAGTTTTGAGTAAAAGTATTTCCATTGAGCCGAATCGTTTTATATTGTCGAATTTTCGAATAAATTCTGACTTTTTCTTTTTAACACAACTTTTTTTGTTATTGTTGTTTGCCGAAGAATTCGACTTTGTTTTATAAAGTTTTCATTTTTTCAAATTTTTTAGCTTGTTCATATTTTTGTATAAAAATTATTGATGTATTTATAAAAATAATTAAAAATTAAAAAAATCAATTGTCATTTTTTCGATAATAACATTCGGTTTAAATTAATAACTCAGAGGTTTTTTATTGAAAAACTGCATGTTTCTTTAGTTTTTCCATACAAATCAAAAATCACTTTCGTCTAGTTTTTTTTTTGGAAACCAAATATAAACTATTAAAATAAATATTTATGATACAGCCTGTTGGATTGGTTTTCAGAAAATTAAGCTTTTGCATATGATGAAAAACAGAAAATTTTCAAATTTCTTGAATTATTTGATTTGTTTTATATAATTTGTGTATAAATTATTTTTAAAATGTTGTTAAAAACGTTTCAAACAACAAAATTAAATTCAATTTTGTCCAAAAATAAAAATGTGAGAAAGGAAATACATCAACAAAAACCACATCGAGAGAAAAAAAAGGTATGTAAATGATTTGGTTTTTTAAATTTAGTTTTTCAAAAACCAACTACTTTTTAAACACAGTTTGATATGCTTTTATTTTAGATAATGTTTTTACAATATTTACAAAATGTACAAAACAATTATAATAAATCAAGAAATTTGATAATTTTATTATTTTTTTTTTTTCGTTTTTATGAAAACTTACTGTTCTGAAATCAACTGTTGTATCATAAATAGTAGTAGTTTTTATTCGACTTTCATTAAAAACTAGATGAAAATGGTTTTTGATTTGTATGGAAAATCTAGAGAAATTTATATAGTTTATCGTAAATGGCATATTAAAAACATTCAAAAGCATTCTAAGGTAATAAAATTTTTAATACCCAGCAAAAATTTTGCTTTCCTGGTAAGCTAGCAGGTATAATTGGAAACAAAAATAAACTACTTATTTTTTGCCTGAATAACTAGTTATTTTTGTTCGACTTGTCCACAAATTCATGTAGTTATTTTTTGACTCTAGGGGTACTCAAAAATATGTACCTAAACGAAAAAAAAAATAAAAAAAAAACGGTGAGACTCGAAATTGGACACTCACTAACCATTCCTTTTCATGACTAATGTCTTACTCAGTATACCATCTCGAACATAGCATCCTAAGCGACAAAAATTCTATTTAGTTTAAAATATCTTTTTAGACATATTTTTATAAAAAATTAACAGCTTCAGAATGTGGTTGAACCAACAAGCTTCTGGTTGTGCTATTATACTACTGAGCACTTATTAATATAATACAGAGTAGGCGAATAATAATGACTCTCTATTTAGTTTAAAATATCTTTTTAGACATTTTATTATAAAAAACTAACAGCTTCAGAATGGGGTTGAACCAACAACCTTCTGATTGTTAATCCGGCGCTCTAGCCAACTCATCCACGTGATTGCAGTATTACTCTGCTATTATACTATTGAGTACTTATTAATGTAATACAGAGTAGGCAAATAAAAATGACGTCTCATTACCAAGAAACTACTTTAATAAGTAGTTGTTATTACCGAAAACCAAAAAGTTTTCGCTGGGTAAAATTTCTATCAATTTATAAGATGAAAATTATTATTGAATCGGATTTAAAAAACGATTATGGTAGTAAAAAGAAAGATTCACTATTTTGCAAATTGTGTAAAAAATGCTATTAAGTGCAAAATATGAAAATTTTTTTATTTAGTGAAGAATCATGTTATTTAATGTAGTATATGCAAAATCACGCCATGTAAATTGCTAAAATTTGCTCAAAATAAGAAAATTTTATGAAAAATATGCTGTTAAGTCAAAAATATGCTGTTAGAATCAAAATATGCAAAAATATGCAATAACAAATCGATGCCAAATTTCTTAAAATTGTCTAAAATGGATAAATAATTAGCAGTTTAGTTCATTTGAGAACCAGAAAAAATATAATTTTGCATATTTTTGATTGCCCTGATAATCAAGAATCTATGATTTTTTATTATTTATTATAATTTCGTTACTACAGTTACATTATTTATTTAAAAATACATCAATTTATATATTAAATTTACTAAAGCCAATTTTTTACTATTGCGTTAAACCATTTTAACTCCATTAATCCTCATATAACTCCATGAAGTCTTTGCTATCTAAGCTAAAATAGCCTTTAAATCCGCATTAAAATCGAAATTATCCTGATGATTATTTTTATTATAATTGCCCTTTATAACATTCTAAAAATAGTAGTAAATAATAATAAAAATCATTTCAATTAATTAATAACCAACTTACATGTCCGGGAGCAGCCATGACCCCAGCCACAATACAACCAATTACAAATATTAATTGAAAGAATTTCATAGCTAAAAAAAAAAAACGTTTGTAGTAAACGATGTCTATAGTAATACTGACAATAAATAGTTATTACAAATTACTTTTATAAAAAAAAGAATACTTACAAATTAATACTTATGACTTCAATGTATAGAAAACTTTTGCGGTTCATATTTTTATTATTATTATTATTATTTTTTTTTTAATATTTTTGTTACTCATAAAGCATAAGAAAAAAACCCTGCCGAGGGAATATTTAAAAATACTATTCCAAGAACAATAAAAATTATTCGATTTTAAATAAACTTTCTATTTTAATTTTGAAACGATATTCCTTAAAAAATATTCATTAAAACTCCAATAAACAATCATTAAATATAAAATTATTTCAAATAATTTTAATTATTTGCTGTATTATTGCCTGTATATGGGTGTCCCAAATAATGTAAGTTATCAACACAGAGAAAAAAATTCATATATTCAAAATTTTTTTTTCATAAATATTATGAATCGAACATGACTTTTTTCCCCAAACTTTTTTCATAAAAAACAAAATTTTGTTCATAAATAGTATTAAATTATACTTAATGAAAATGTTAATAGTTTTGCCAAAATATTGCTAAAATTTTGATTTAGTCTTATTAGATTTGATTCAAATGCTAAGTAACAAAAGTTATGCATGAAAATATTAACAATAAATCCCTTTAAAAAGCACTTTAAAAAGCTGCTAAAAGGTTTTCGATAATGGCAACTACTTATTAAAGTAGTTTCTCGGTAATGAGGCTTCATTTATGTCTACTCTGTAATACATAAATAAGTACTCAATGGTATAATAGCTCAGTAATATTTGAATCTCCTGTATGAGTTGGCTAGAACGCGGTATTAGCAACCACAAGGTTGTTGGTTCAACCCCTTTCTGATGCTGTTAGTATCTTACAACAAAATTTCTAAAATACTAAAAAAGAGTTTTTGTCACTTAGAAAATTAAGTGCGAGATGGTATACTAAGTAAGGTCTTAGTCATTAAAAATGTGTGGTTAATTTGTTTCCAGGTTCAAATCTCACTGAAGGCAAAATTTTTTTGTTTTTTTATTTTTACTTTCGTTTCTGTACATACCCAGCAAAAACTTTGCTTTCCTGGTAAGCTAACAGTTATAATTGGAAACAAAAATAAACTACTTATTTTTTGCCTGAATAACTAGTTATTTTTGTTCGACTTGTCCACAAATTCATGTAGTTATTTTTTGACTCTAGGGATACCCAAAAATATGTACCTAAACGAAAACATAAATAAAAAAAAAAACAAAAAAATTTTGTCGTCAGTGAGACTCGAACTTGGACACAAACTAACCACTCGTTTTTAATGACTAACGTCTTACTCAGTACACTATCTCGCACATGGCATCCTAAGCGACAAAAACTCTATTTAGTTTAAAATATCTTTTTAGACATTTTGTTATAAAAAAAACTAACAGCTTCAGAATGGGGTTGAACCAACAACCTTCTGGTTGTTAATCCAGCGATCTAACCAACTCATCTACGTAATTGAAGTATTACTGTGCTATTATACTATTGAGTACTTATTAATGTAATATAGAGTAGGCAAATAATAATGACGCCTCATTACCAAGAAACTACTTTAATAAGTAGTTGTCATTACCGAAAACAAAAAAGTTTTTGCTGGGTATTTTTGAGTATCCCTAGAGTCTAAAAATAACTACATGAATTTGTGGACAACTTGATCAAAAATAACTAGTTATTCAGGCAAAAAATAAGTAGTTTATTTTTGTTTCCAATCATACCTGTTAGCTTAGCAGGAAAGCAAAATTTTTGCTGGGTGTTTAGAAATTTGCGTAAATTTTCTGTCATTCTATAGCTCATGCATTATTTTAATAAAAAAAAAAAAATAATAATAAAAAAACGCTTCTAACAGAAGCGTTCTGTTTCATTCCCAACATATGGCTAAAATCATTAAAAACTAAAAATTCTCCAAGCAAAATTCTAAACATGCATTTGCAAATTTAAAATATAAATGAAAATTTAAATAATCTGTTTAAGTCTTTTTGACTTTTGATTCATTTCAAAAAATATATAAAAAAAGTGTTATTATTTAAGACAATACTCTTAAATATTCACAGAAAAAAGTTTATGCATAAATATAAGAATTTACTTTCATTGATTTTAGTTCATAATATTAAAGAATAATGTCTTAAATATCAACACATTTTTACATTTTTTGAAATGAATCTAAAGTCAAAAAGACTTAAAATAAATTGTTTAAATTTTCATTTATATTTTCAATTTGTAAAAAAATGTTTAAAATTTTCTTCGCTTTTTATCCAAATTTATAAACATTATTTTTTTACAGATTTTCCTTTGAATTTTACCATTTTAAGGCGTTTGTTGTTATTATTTTCATGTATAACTATTTTCATTTACCATTTGCAATCAAATCTAATAAAACTAAACCAAAGATTCAACAAAATTTTTGCAAAATTACTAAAATTTTCATTATGAACAATTTAATAATATCTATGAACAAAATTTTATTTTTTATAAAAAAAGTTTGAGAAAAAAAAATCATGTTCGACTCATAATATTTATGAAAAGAAATTTTTCAAATATATTTTTTTTTCTGTGCTACGAACTAAATTCAATGAAATTAAATATTTATATTTATACACAAACTTTTTTCTGTAAATATTAAAACAAATTTTCTTTATATTTATAATAATTTTTTTTTCAGAAAATCCAATTCAGCTTCATAACAATGACAATTCCCAATCGCGTGGAAATAATTGTCAAAGATGTAATAAAATATTTATTTTATTATTTTTAATATGCTTAACTCAAATTTTAGCACAAGCAGGCAAAATCGTTCAATATTTATCTACTTATTTTTTTAGTCTTACTTTTTCACAATAAAACCATAAGCATAGTCTAACCCATATAAAACAACTAGAAGTCCAACTCTTTTAATTCGCTCACCAAGAAAAAAGTACTCTCTTCACACGACTAAAGCTGAGTTACGTTTTTTCCGCCATACCACTTTTTAATTTAATATTGTCTTACATTTATAAAATATTTGTGCTGCACCAAAGTAATTATATCTTCCTTAAATATGTGCGAACTTTTGTAAAATTCCAAAGTATTAAATTTGTTATTTACTAGCTTTACCGGTGCGCTTTGCTACCCTATTTGGTGCGATAACTAATACTTACTTTATACGGTTGCTACTACTCCCCCTGTTCGAAATTTGATATGAAAATTACTTTAAAAATTCTTAAGACTCGCTGTTATAGTCATTTAGATAAAAAATTAATATCTTTCTTGTATGGAGGCTACCCATCTCCCTGGACCTATCCATCCTATTTTCATTTCAACAATGCGATATGAAGAAAGGTTCCCACGAAATTTGAGGGCTCTCGCTGTAATAGTTCCTTAGATATGCCATAATTAACGTCTACTTTATATGTGGTATACTACACCTTTAGGTCCGGTCTGAAACTAATTAGTTCATTCGTTTGAGAGTTTTAAAAAAGTGGGCGTAAAATATTAATGACGTGTAAAATTTAAAAAAAAATATATTTTTTAAGTAGGCTTAAAATGTGGTTGTAACTTCAAATCGAAATCTAACAAAGCCTATAACCACCTCTAACACTAGTGTTATCTGTATGTCAAATTTCTTGAAAATCAGTTCAGCCATTTAGACGTGATTGATACACAAACAAACTTACACCTCATATTTATAATATATATATATATAGGGATATAAGGATTTATAAAATCTTGATTCTATTTCAACTTTTAGTTTTTACCTAGATATAGAGTATAGGTAAATATATTTGTAATTACATCCAATATTACATACAACACATCACAACAGAGGTGAAAGGTATGTAAGATTCGGCACAGCCGAAAATATAACTCTAACTTGTTTGAATACAAATTCTCGAAAGGAATGTTCGCTTCGTTTTACAAATCGGTACATTTATTTATTGATTATATGATATATTCCATATCAAGATCAGTTTAAAATTCAGAAAATATCCAATATTACAATAATTATCTTTTTAAGATGAAAAAAAAAAAACTAAAAATAATTCAAAATATTTTTATCAGTTTGTCTCTGGATATCCACCCATAATGAAATTTGGAGATAATGAATCCTGAAACGATTCAGATTTTGCGATATATTTGCTGCTTTCTTCTCATCCACCTATTCTGATGAAGAATTATATCAACTTTTCAATTATACATATCCAATTACTGATGCACCCTAATAAATTGTCCACAATCACATCTATCGTAAGACCAATCCTGGAATATGCTTCTGTGGTCTGAGATACTCAATACAAAGTTCATATAAAGAAAATTAAATCGGTCCAGAAACAATTTCTTTTATTTTGTCTTCGTAATCTTTCTGGAATCCTAATAATATTAAGTGTATTACAGCTTATTCCTACTCTTGAAAATAGGAGAAAATATATGAATATTTCATTTGTTATTAATTTGGATAACTCGATAGTAGTGTCAGCTGTACAGGATTTGATAAATATGGACTTGATGGTGTTACAAGCTGTGTTCTTATAAAATGTTTAAAATTCTCTTATATCTCCTACTTATTCAATATATCAATATTTAGTTTGGAGAAAATCTTCTATTATACCTTTGTTTAAATCCGGAAGAAGATCCAACATTTCCAATTATAGCGATATTTCTAACTTAAATGTTCTTCCAAAACTTTATGAAAAGACAATTGTTTGTTATCTTTTCTCATTCCAGCATGGATTTAGAAAAGGATGTTCCACTACTACTAAACAAGTTTGCAGTCGTAAATTGCCTTGTTGTCTCTGTTTGACAGTACCAGAGTTTGTGAACTATGATTAGACACCAGCAGAATGGAATACGTATTTTCTGTGCCGCTACACACTTCGTCATCATTCGTGGTGTCTTATCCATTTTGGTTTCGTTGAAACCTAAATATGGCGCCCGCCTTGCACTAGGTGCAATTTTAATGGACTCAATTAGCAGCGCCAGGCGTTTGGGGCAAGTAAAAGAGAGATTGAACCTAGCGTCGTAAACGCTGTTATAGATGTGGTTATAGTAGTCACATTTGGTTCGAAGGACCATAAATAAGTTTGCAATCGTAAATTGCCTTGTTTTCTCTGTTTGACAGTTCCAAAGCAGAGTTTGTGGACTATGATTAGACACCAGCAGAATGGAATACGTATTTTCTGTGCCGGTACACACTTCGTCAGCATTCGTGGTGTCTTATCCATTTTGGTTTTGTTGAAACTTAAACAACTACTAACCTTTTGGAGTTCTCAACCTCAGTTATAACCGCATATAATATATATATATATATATATATATATATATATATATATATATAGATTTCAGTAAAGCTTTCGATAAAATAGATCACGATATCCTATTGTTTAAATTGGATAAACTGGGATTTTCTACTGTTTTCCTTAAATAAACTTCTTTATATCTTAAAAATAGATACCAATGAGTGTACATCGAAAACTATTCCTGTTTTACCCGCTGTTCCACAAGGTAGTTATTTCGGCCCCTTATTTCTAATATTTATAAATCATTTACCAGCTTGTATTAAGAATTCTAGAACATTAGTATCTGCTAATGATATAAGGCTATTCCATAGCTTTAACTATTCCTATCAATGTTCCTTACTTCAATAAAATTTTGACAATCTTTATGATTGGTGTATGATGAATCTAATGGATCTGAATTTAGGAAAGTTTAAAAACATTATGTTCTATAAAAGAAGTCCAAAACTCTGTAAATATACAATAAATGAATATCAGCTTGATCTAGTAGAAGAATTTCTTGATCTGGATGTATTGCTTATTTGTAAACTATACTTTATTTCTCACGTTTAACAAATCTTTAATAAGGCATAAGGAGTTCTAGGTTTCCTCAAGTGCTGGGGAAGAGAATTTAATAATCCTTACGTTTCAAAGCAATTATTCACATCTCTCGTAAGACCAATCCTGGAACATACTTCTGTGGTCTGACATACTCAATACGTACGTTCATATAAAGAAAATTGAATAGGTCCCGAAACAATTTCTCTTATTTTGTCTTTGTAATCTTTCATGGAATCCTAATATTATTTTACCATCATATGAAAATGGATTACAGCTAATTGATCTTCCTACACGCAGAGAAAAAACGTGATTACAGCATGGTCACTACAACAATATTGTGTTCTCATTGTTAAATTTATTGAACTTTAATAACTCTGTGTTCATGATAACAATGATTTTGATTCAATTTTGTCATTTAATGTTTACACTCAATAATAATTTTAATATGATTGACTGCAAAAATTATATGTTTTTCAATATTTTTACCAGAAACAAAATTTTGTTAATATGAAACATATTATCACTTCTACAACCATTAAATATTTGCAGTTTTTTTCCTTGTTCTTAAACCATATTCTGTTCTTAAACCATATTAATATTATTATTCCTATAACAATAAAATGTTAAAAATAAGATCAAGCAAAATAAGATATCATTTGAACCATATGGAAATATAAGTAATGAATATAAGTAATAATATGTAAATATTATAATTATATATATACATATATATATATATATATATATATATATATATTTATATTTCATTTTTATAAAAATAATAGTAATAATAATTTTTATTAATATATGATAAGATGGAATAATAATATGACAAAATAAAATAATAATATGATAAGATCGGATAATTATATAATATAATAAGAGTGTTCAATTATATGTAAAACTATATTCATAACATGAAAAAACAAACCATAAAATCGGATACAATACAACAAAGTGGAATCATAACAATTTTACTTATAATCATTTCTATTTTTCGCTATGATCATATGTTCCAATCTTAATATGTTGCTCTTAGATTATGGTCACTACAACTATATTTATTCTCTGCATGTACTCTTGAAATTAGGAGAAAATGTATGCTTATTTCATTTGTTATTAATTTATTAAACGGTTCATTTAATTCCGAGTTCCTGCTTCGTCAAATCGAGCTCGTAATCCCAAATCGTCCAACTATAAATTATACTTCTTTAGAAATCAAATATTTTTGAACCAATTATGCCAACTTTGATCCCATGAGACGTATATACATATAATCAATTCAATAGTTTTTATCCATATATTGATTTCTCAGTAAATCCAATTAAGAGGAGCATTTTTAACTCAGTTAGATAATAAAACTATTATTTAATAATGATGAAAAACATTTTATTGTAAATAGCTTTAAGAATAATATAATATAATATAATATAATATAATATAATATAATATAATATAATATAATATATACTAGCCTTTAAGTAATTGTAATTTCATAAATAAATAAAATAAAAATAACCATCCCGACGAGTCACATCCAAGTAAAAACTTTGCTTTTCTGGTAAGCTAGCAGGTATAATTGGAAACGAAAATAAACTACTTATTTTTTGCCTGAATAACTAGTTATTTTTATTCGAGTTGCGCACAAATTCATGTAGTTATTTTTAGACTACCTAAATGAAAAACAAAAGCAAAAACAAAAAAAATTTGCCGTCAGTGAGATTTGAACTTGGACACAAAATAATCATTCATTTTTAATCACTAACGTCTCACTCAGTACGCTATTTCACACTTAATTTTCTAAGTGATAAAATCTTTTTTTAGTATAAAATATCTTTTTAGACATTTTGTTATACACTAACTAACAGCATCAGAATGGGATTGAACCAACAACATTCTGATTGCTAATTCAGCGCTCTAGCCAACTCATCCACATGTTTGCAATATTACTGTGCTGTTATACTATTGAATACTTATTTATGTAATACAAAGTAGGCAAATAATAATGACACCTCATTACCGAGAAACTACTTTAATAAGTAGTTGCCATTAGCGAAAACCAAGAAGTTTTTGCTGGGATACAAAAAAAATATTTAACAGTAAAAGTAATACTATAACAAAAGCTTCGTGAAGACCAATTTTCACTTTACAATTCATTTTATTTTCATCCTTTTATTTTGTCAACTTATAAACTTTTATATTAACTTAAAACCTAAGCTGCAATTCTTCATTTTAATTTGTTCAAAATGCACATATAAAGTTTATCCGTACAACTACAATTTATCCGCTAATTTGTGGTATAATATTCACGTTAATTAAGATGTTGCCATGATTACCATTTCCATGAATGACATTCTAATTTAAAAAATAAAAATTATAGAATTAGATACAATTAGTAATATAAAAAATATAATACACATACAACAGGAGTAGCTATTACAGCATTTAAAATTTCTCCAATTATTAATATTATTCCAAATAGTTTCATTATTATTTTCTTGTATATAATTTGCAAACAAATTATTTATCACAATAAAAATTTATTGTTAGTAGATTTGATATTAAATAAGGAAGATAACTTCATTTACATTAAATAGTTAATATAATAATATTTCTTACATTAGATGCAGTGCGCGTTCGAGACTTAGTGTGGGATCGTCTTGGGAAATGGGCTGCCGTATGTTGTTGTTTTATCTTTCCTGCAGTTTGCACTGTCAGTGCAATGCAAATTATTAGGATTAAAATTGAATGCAAAAGTTTCATTTCCTCGATTTTTATTTTCTTAATATAAGCTAATTGTCTTGTAATGCTTTGTATAATACTGTACAATTTATTTTATCATATTTCATTTATATACCAATTAAATGATTAATCATTTTAAATACGGTAAATAAAAAAAAATACAGTTATGTATATAAATAAAGGATTATGTATATAAAAATAAATCGTAAATTTTAAGAAAGAACTTTCAGAAAGTTTAACGGCTTGAAAGGAAACATGATCAAAAGAATAAACATATCGAAGGATGTACAATTTTTAAAAAAAAAGTACAAAATATTTATCAACCCAATATCACCCATATCAAATTATAAAACTGTGAATTCCTGCTATATATTTTTTTTTTTATAATTTTAAAGAACAAAATGTTAAGAAAATATCCTTTATATAAAGTTTGAAGTTGACAGACATTTATTCAAAAATAAATTTTATAATTTTATTATATTACAAGGATTCTAAGCTTTTATATGACATCCATATTGGTTAGATATAATTTTCGTAAATATTTTATAATTTTCTTAAAAATGGTGTATCCTTAGAAATTTGGAAGTCCTTTTGAGAGGAAATTGTTATTCTGGAGAAAAACTTAATATGCAGTTTTACTAAGTATAGCCTCCAGTTCTATATCTATATATATGTCTATATACAAACGCTTACATTTTCAAAGGGATATTTTATTTAAAATATTATTATGATACACGGATTCTTAGATTTCATTTGACACCGATATTGAGTTCATATAATCTTCGTAAATATTTAATATTTTTATGGCGAATCCCTCGAAACGTTAAAGTTCTTTTGAGAGGAAATTTGAAATCCTAAAGAAAAACTGAGTTTGTAGTTTTACTATATATGATCTCTAATAAATTTTTTCATGTGTGATAATGATTGTTGTAAGGTGTTATACGTAAGTATATAAAATGTTTTTCGGGGTAGCTATTACAGCATTTAAAATTTCTCCAATTATTAATATTATTCCAAATAGTTTCATTATTATTTTCTTGTACATACTCGTACTTTGCGAACAAATTATTTAGCACAATAAAAATTTATTGTTAGTAGAATTTATATTAAATAAGGAAGATAACTAACTGCAAGTAAATAATCGCTTGCTTGGTCTTCATAGCTGTATAATACAATTAGAAATATATATGATTGAATTAAATTTAATATGCAATCAGCTGTGCTGAATCATATACACGTGCCGTAAAAAATAACAATAATTATATATATTTCTTTTATTTATATTTATATTTATTAAACTTCACAGAAAAGAAAATATATTTGTATTGTAAAAGAAATTGTTACAAATTGCAGTACAAATAATAATTTTGCAAAAAAAAAAAGATTTTAATGACATCAACATTATTCAACGTGACATTAAAACGGCAAAAGTTGTTTTGTCATATAACTTATTTGTAGTGAATATTTTGGTTTTTAATTAAAAAATAACGAATCTATTGTAAGTGTGTGGGAATGGGTGGGCGAGCTTTTACCTTTTTTGCTTTATTTTTCGCCCTAAATGTTAAAATGTATATCATTTAGTTCCTTCAAAAATTGAAACTATCATCGGATAATTCATGAAGAAGACATGGCCCTATTTTACGTCCTAAATGTTAGAATTTCCAAAAAAATTATATTTTATTTATATTTATATCTTTCACATGTTACAGTGTCTACATGTCAAATTTCAAGAAATTAAGAAGATATAGGGAGGGGAGCTTTTGCTGCTTTTTATGCCCTAAATAATAAAAATTATAGGCTATAGTTCCTTCCAGATGTTACACTATTTTCCTGCCAAATTTCAAGAAAATCGCTTTATTATTTAAAAAGATATAAGGATGGGGAGTTTTTCCCCTTGTCGCCTATTCTCATACCTGATAAATACACATAAAAAGTTTCATAAAAATCGATCAAGCCGTTTCGGAGGAGTTCAATTACAAACACCATATTAATGTTTAACTCTGATAAATTAAGGTAAATAAATCAAAGACCTAATAACGACATTTTATTTATGTAGATTTATTGTAATTTTTTCTTTTGGTTTATTATAAAAATATAATTTTTATAAACAAAAAAAATGTAAATGATGGCAGATTAACGCCCTTTTCCATATTAGAGTGTTTTTATCAAAATATTTTTCGGAAATAAATCTATAAACATAAAAATTGTCATAATCGTAGCAGCTTATATAGTCCACATTTGTTATTGGTCTAGAAGACAAAGACATTTGAAAACTATTTTTAACTCATTAAGGTTTTTGAATATTACGCAAAAAAAATACTGGTCAGAAATTTACCAAAATTTGTGGTAGGCTTTAGAAATATAATATTTATTAGTTCGTTAATTTTTTTTTAATCGAAGCAGGGGCACGTCTAAAAGAAAAATATAATACAGGTCTAAATTTTATAAAAATAGAATAGAAAATAGAATAACAATTTAGATACAAAATGAATATGTATATATAAAGTTTTGAAAAAATCGGAGCAAGGACATGTCTACATACCATGCAGGCCATACTGTGTCAACACAGTATCAATATTTGCGATAGGAAATAGAATTTTTGTGGGTTAGATTATATTTGACTTTTCACAACGGGACCAAATTTTACCCAAGTGAGCTATCTCTGACTGACTAGGCAGCTGCCCTCAAAACTTAATAGGAGCAAAGACATATCTCCCTCACCTAAACCCTGTCATTTTGTAATATTATTTTAACTTCTGGAACTACTTTTTCTCTTCCGTAACTAATTAATCTGCTTAAATGAGCGATATCCAGTCCAAATTTTGTATTTTTATTAGTTTTCAATATTATACTATTGTATTAAATTTTAAATAGCTTTAAGAATAATATAATATAATATAATATATGCTAGCCTTTAAGTAATTGTAATTTTATAAATAAATAAAATAAAAATAACCATCCCGACGAGTCACATCCAAGTAAAAACTTTGCTTTCCTGGTAAGCTAGCAGGTATAATTGGAAACGAAAATAAACTACTTATTTTTTGCATGAATAACTAGTTATTTTTATTCGAGTTGCGCACAAATTCATGTAGTTATTTTTAGACTATAGGGATATTCAAAAATATGTACCTAAACGAAAAACAAAAAAGTTTTGCCAGCAGTGAGATTTGAACTTGGACACAAATTAATCATTCATTTTTAACCACTAACGTCTTAAAAAAAAGTGATAAAATCTTTTTTTAGTATAAAATATCTTTTTAGACATTTTGTTATACACTAACTAACAGCATCAGAATGGGATTGAACCAACAACATTCTGATTGCTAATTCAGCGCTCTAGCCAACTCATCCACATGTTTGCAATATTACTGTGCTGTTATACTATTGAATACTTATTTATGTAATACAAAGTAGGCAAATAATAATGACACCTCATTACCGAGAATACTAAAAAAATATTTAACAGTAAAAGTAATAAAAAATATTTAACAGTAAAAGTAATAACAAAAGCTTCGTGAAGACCAATTTTCACTTTACAATTCATTTTATTTTCATCCTTTTATTTTGTCAACTTATAAACTTTTATATTAACTTAAAACCTAAGCTGCAATTCTTCATTTTAATTTGTTCAAAATGCACATATAAAGTTTATCCGTACAACTACAATTTATCCGCTAATTTGTGGTATAATATTCACGTTAATTAAGATGTTGCCATGATTACCATTTCCATGAATGACATTCTAATTTAAAAAATAAAAATTATAGAATTAGATACAATTAGTAATATAAAAAATATAATACACATACAACAGGAGTAGCTATTACAGCATTTAAAATTTCTCCAATTATTAATATTATTCCAAATAGTTTCATTATTATTTTCTTGTATATAATTTGGAAACAAATTATTTATCACAATAAAAATTTATTGTTAGTAGATTTGATATTAAATAAGGAAGATAACTAACTGCAAGTAAATAATCGCTTGCTTGGTCTTCATAGCTGTATAATACAATTAGAAATATATGATTGAATTAAAAATATAACTATGGTAATTTAATATGCAATCAGCTGTGCTGAATCATATACACGTGCCTTAAAAAATAACAATAACTATATATTATTTTTTTTATTTATATTTATATTTATTAAACTTCACAGAAAAGAAAATATATTTGTATTGTAAAAGAAATTATTACAAATTGCAGTACAAATAATAATTTTGCAAAAAAAAAAAAAAAAAAGATTTTAATGACATCAACATTATTCAACGTGAAATTAAAACGGCAAAAGTTGTTTTGTCATATAACTTATTTGTAGTGAATATTTTGGTTTTTAATTAAAAAATAACGAAAGTATTTTAAGCGTGTGGGAATGGGTGGGCGAGCTTTTACCTTTTTTGCTTTATTTTGCGCCCTAAATGTTAAAATGTATATCATTTAGTTCCTTCAAAAATTGAAACTATCATCGGATAATTCATGAAGAAGACATGGCCCTATTTTACGTCCTAAATGTTAGAATTTCCAAAAAAATTATATTTTATTTATATTTATATGTTTCACATGTTACAGTGTCTACATGTCAAATTTCAAGAAATTAAGAAGATATAGGGAGGGGAGCTTTTGCTGCTTTTTATGCCCTAAATAATAAAAATTATAGGCTATAGTTCCTTCCAGATGTTACACTATTTTCCTGCCAAATTTCAAGAAAATCGCTTTATTATTTAAAAAGATGTAAGGATGGGAAGTTTTTACTCTTGTCGCCTATTCTCATACCTGATAAATATACATTAAAAGTTTCATAAAAATTGATCAATCCGTTTCGGAGGAGTTCAATTACAAACACCATATTAATGTTTAACTCTGATAAATTAAGGTAAATAAATCAAAGACCTAACAACGACATATTATTTATGTAATTTAGACATTTAGATTTATTGTAATTTTTTCTTTTTTTATAATAAAATATAATTTTTATAAAAAAAATATAAATGATCGCAGATTAACACCCTTTTCCATATTAGAGTGTTTTTTTGAAACTGCACAATGGAGCAGAATCAAAATATTTTTTGGAAATAAATCTATAAACATAAAAATTGTCATAATCGTAGCAGCGGAGTATACGAGTTTAAATTTGAATGGCTGATTCCTCAGGCCTCTCGGAAGCGGAGCTACGGAGTCTCAAAGCGCGTTTTAATTTAAAGCGCTTTCTGATTTTTAATATTGAAAGAAAATATTGGTTTTTGGAGAAACTATAAATATTGTATCTGTAATATTGTATATGTATTGTATCTTCTTTAATTAAATAACACTGTGCGACAAATGGTAGGGGTCAGTGATTGGGAAGGGTTCAAACTACCGGGGAAAGTTATATCGGTAAAAAAGAAGTTATACGTGTCCCGGCGTTTCGCTGGGTCACGTATAGGAATCGAGATATATCGATTTGAAGTTAGTAACTATCATATAGGGGAAATTGTGACCTTTGGTGGTCTTTTTTTTTGACATAACTCGAGAACCACCAGTCCGATTTTGCTGAAACAAATTTAAAAAAATTAATTTTTCCTTTTTTCCTTTTAATTGTCCACGCTCATTTATAACCGTTTTTTAGTTTGTTACCGCTACCATAAAAATCAAATAACCTTTTGTTTATTACTTTTTTTTTAATTCTGACAATCATTAAAAAAGTCATCAATGTTTTTTCCAAGGAATTTTGAGCATATCTCGAGCAAATTTTTGAAATTTATACCTTCACTTAATTGTGAATAAAAGCGAAACGCGTCCATCGATTTTCATGATCTATGTCTTTAAAGGTTATGTGACTTTACGTGAAAGTAATAGGACTTGACACTTTTTTTACCGTTTTGGATTTTTTATGAATTAAAAATAAAAAATTCAATTTTTTAGGCAAAAAATAGTTTTTTTTTTCATACATTTATTTATAACTGCGAAACTGTTGCTTATGTAGTGAAACGTTGTATGAACAGATTAAAGGAATTGTAATTCCTAATTATTTTAAATTTGTTTCAGCAAAATCGGACTGGTGGTTCTCGAGTTATGTCAAAAAAAAAAAGACAACAATTCCCCTATATGATAGTTACTAACTTCAAATCGATATATCTCGATTCCTAGACTTGACCCAGCGAAAAAGACATTTGAAAACTATTTTTAACTCATTAAGGTTTTTGAATATTACGCAAAAAAAAATACTGGTCAGAAATTTACCAAAATTTGTGGTAGGCTTTAGAAATATAATATTTATTAGTTCGTTAGTTTTTTTTTAATAGAAGCAAGGGCACGTCTAAAAGAAAAATGTAATACAGGTCTGAATTTTACAAAAATAGAAGGAGATGTCATAGGAAATTGACAGCTGGTACACATATTAATTTTCATACAAAATGAATATGTATATATAAAGTTTTGAACAAATCAGAGCAAGGATACGCCTACATTACCATGCAGGCCATGCTGTGTCAACACAGTATCAAAATTTGCGATAGCCATAGGAAATAGAATTTTTGTGGATTAGATTATATTTGACTTTTCACAACGGGACTGAATTTTACCCAAGTGAGCCGTCTTTTATTGACTAGACAGCTGCCCTCAGAACCTATATTTGACTTAACAGGATCAAGGACATATCTCCCTCCCCTAAACCCATTTTCTAATGTTATTTTAACTTCTGGACTTACTTTTTCTCTTCCGTAACTAATTAACTTGCTTAAATGAGCGATATCCAGTCCACATTTTGTATTTTTTTAGTTTTCAATATTGTACTAAATTTTCGATTTAATTTTAGATTTAACATCACGAAATATATATATATATATATATATATATATATATATATATTTATATTTATTTTTATATTTATATATATATATTATATATATATTATATTTTTATATATATATATAAATATACACTACCTGCCACTTGAATAAGGAATCACATTTTTGTCTTTTAGCATTCAATTAGTAATGAGTACTGACACTATTTTTAGAAATAACCTCAAAAATGCGATTTGGCATCGACTTGTGTAATGACTCTAAGTAATTTAGCGAAATTGAAATCGATGCTTCCGTTATTGCATCCTTTAAATATTCTATTGTCTCAAATTGTTTTCTTCCTTCACAAACTTTTCTTGCAAGCCAACCGCAGACATTTTCTATGGGATTCAGATATGGTGAATATGGGGGCCAATCCAAAAGTTGAACACCTTGTTGATTAATCCATTGTTTTACTGCTCTGGTATGGTCCAAGGAAATCATTAAATTTTGGAAATGCTTCCTCCAGAATGTTTTTGTAAGTCGTTGCAGTCATTTTGTTGGATACAAAAATCAATTCTATGGTACCATAATACGAAATTGCACTCCCATACCATCATTCCGCCCTCTCGGCTGTGTCCGCGGATCAAAAATAATTCCTCCTTATTTAGGTTATGGAAGTAATAGTCATACCCGTCGGGACCATCAATATTAAACTTTTTTCATCGGAAAATATAATTTTAAACCATTTGTCGGACCATGTCATTGTATTTTTGGCAAACTGTAGACGTTGTGATATGCGTTTTTCATTAAGTGGTGTTTTTTTTTTGCAGTTTTCACGACTTTAAATACGGCGCACTGTTCTTAGACTGGCACTGACTCCACTTTTTTCACGAATTTTTGATACCGACATGTCAGAATTTGATGCAATTCTAAGAATTTTTCGTCTTTCTTTTGGAGTTGTTGCCATTTTCTTCCGTCCTTTCATGTTTTTTCAATATCTTTCCACGTTATTTAAATAATTGTACACAACTGTCTTTTCTTTATTAATGTTTTTGGCCTTACCACGTCCCATTTTTGAATAAAAACTATTTAAAAACTATCAAATTAAAAATTCTCTAGCCGTTTATATTGAAAGAAATTCAAATCTTAGCCTTCCTGATTAATATTAAAAGAATTCCTTATTCAAGTGACACACGAAATAGTACCACAGATATACATGTCTTTCAGGAAACAAAAGACATGTATAAAACACTTTGATATTTGGTTGCGCAAAAAATTATTTTTTTTTTTTTTTTTTTCTGAACTTTAGTTTAGAAAATATGCTTAATTAAAGTTAAAAAATGTGATTCCTTATTCAAGTGGCAGGCAGTGTATATATATATACACATATATATTAATATGTACAGAGTAAAAAATAAAAATCGATTTCAATTATGAAATTGCTTATATCAATTAAAATTTTATTTGATTTTGCTCCAATTATAAAAATGATAATATTGGTTAAGTGCAAATAATTGATTTTTTAACAAATTTCTATTAATTTTTTTTAATCAAAACAAGTAAGTTATGTTTAAATTTTCTATTTAAAATTAAATAAGGTATTAATTGAATCCATCAACAAATTAACTGATTAAGCAAAAAAAAATACAATGAACATTTAAGAGCTTTAACCAAAATATTTATTGTCAAAAATACATATATAAAGATATCTGTGTAATATATTCACATAAATTATGTATTTTATGTAATGTTAGCAATGTATTTAAACTAATGCATTGAATGCATGTAAACTGAAATCTATATCTGCAAACCCATCACCAGACAGAAGCGATCATCTTTTCGAAACGTTCCAACATGGCTGTGGTTGTTTGTGGAGTGTATGCAGCCTTTGGGATCTACAAAATAACAGAAATGTAACATAACATTTAAAAAATCGTTAAAAAAGCATATTTACCTTTTATTCAAAAAAGTAGCCGGTTATAAATAAATATATAAATAAATGAAGGTCGGGAACAACTGCAGTAACACCAAAATTAGTAAAAATCTTACCAGACTTTATGAACTTATACTTACCAGCTAATTTACAAAAACTATCATCTTCAATATTTAAAAATCTTCCTTTGCACAAAATTACACAAAAATATCGATGAAATATGGTGTATATACATATTTTTAAATTTTTCCTGTTTTATAAAAATTTGTACTGTAAATTTTCAAAATATTTAAATTTTTAGTTTGAATTTTTCAAGAGTTGACAGTTTTTGTAAAACAAAAATTATAAACAATAAAAATAAAAAAGGTTAGTTAAATCAATTATTAAAATAATTCAATTTTAGTGTAATATTTCTGTGTATTTTTTTTGCACGCATTTTAAAATACTCTATAATTTTAGCGCCATCTTTTGGATTTTGAATCCAAAAATTTTATTTTTACTATCTGATTTGCTTTTTAAATTTCGAAACAGTTTTAATTAATTTTTTTTATTTCAATTTAACAAAATAAATTACGTTAACATTAAGAACTCTTTAAAATTAAGGTAAAAACAGGACATCAGGCTCTTTTTCAATTTAACTTTTTTTAAGTTGTGGCAAAAAAAAAAATAGGCTCTAATTAATTTTTAATCTTTTAAATAACTGTAAAAAAATATATAAACACTAAAAGGTTGTATAATTTTTTATATATTTTTTATATTATTCATTAAATTTAAGTAATTTTTATGTTTGAAACAAAAAATATGTGTAAATTTGAGCAAAAAAAAATATATACAGTATGAGCTCGATTTGCGCCACCGCTATCAAATTAGGATTATTGGAATTTTCGAAAAAGTTGGCACTGAATATTAGAACGTTTTATTATATTAAAAAAAAATACAAATTATTAATAAAATAAATCATTTAAGTTAAATAAAAGAAAAAAAAAACTAATGCTTTATTCCAATGATTACGTCTCGGAGCCACTATTTTTTTAACTCAAAACATAATCCGGATTCATTGCAATTTTAATTTTGCTTAGAAGATAATTCAATATGTTTCAATATATCTATAGATCATTAAAACTACGTTTGTGAATATAAACAGAAAGTTGCACTTATCGATAATTGTTTTTGGAAAAAAAGTTAAACTTATAAACTCCGTAATGTAAAAAAAAGTACTGATTGTGAAAATCGGGGTATTGCAATAATAGGTTGTTGTGTAAATCGAGCTCGTACTGTAGTAGTTTTAATTGAGAAATATGCTGAAGTATTGGTAAAAACAAAACTTCGACGCATTTTATAAAAAAATTAACTTTTAAAAAATTTTCCTGAAATAGTTTAAAACCACATTTTTTGTTTGTTCATTAATTTAAATTCTCTGACTTTAGCGCTCTCTCGTAGCCGCAAGAACAATTATTTCTAACAAATTCTTTTAAAAATATATGCGTTAAATTTTTACCTTTTTAAAAATACATACTCCAACGCAATTTGAAAAAAGTATATATTTTTTTTTTTTTTTTTTTTTTTTTTTTTATTTTTGTCTATAGGACAAAACACTGTGCGTACACTTTTGTTAATGCCAGCTTTGGGACTTTAGAAAATTAAACCTAAATTCTAAATTTTTATTTAAAATAGGTCAAATTGGGAAGGATCTAGACTTGCCCTGTTAGAAAGTTTGAACCGGAAAAATATTTTAGAATTCATAATTTTTGCAAATTTAAAATTGTTTATTTTTTGCTCTCCATAAAAATTTTAATTTTGAAATTTCAGATGCGAATAACTCGATAACTATAAATAGCACAAGGACTTAATAAGAGTTTTAAAAGAAATATAAAAATATTTAAGATCGAATAAGAAGCAAAAAATTGACAAGCGTAGAGATTTATTATTTCCAACATATTTTGATTCTGACCCATTATAGGTGCTAAAAAAGTCATGTAATGTATTTCTCATGAAATGTGAGTCAAGTAGATTATATTTTTTATACTAACTGACAAAGAATGCTAACGAAGATCACAAATAAAATTAAAATTAAATAAATCATTTTATTTATGTTGGTGACTAAAAAATTTTTATATAAATAACAAGTTATAAAGAAATTATTTTATTTAAGTATAAACTACTTAGTATAATTAGCTGTGAATAACTACAAAAATAAAAAAATAAATGAAAAAAAAATGACTATACAAAGTTAACAGTGTTCCAAGTTACAGTAGAATATATAATTTATATTGGGCAAAATTGAGGAGCTTGGATTTCACGGAAATGGATCGAACAATTTTTTGCACGGTTGACTTTTTATAGTCTCTAGGTCGTATACTTCCACTTCCTATAAGTCTGATCTCTTGGCACTGGCTATATACTAAAATATGATGAAATGTATGACCAAGGAGGATGAACTAATATTTCTTAAAAATCGAGTGAAAAATTTTTTGCTTGGAGACCTTTTTATAATCTCTAGAGAGTATTCTTTTGCTTTCCAAATATATAGTCGCGTGGAACTGACCAGATCGTGGGATACAATGTAATGCAAAATTCTCAAAAAATATACAAAAGTGCCATTGTGCAATTTTCTAAATCGTTGCTAACTTTCGTTGCTATCTTGGCGGACGCAGCTTTTTTAGTATTTTTCTTGGATTGAGATCGAACAGTGGAAATATATTGTAACAAAAAGAAAATTTTACTAGGTGGAAAGAAACTATATTAAAAAAATCCAAAGATGACAAATTATTTATCAGTTATCGATAAATAAGATGTCAAAAAAATTTAAAATGTTTAACTTAATAGAATGATTTTTGAGAAAGTAGTTGGTGATAAAATTAAATTTATAATATCTACAATAAATAAGAATTTGATTTTTAAGAATGGATTAAATTTTTATCTTTTTTAGTTTGATTTTTGCACAAAAAATGTGTATTTAGTTTAAGACACCTGCTTGAGTAATTAATTAACGGTTATTTTGATGAAAAAATGTTTTGTTTAAAAAAATATTCTTTTAATACGTAGTCAATCTTAAAACCTCCTCATTAACCTTTACAAATTAATGCAAAAGGTGTGAGTATTTGATATACGGTGTAAATACTCCTTTCAAGCTGTCATTTATTCTCCATTACGGTTTAAAACTTTAATAGCTTTACACAACCAGATAGCAGCACTAGATAAACTACCGACAATTAGTTGTCACGTCAGAGAAAACTAAAAGCAAAACAAACTGTCAAAAATGACACATTGAACAACACGACACACAATAAAAAAAACGCCAGAAATTTAGCTTTCGAAAATATTAACATTTTTTTTATTTTTTTCTAAATAACTAAATAAATTTAAAATGGTTTTTGTAAAAAACTGGGAAGATTTTGAAATTGCTGCCGAAAACATGTACATGGCCAATCCCATGGGCTGTCGCTACACCATGAAATATATACACACAAAGGGTCATGTACTAATGAAAATGACAGATAATGTTAAGGTAAGTAAGTAAAATTGTTGTTGTAACTGGGAAATAATTAAATATTTCTTTTCTTCCACGTAGTGCATACAATATAAAGCCGAAAATATGCCTGATCTTAAGAAAATTGAAAAATTCACTAGCAATCTAATGGGTCATATGGCTTCCAAGGAATAAAATAGCTATAATTCTATACAACACAAATTCCTTTTTCATTTAACTTACATCTTAGAGCCAGGAATAGTGTTAACGTGTTAAGTTATCTTCTTGTATTAGATTAGTGTAGAAGCATGTTTAATTGTAGCTATTAATTAAGGCCGGGATAAGTGGTTACAGAGTAATTGTAAATAATCTTAGTTTAAATAACATTTCGTTCAAAAAAATGTTAGCTTTGTTAACCTCTTCGACAAATCATGCTCGCAATCACACTTAACAGAAACAAACAAATAATGACCACCTTTTTAAATTTGCAACAAGAACTAAATTACCACAACAACATCAATAAGGAAATAAATGTTCATATTTTTAATATTTTTATATTGTTAAGAAAGTAGTTTTCTTAATTTTTTTTATTTAATGGCTAATTTTAATAGTTCTTTTTTTTAATGAAACATTTCCATGAAATGTCCTTTTTTGTATTAAATTTTTATTTAAATAGAAAAAATAATATTAAAAAAATGTGCAAAAAAGAAAAATATTTTTGTTTAATGAATTTAAATATTAACTCAGATTTCGATGATTTTTAAAATGTAGAGATTGGCGAGATAATGAAAAAGATTACGTAAATTTATTATCTACAATGATTAACGGGATACTTACTCTTAAATTTTTTATTTTGTTTTCTTCGTAAGTAATTTACGCATAGGAGTGAATTTTATTTTTAATATATTGTAATTTCGGACATATTGAAGAATTCTGTAAATGGCTATTTTTTTTACTAAACATTTTTTGTTAATATATATTTTTTTAAATAAAGCTTTGCACGCCCAATCCTCTTATATACGAGGTGGCTCAAAACGGACCCGGGTGGACTCTTTATGTTTTGCACTTATTAAAAAAATTGATTTTACAACTTTTTATAAAAAGTTATTTTATAAAAGTTGTAATTTAAATTATAAACGCAAATGAAAGTCCCATTACACAGGTATACTACAAGGTTTTGGACTTGAACAACCAAAAGTGCTTGTTGGTGTATCTGCTCTGCTATAGTTTTTTCACGGGGGAAAAAGTTTCCAGTTGATACAGCTGTTGCAGAGTTAACAATCTAAATTTGAATCTTCACACATTTTTTCAAAATTGGTTTTAGTTTTCGAGATATCAATAAAAATATGTTATTTACTATATTTGAGATTTCTGTCAAATTGAATCGTTCGTAATATTTTGGATCTGTTTCACGTATTAGAATCCAACAGCGGGAACTCTTTATACTCTCGTTCTAACAGTCTTAGTATTGTTTCTCGGTTTTCGCCAGATTTTATTGTGCAAGCTCACCTCGTACCTCTAAACTTTTAAGTGAAAATCGAAATATAGAATTAAGAAAATTAAATTCTAAAGATATTCGAGCTCCAATCTTAATAATTGGCGGTTTATTGAACGTAAATATTCAATCGGTGATTATCTTCTTTGATTTTTGTCTATTGCAGATAAATGCTTTGAAGAAGTTTTTGATAAGGTAAGGTTCTATGAAAAGATGTGACTTGAAAGTATTCTGTGAGATTGAAAGTGGTAAAAAGGAGAATTTTGTTTTCTGAACAAATGATATTGAACGGCGAAGTCACGAAATCAAATAAATTGTTGATATCATCACTTAAGTATTTGATATATTTCTCTAGAGAATCGGAAATGAGTCACTTTATGGTTTACATTGACGTTTGTTGCAGTGTCTAAAATTGTTTTCGCTGCAACCATGTTGGCGATTAACTCTGCCAAATTTTGTTTGTAAATCCAAACTTCGAATCAAGTCATTCAGTCCAGTTAGTGAAACGTATAAACCAAGGTAATGAAAATATTCACCTCTGAGAATTTAATATCAGTTTGCCAATTTTTCCGAGAATATAACATTCATAAGCACAACAAAAATGCATTAAATCGTCTTTGAAATGTCTTTTTTTTCTATATATCTGCACTACCCGGAATAAAATCCAACAGTAAGAATATGATTAACTCAATCTTTTAGCAACGTCAACACCAAAAAGTCGTTATATCTCCATTAAGCGAGAACTGAAACACTAGAACCAATCTTGGGAAACGAATGCAATATTTGAATTCAAGTTATATTTTATAAAGCAAACTTTCATAAAAATGGTAGCAATCTGGTAGATCTTGCAAATCGTCCCATTTTTTAGATAAAGAAAATTTTTCTGGGAAGATAAACATCTACCGCGTAATCGTCATTATCGCTTAAGTACAATCAGTCTGTACTTTGTTTTCTTGCCTTCGACAGTTCTGCGTATCGCTCTGGCATTAACAAATATTTAAGGCATCGCACAACTTTTTAATTTTTCGGGTTTTTTTGCATTGGCACATGCAATCGTTTTTAAACTTAAACTGTCATTACATGATAGAATACTAAATCGTTTTTAACATTTTTGTCGTTACATGGTTGAGACCATTAATACTCAAGATTGAAACGAGATTCATGGAGTCCCCTTCCTATACGAAGGTGTGTCTGATAACTTGGCAATTTGTATGCTGTTTGTTCTTTAGAACATTATTTTATAGTCGTTGGAGTTCGGGTTGTTGTTCGGCCTTCAAGAATTTTGCGTTTCGCTCGCACCGGTGCAGTGTGTTATAAAGTTATGCGTCACTTATATTGACCACGTGCTTTAATCTGGGTGTTACAGCTTCATATATGAAGAATCGGATTAACAATCCGCTAAATAAAAATATCTAGGCGGTCTAGCTTCCTATATGAAGATATAGTTCGTCTAGGACTCAGCTTAGATCGATATCCCCACAAAGCTGGCAATATAAACCCAGTGTCTCGGATCAGCTTTTTATACATCCACTCTGGTGGCTTTGACACATTGTGTCAATGAAGGAAAAAGAAGAACATTATTTGAGTCTTTTGCGCAATTCTCTTTATTACAAATTTTAATATAAGAAGTCTCCAACACAAGAACAATCAATATTTAGATATGGGAAGATTATTTTCATTATAAATTTTAGGGAATTTCTTCAAAAACATAAAAATAATTACTTAAACTTTAAATGAGTTTAGTCTTTTTCTTTTAAAATATATTTGAAATAAGTTAGAGCATTAAATACACTTAAAACGCGATTTCTATATTAAGCCATTGATATATAGACTGATTTAGCACTATTGGATAACCCTCTTTCTCTGTGTTTAAAGTGTACTCTGTGCTTCAAAACTTATTTTTATATCTTAGCAAGTAATTTTTTAATCATTTTTAAATCTTAAATAAATTTTTATTAAGTTATCAATTTGTTAAACTCAAAATTAAGAAAAATATTTTTTTTAATGAATGTTCTGATTCAGCTCTTATTTTTTGATTTTTTTCATTATTGATAGTACTATATATTTTTTTTTTTTTTTTTTTTTTTGATGCAATTGAATAATTTCGGAGTTATAGATAGACCTTTGAAAAACGTACTTCCCTAAGAAAATCATATGAAAAAAATTTTTTGTTAAAAAATTGGGTAAAAAAGAAAAATTATGAAAGCGAAGCCAATTTTGGTCATACCACAGAGATAAAAAAATATTTACTATTTATATGAGTTAGGAAGTTCAATGAGTACTTTTTTCAACAACATAAATAAAAGTATTTAATTCTAAATATACTGAAATACAAATTTGGGTACCATCGCTTAGTTTGGAAATTACAGATCTTTGATTAAAATATTTGTGAAAAATGGGAACAGAATATTTTGGTCAAAGTTCTTGCACTCTGCACAAGCCGTCAAGTAATAAAAATTCGCAAGGAAAATTTTGATATATAAGGGTATTGATTAAATTAAATAGTATACCAAATAAGCAATTTAAAACGTGTTAGACAGCACAACGACTTCTAAATTTCAGTTTTAAAATCACCCATTGCATTTCGCTATAAATTTGTCTTTAATAGTAGAGGCAACTCTTAACTATTTCTCATAAAAATACAACTCTACAACGTAACTCAAATTGTCATATGTGTTTTTTACGTCAAATTAAGTTGTTCTCTCCGTCATATCGCTATTTCTTCATCGTCTTATTTTTTCCATTCATTCACACAAGAAAAAATTTTCACGTTATACGCGTATTTGCAAAAAATTTATTAATGTTAAAATAATAGAAATGTTAAAGAAATTTTCACAAAAGTGCTATAAAAATGAAAGTTAAATGTATTAACTATAAAGTGAAATAAAATTTAAGATGAAATACAAATAATTTAAACTAAAATTTCGAAAAGAAAATCTAGTCATAAATTTTTTTCTTTTCACCCCAAAAAATATAACCATCCACAACACAACCAGAGCACCAGCACATAAAGTGTAGTAGTTGGAAAAAATCTATCTTTAACTACCTTGAATTTGACAACAACAAAGTTTTTTTTTGAAAAAAGATTCGTCAGCAAATGAAAAAATTGGCACACAAAAAATGATAAAAAAAGGTGTTAAATGCATAATAAATAAATAATAGTGATAATGTAATTGTGAATTTAATTAATAATAAAGAAGAAATAAAAATAAATGTTATAAATAATATTGTGTTGTAAAGAGCGTAAAAAGTAGTCATTGTGTTTATGTGATTTTAATACCAAAATACAACAGAGAAAGCAAAAACAGAATAAACGAAAGGAAAATAAAAATAAATTGTTTTTGACAAGGGGTTGTTTGTAAAATATTTATTTTATTTTTACACTTGTGCATTTTATATTTCCGTATGTGTGAGTAAAAGTGCTGTTTTTATTCTTGTTCATTGCTGTAACATCCCTCCCTGCACTCGTGCTCGTTTGTTTACACACTTTGACATCTTGTGCGTGTGTAAGCGAATAAGTGAGCGAGTGATTCGTGTGTTTGTGGTGGTATTAAAAGTGACAAGTGATTTTGCAAAAAAAAAAAAACAAAAGTCTAGACAAGATCAACAACAACAATAAAAATATAAACATCAAAATGGACAACGACGATACTTTATTGAACAATCGTGGTCCTCAGCCTGGTGCTGAGACTGTTTATGGGACCGATGATAATAATATGGTCATGTCAGAAAAGGTTTGTATAAAACTTTTCCTTTTACAAAATTAAAATTAAAAAATTGTAGTCATACTTTAATATACAAAGTCTTAAATAATTTCATATATATGAATAAAGATGAAACTTTTGTTCCGGAACGAATTAATATTATAGAAACTTGTAAGTAAAACATGGTATGTAATAAGTTTCTGCACTGGTTACAACTATCAAAATATTGGTATTGTAAATTAATTTTGTCAATTAAATAATTGTCAAATATTGTTCACTGTGAATCCTTCAAGTAAGAGGAAAAAGTAAAGAAACTTAATGATATCTGCCACATTGACACCAAATTGGGCATTAACCCATTAGAAGCCATACTCAATTGAGTATAGCTGAATTAATTGCTGTTTGTAAGGAATGTAGAGGACTCTAATTGTTTTTTACTCTCATTAAAATAAGTAATATATACTGATTTATAATGAAAAAAAATTAGTAGAAATCTCAATTTAAACTATTAATATTGAACAAAAAAAGTAAAACATGCAATTAGGCAATTTTTTATTTTTCTTTTTTTTTTCCAATATTTGTTTCATATTAAATTTATTCTTGATATATATTTTATTTGTGAATTATGTTATGTATGAATATTCCCTAACTAGTTTTTGTAAACAAAATCTTCCTGAAAATACTCATAATAAGGCCCCGCATCAAATTAAATACCTTCCCCTCAAAGGGAACATATTTTATTTTTTAAAAACTTTTTCCATTTTTATACCCTCTACCACCATAGCTGGTTGGGGTATTATGCGTTTGTGCTGATGTTTGTAACCCATAGAAAAAATTATTTAACACCCACCTTAAGGTATACCAATCGAACCGATCTAACGATGTCCGTTCGTTTGCCTGGATGGACGGCTGGCTATCCATGTAAACCTTGTAAACCGTTTATGATACAAGGACGAGGCCTATTGAAATTGGTTGCGATCGGTTCATTATTTCACAATAGAGATTAAACACTCAAAATTGCCTTAAAAATAATATTTTGATAACATTCGGTGCAAAGAAGTTCTGTACATGTATCGGTCTTTGTACCAAATTTTATGAAGATCGGTCCACAATTGACTATAGTTTCCATGTAAACCCCCCTTCAGAAAATCACTTTAACGTGCATATGAGGTAATATTTGACACGAATAAGTTTTATGTAAATAGAAACAACATTTTATGAGAATCGGTCCATCATTTATCATATCTCCCAAATAAACCCACTTCCAGGAATCGCCATAAAGTGCATAAAATCATCTAAATGTTAGTATTAACGCATTATTCTGTATTTGTTTATTTTATTTTACATTTAGTAAAATTGGCCACAGATGTAATATAAGTTACCTTCGCGAATTTTGTGTTGGGTATCATATAGTCGGTCTTGACCGACGATGTCTTTCTTTCTATTTATGATTATATTAATTTAAACAATATAAAAAATAAGCTTTTTGCAAAAATATCTCCGCTGGATATATTTATGACTTTTAACGGGTTAATTGAATGTTCTGATTCACCTCCAATTTTTTCATTACTCAATACTTTTAAAGGTGAAATATTTAATTGAATGCAATTAAATAGTTTAGAAATTATAGGCTTTTGAAAAACGCACTTTCCTAAGAAACTAATAAAAAAAGAAAATAGACATAGAACAGAGTCAAAGTACCCTTCTATTAAGAAAAAAAAAAAAAAAAAACAAAAATTGTTAATTTAACTTTTATAAAAAAGTTAATTTTTTATAAATGCCCATTCAATACCTTTCAATTGGTATCTCAATCTTTGCAATAGTATTGGAAATATTTATTTAATATTTAAAGGTAGTTAGGGAATTCAATTAGTTTCCTAAATTGTCATAATAAATCCTATTCATAATATAGTAAAATTGAGCAGTGGCAAACGGTATGTTTCATCTTAGCCGGCTTCTCAACTTCCTCGCACAACCTACAAAATTCCGAAGTATCATTGTCCCATCTACTTATTCTCGACCAAATCAAATAGTCTTCTGCTATTATGCGTAATGTGATTAATAGACTTCTTTTGTTTATGCTTAAAAGTTGTACGTACGATTTCCAGATGTTTGTTTTCAATACGAGGTGTCTAACCTCTACCTTTGAGTTATAAAAAAGTACTGTACAACAATCGTGCAGTTTATTGAATCATAAACATCTTTATGTGGAATTTCTATCTTAGCTGTTTCCCCAAACTATATAATATAATTCCAGACTATATAATTCCCTACATCACGCAACAGAATAAGTATCTGAAAATAGATTCTTTTCAGAATCTGGGAATAAATTTATATATCATATATTCCTCGATGGAAAGTAAATAGAGAATAGTTTCTAGAAGAGTTATTTTGTATTTTGATTCGAAAAGAAAACCTACCGAAATTGTATTTAAAATATATTGTTTTCTGAAACAATTTTCACAATAACCCCCAAAACTGCTTTCCTGCAGACATGATGGGCATTATGACGTCTTTTGGGCCTCTCCTCTATATTTCTCTTTAATTATTATTTGCTTTTATACCTTGCTTCTCATGCTAATTTCACTTCAAAGTCCAATAGTACCGATAGTTCTATTTTGTTCACCTTAGACCCTTTGATTTGGTTTTTCCAGATTCGTAGTCTTGATCTAGGATGATTTTTCGTCTGCATGTACTCTCTTTTCCCAAAGATCAAATTGTCTCAGAATGACATTGATCAACGGCCACAGTCGAGGTGATAAAAGAAGATCGATAAATCGCTCCAGTATTTTCAATAAATATTTGCGGGATTGGTACAAAATTCTTCGGTTTTGAGTTGATTTCCTTCCTGGAAATTAACATAATTTCCCACCATTCCCACGTATGGTATCCACTCAAAAGTCAAAATATCTATTAGAAGTAGTAATATATAATCTAATATATTCTGTAGAATGCCATACTGAAAGTGTATATATGCAGTCATACTCAACACGGAGACTTTTGCATGAAACATATAAAATACGTAGTTAGTTTGTATATTATGGTAGCCCATATTAGAAAAATGCTCCAAATTCTTTTTCTCACTATGCCAAGTTTCTTTTCACTCGCTCAAAAAACTTCGCAGAGATTTTCAACTCTTTTTTATTTCAGACACCGAATATGCTAAATCAAAGTTTTTTGAATAGGATAACATATTGCATCTGAAAAATTGAGCATTATGACATTTTCGAAAGCTTTGTAATATTTATTAACTTAAAAAAATATGCACTATTTAATTCTCTTGAATACATATTTTACTGTTTCCTTATTTAATTTTGATTTTATTTATCAAAAAAAAAAAGTAAATGTATATATGACATAATATTTAATATTTAAAATTAAATTAAACATTTCCACTTAAAAAGTGATAAATTATCTTTTTCTTCAAATAAATAAAGTATTATTCATTCTTAAAAAGTATATTGTCTGATAACGGCATTTCCTTTAACAATATCATTCATTTATATTATTTATTTTTTAAAACAAACTTTTAATAAATTTATAAATTAAACACATTCATTGAATGCAAATTTATGTATGGAAGATAATTAAGAAAATATAGATCAAAGAGTGGGGAATAATACGTCAATATTTTAAGTTTTTAAAAATATTATATTTTTTGCAATAATTCTAAAACTGTTATGCTTTTTAATAATACGAGATTTTAAAATTGTAATAAATAATGAAATACATTTTAAATTTATTTTAATTTAAGCGTCATGTTATGATTTAAATATTCTATTTAAAAAAAATTCTAATTATTTACTAAATCAATAAAAAAATAATCTTGTTTCAAATACAAAATTTAAATGGTCTTATTTTCTATTATAAAAATTTTATAATATTTCTTTATAAATGTAGGTGGTCGGAAAGTCCATGGTTTATATAAAACCTACACTTGCTTTTTCGTTCATTATTATGTTTATTATTTGTGTACTAGAATAACAAAAATAAAGAAATTGCTAATTTATATTTAAGTTGACAACACTAACTATCAAACAAATAATCCATTCAACCTTTGATTTAATAATCTTATTACCATAATATAAATAAGTAAAATGTAAAAGGAAAATTTTATACATTTTGTAAGATTTTAAGCGGAAATAAAATTACAAAAAAACATTGTAATTTTAAAAACGCAATCTCTTTTTTCATGCAGAAGAAATCAATTTAAAGAATAAAGTGGAAACTATAGCAAACAATGTAATATGATAAAAAATCTTTGCCAAAATGACGTTTATTTTTCTTTCTGTTTTTTTTTTTTTTTTCGTTTAAAGAATCATATAAAATATAATTTTGGTCATTGACATTAACAATGGCAGAAATAATAATATAATGAAAAAAAAAAAACTATAAAGAAAAAATTCATTGGCATTTGTTTGTAATGATTTTTTCTCTTTGCTCTAGTAATCGATATTATAATCCCAAATCTAATGTGACTTTGTCTATGAGTTTTTTGATAAAGTTGTAACATATAAATCTTATTTAGTGGAATTTATTTAAGTTATGGTGGTACTTGGAACTTGCTTGATCGATAGATAAGTACATTTAAGTATGTTAACGGAATGATAAACATTTAAATACATAAACCCCCGAAACTCCAAAAAAAGCTGACAAATTCGTAAAAATTGAATGATGGTAGTGATACTATATTTCAAGACCTCATAACTCCAACACTAAGGATCTACGGGCATCCGCTTTCTAAACATAAACTCCAACACTCATCTACACTATGCAAGTGTGAAATTTTATGTAAATCAGACTAGCCGTTTAGAAGTTACAGATTTATTTAAAAAATATGTTGATTCTGTACCTGCTTATTGAAGATAGTCCATAACTTCAATAAAAATAAAGTATTGGGACCACAGTATTTACTTCAGAGTTCTAATATTGACTGACAATATGACGGAAATTTTCCTATTAATTTAATTATTATTTTTTACGAAACAAATGTTGAAATAGATAATTTTTTACCTAATAGATAAGTTTCCACATAAACATTGACAGTTTTAGCATCCTAAGAAGATTTTGTATGTATGTATGTATATATTTTCCTTTGATTTTTAAAATCAAACTTTCGTTTTATTAAACATTACATAGCTTACGTCTTCTATTTTTAGCCAGTGCAAATGCGTGAACAATTTATTCTTACAAACACTTTTTTACCAAACAACAACTTTGACCCCTTTAAGGTTCAGCCAAATCAAATAACTACTTTTAGTCAAATACTTTATTGATTTTAATTATGTATATTTTTTTACTTGTAGATTGCAGTAAATTGTAGTTACAGGCATAGAATACAACTAGAAGTTTATGTGAGCGGCACTTCCAACTAAATTTTCCGAAAAGTACTCATTTTTTTCAAAATACAAAAACAAAATATATGTGGCTACATGTATTTTGTTGTTGCATGAATTAAGTTTTTGGCAATTGAATCAGGTTTTTTTCTCTCACATAAATATCTACTTATTAATCTATGGTTACAGGTTTGTTTTTCTTTTCATAAAAATAAAAGTTCATGACTTTGTTTTGTCTATATTTCAATTTATTTTCGATAAGAATATTTCTTATGCAAGACCGGTTTTTTATATAAAAATTAAAAAAGAGTAAAGTATATAATTATAGCATGTTATATTGTTACGTCATTTATTGAATTATTTATATATGTATTTTTTTAAGTCTATTATCGTCTACTCTTTACTTTTATTTTAGCGGAAACAAACTGTAAATCAAGAATACTTAAATAATTTTAGCAATAATACATTTATAATAATTTTTTATTTAAATAATAGTCATGACTTTCTTTTTAATTTTTAAAGTCAAAAAGTATTTTATAAAAAAATATATTATTTTTCTTTCGCCATTATTATCTATGAGCTTTTGTAGAACTTCTGTGGCTTATTGGCGAAAAACTTGGCCAAGTGATTTTCAGCTGTTCTTCGGTTGGTAGTTAGATGGTGCAAGGTCCGGGCTATACGGTGATTGTATCAAAACTTTGAAGCCAAGTCAATTTATGGTGTGTTATAAAAAATGTGACCTGGCATTGTCATGATGGAACACAACACCTTTTCTGTTGGCCAATTCTGGTCGCTCTTTCTTGATTACTTCGATCAATTGTTGTTGTGAACATTTTAAATCAGAATAGATCATAATGGATAAATTCCTTTCAATCCCGCCAACCACTCAATATAACCTTGCCATCAGATCAGGCTTTGAAGTCGTTTGTGGAGGGCCTTTGACATGATTTTTTTTGTTCTCGTATATTGAACTCACTTCGCTTCAAAAATGGTTCGATTTCGTTGCGTTTCAGCAGCGTTTCACTGATGGTAATTCGGTCAATCAAATTTCATTGCGATAATTCACGTACCTCCCAAACATCCAGCTTCTTTGGGTAGCCAACTTTTTTCAAATGATTTCAAACTGCTATGCGGTTGATGTTTAGTGCCTCCGCTATCTTCTGATAACTTGCGTGCCGGTATTGCTCCATCAGTTCCAAAATTTCATTCACTTCTTCGTTGGCTAGCCGATCAGAGTGATGTGCATTTTTGACATCGAAATTTCCAGAACGGAATCTGACAAACCACTCTTGCGTCCGGCGTTCACTCACAGCATTTTTACCATACACTTTGCGGCATGTTTCTCAACGTTTTTTACTTTTTTATGGTAAAAAGCATAACACAGCGTATTTCTTTAGATTTTGCACTCATTTTAAAGTTAATATAACTTTTTACGTGAGCGATGAATTAAAGAATTGTCTTCACCAAAAATGTAACCTGGTATGTCACTTTTCAAATACGTGTTCGTTTGACACAATCGAATTACAACACCGCGGATCATTTTTATATGACCCAATATTAATGAAAGTGTTTAAGACATCACAAATGTTGGTGAAGTGCGTAGCGGCACTGAAAATATGTATTCCATTCTGCTGGTGTCTAATAAACTGCCAAACAGAGACAACAAGGCAATTTACGATTGCAAAATTGTTTAGAAAGTAAACAATTTTCTAATTGGTTATATTATGTTAAATAAATTTATTTATTATAAAAGAAAATTATTATAAAAGTATGTCAAATAATTAATGTCCATTTGTTAATGACATTTTCATCATTTCCAATTCTAATTCTCGAAACCTCGTCGTAGCACGGTGAAATGTTTTATATGCAAAAATAAAACAATTCAGAATATATTAAAACAAATTTATTCAAATGTAAAACAAACATATTCAAAAGTTGTAGAAAAAACACTCAAACGATTCAATTTGATTAGCAAAATACTTAAAAATATAACTTCAGTTCGCTATCACCTATCGCAAATCACAAGTCTAGTACGTATTGTCAAAAAAAATTTAGATTTTTTCTCGAAATGGCTACTAAAATGGAAAAATATTAAAATTTTTTCCCAATAAATCTAAACAAACTGTGGGATAAAAAAAAAAAAAATATATATATATATAATAAAAATATATATATATATATATATATATATATATACTAAAATAATTTGAAAATACATATTAAAATATTTTGAAGTTGGATTTTATTTGGTATAGTTATTTACTCATTGACCATCAAAACAGAACAGCTGCCAGTTTAAAAAAAAAAACTATTTTGTAAAAGTTAATTTTGCAAACTAGGAAATTTTAAGGTAAAATAGGAAAATACATTTTAAAATATTTTTAAGTTTGTTTGGTTCAAGTCAGTGTTGCCTGGAGATGGGGAAAAAAGAGGCTAAATTGAACTTTAATAAAGGCTAAATAAATTTCTTAAAAAATAAAGCCAGAAAAGGCTAATTTTTTTTAGCTTTAAAACTTTTTTTTAAATATTTAACTTCTCATTAGTTTTTGAAAATTTTTTAAGATATTATAATAAATTTATAATAAAATACAAATTTTGCTTATGTTTTGTATGAAAAATGACACAATTTTTTTTAAGTGATTGGTATCATTTTAAAACTATAATTCTTTTTTGATTAAGAATTTCTAAATTTTTAGGTGATTTTTCGCTTTTATGAGAATATTTTCTAAATTATATTCATAAATAGTTCAATCATCAATCAATTATATTACAAAGATAATTACAATAATCGATTTAGTAAGTCAGTCAAATTAGTTGTTATTATTGATTTACAAAATTTTTGTTAAATATAAATAATCTCAGTTTTTTGTCCGAGTAAATACACAAAAATGCTTAAATGAAAGATTCTGTAAAAATAAAATTAGTAATAGCAAAAAAAAAAAAAAAAAAATCCTTTTCTTCGTTGTTAAAGTACTAATATTTTAGCCTTTTTAAGCCAATTTTAAGAATGAAAAAAGGCTAGAAAAAAGCTAAAAGCTAAAACGAAAATTTTGAGGTTGAAAGCAAAATAAAAGGGCTATACTTAGCATTACAAATGCTAAACTGGCAACACTGTTCATAACTCATTAATTCCCATGCTCAATGGTGTATCATATGGTTGGGCTTGATAGACTATAACTTTCTTATTAGTTTATTTTCATTAAAGAAATATACATTCATTATAATTGGATTAATCGATTATTCTACTTTTTGGAGAAACCGGTTTTCAAATAATTTGAATAGTTGAAAACAACCAAAAAGGCGTTTTTATTAAGTAACGCCAAGACATTGTTGTCAGCACTCGAACTCTGAAAAATTGACGCTGCAATAATATAGAAAAATTAAGTCTTCACTGGACAAATTTTTATTCTGATAAAATTTTGAAGTTTGTTTTGATATAAAATTGTCTAGTATAGACTCGACGTTGTGGCAATTAATATTTGATAACCACAAGCATAATATGTTTTCTGTAAAAATGTAAATGTTAAAAAAACTTTTAAATAAGCTTGCGTAACAATACTTAACTATTTTTTTTCTGCGTTTCAAAGTAAAATAGAGACCAGACAAATGGTACGACATGAAATGTTTATAAAAGTCCTTATTTTTAAGCTGATATTTTTTGCAAATGATTTTCGTTTGATTATTTGTTATATCAATGGGTAGGTTAACTAAATTCATTATGAACAAATTTAGCCTGGCCATTAAAATAGGTATCGAAATCGTGATTATTATAATTATTGTCTTACATTTTTTAAATAATTTTTCTATTTTATGGGACAAATAATTGATTAATTTTCGCAAAGTCTTCCCAAGAGCATTTTTATCAATAATCTTGAAATTTGTTCTGAAAATTATGATTATTATAATAACTATCTATTGTCTTATGTGTCCTATTATACATTTTTGGAAAAATTTTTCTATTTTATGGGACAAAGAATTGATTATTTTCCCAAAGGGCATTTTTATCAATAATCTTCAAATTTGTTGTGAAATTCCGATTTATTTTTCTAAATCTTTTTATGATATAATTTTCTAGATCTAATCGAAGTATTTCTATAGGTATTCGATCCAGTTATTGACTTTGTTAGTTCAAAAATTACAAAATTCTTGATACAAAACATCTGGAGAAAACTTCCGAATTTTATGGCCCTTAAAATAGGAAAGATATTTCAAAAAGGGTGGAATACATAATAAACTATGTAATTTTAATAACCAAGCACAAATTTTAAATTGTTCTTAATTGTTCTTTGGTATACCACATTGTAATTGTTCCGTACCTATTTAGTAGCTAGATTGATTTTGATTCTTGGTCGATATTAGAAGATATTTATGGCAATTTGTCCAATTAAATAATATTCCTAAGATAAACCAAATAATCAAAAACAAATGGATTTTTTATTGAGTTCCTATTTTAATGACTACATGTGCAAGTAAAATATTATTCCTAAAAGTTTAATTTAAATATTATATAAGTAAGGATTGTGCACGAAAAAAAAATATAACTTATTGTACGTGAAAAAAATATTCGACCATATGAAACAATTGCTAAGAGTGCGGGAAAGTTGGAAAATTCAGTTTTTTGAGTTATAACTGAAGAAAAAGTTGATGTACGGACTGTATGATCGCAGGTAAAATAATACTAATTTTAAGATAATATCGCTACATCTCTGGTTAGAATGTGATTCATTCTTTAAATTGCTCTGTATCTTTTATCAGAAAAGTTTAATAGATATAGCCTGAAGACCAACATAGTAAAAAAGTTCCTAATAGGAACGGTAGAAAAAGTATGGAGGCAAAGGAGGAAACGAAAAATTATTGAGATTAATTTTCTTCAAAAATATGAATGCGTCTAAAAGGCAATGTAAAGTGCGTACTATCAAACATGTAAAAAAATCAAAATTATCGAACAAATTTGTGGTCTGGCAAGACATTTGTACGTACGGGAAAAATAGCTTTTATTTATAACAAATGGCAGTTTTAAAGTAGTTGTAATAACCAAAAATCTAAGTGGTATAAAACAAATAGTACTGCTATGCAACAAGGTAGGGCTATCCACAAAACTGTCTAAAAGTCAGTCCATTTGAAATGTATTTGATCATAGTAAACAAATATTTAAAGAATACTTATAGCTGATTAAAACATAAAATAAAGTATAAAAATGAATTAAAAAATCCCTTTTTGCTTTTAAATTTAAAAGTAGAATATAACGGTCTTTAACAAAAAAAAAAAAAGATTAACAAATTGGTTTCACTTTTAAAAGGACTCAGGTTTTTTAGCAATAAAAGGTTTTTTTTTAAACCAGTATTTTGTGTTATAAATCCGGTATTCAATATTTGAAAAAATAAAAGTTTTGAAAAAACTGACAGCACATAACCAAAAAAAAAGACATTATTTAAACCGATTTATATTAGGATACCTTGAGAAAAAAATTAAAAAATAACCCATTGGTTTGTTTTTTATAAGCACTTTTATATACACTCATTGTTTTTGTGCGCAGTCCTTAGTTCATATGTTTTTTTTTAGCAATAAAAGGTTTTTTTAACCGATATTTTGTGTTAAAAGTCCGGTATTCGATATTTGAAAAATAAAAGCTTTGAAAAAACTGATAGCACCTAAATCAGAAAAAAGACATTATATAAATAAATTTATATTAATACACCTTGAGAAGAAAAATATTAAAAGTCGCAATCAAATATTAAAAAAGTAAAATCTATATCCTGCATAGTTTACATCCAGAAAAATATTGATCACATCCGTGTACAGAATAAAACCATTCAATATCAATAGTGTGTCAATCCAGTATTTTGCATTGATATTAACTTGACACCTTATCAGTTACGAATTATTTAATTATATTACTATAATAATATGCGTAAGTTGTGAACGAATGCACCGTGTAAAATTTTGCCAAATTAGCTCTACAAAGTTCTAATTTTGACATTAATTAGTTAGAAACTGTTCTAAAATATATTTTATATACAGTAGTCAACATATTTATTAAAATTAAAATCGGGCCATATTTCAATTAATTCAGAATCGCTTCAACGCTCCTAAATTCTTTAAATAATTTCATATTAAAATTAAACTCTACAAAAATAAATTGAAATTATTAGAAAACTATTTCAAAATTATTATCACTTCCAGTCCACATTTAAACCAAATTATATTACCATTATGAAGTTAAAAAATCTGTTTCTGTAAAAAAGGCGAATAAGCCCTGATTTTTTAGAACTTATAATCTATATGTCCAATTATAGTTTAAAACTAAAATGATTACAAATACGCGTAAATAACAACAATTGTACTTTAAAGAAAATTTTTGTAAAAAGCCTTAATGAAAAAAAGAATTATCGAAAAATTCGGTTCCAATAAAATGTTATGACATTTCAAATATAAACAATTTTCAAAAATTTAATTGACTTTTTAAACGCCTAAAAAATATCTTATTTTTAAGCGTCGTTATACAGTTATTGTATACGAAATATCAGATTTTTTTATCTGTTTGTAGTCTTCATATAGTTTTTTAAAATATACAAGACGTTTTATCATCAAATTCAATGATCAAAAATTTGACTTTTGGCCGGTTAAATCATAAAAATCTCACACTGTTGAAAACTTAAATTGTCAGTCTGACAATGAGAATTTTAAATCGAAATTTTTCTTTCAGTGTAGACAAGTTTTTGCAATTGCCACAATTACAATATTATCTAATGTTGAAACACCTTGTTCCTTTGGCTTATCAGACAAATTTTGTGGACAACTGTGTAGTTAATTCTTAATGATAAGAGGTTTACAATATTTTTGATTATCGATAACACAATTTGTGTGCAATGAATAAATGAACTAAAGCATTTACTACCGTTAATATTAAAATAAATAAGTCAAGGTTGTCATCGGAAGTGTGTCATAAATGTTATTATTCCCGTTGGACCATTTATAAAATATTTTTAAATGAGTCGTTAAACAAATTAATATTTTATTTATTTACTTAACTTGCTTGCTTTTAATTATTTATTATCATTTACTGTATTTATTGTTATTTTTTATATAATTAACATTTGTGTCTGTTTTTTTTTTCCTTTTTTTATTTATTTTCATTATTTATTTGATTTTTATTATTTGTGTATTTTTTATTTTTCTTTCCTCTTTTTTTTCAGAATGAACAGGTTGTCAGCATCGTGAGTTTTTATATTGGTATAAGATTAAAAAAGTTAAACTTTCTGTATACGTTTTTAAAACCAAAAATTAACTTTATTTGGGGCTTTTTATTTTGTTGGTAATGTATTTGAAAAGTTTTTGCTTGCACTGTTTGTTAAAAATTGTTTCCTGTTTAACAAATTTTATATCTGTACATATATATATTTCTGTCTGTCCTTTTCTTTATATCTATAAAATCTTTTAATTCAAAGTAGTTAGTTGTTTGTTTCATATCTTTATATTTTCACTACTTTTATATTTATCATCTTGAATAATTTAAGTTGGAAAAAAAACATAAAAATAATTAATAGATACAAAAAACATAAATTAATGCATGCTTTCAACCAAGAAATATTTAATCTTTAAACATAAAATAAATGTTGTATTATGTTGTTTTTGCTCATGTTCATGTCTTTTTTGTCTTTTAACGTATGTACATACAATGTTTTTATATACTAGTTCATTGTTTTTGTTGTGTTATTATTATGTGTATTTAATATAGTAATATTTCATAACTTTTGTAATCTACTATTTACTATTTGCCACTTTTTAATTTCATATATACTTTCTTTCTTTTTTAATATGTATTTAAAATTTAACCCATGTTGGATTCTACAAAAATAATAGTGATCAATAATTATTCCCCACACTACCATAGGTTGGGGTATTATGCGTTTGTGCAGAAAAAATCATGCAACACCCACCTTAAAGTATACCAACCAACCCATAATCACTTTTTGAGTCGATCTAACGATGTCCGTCCATCTGGCTGGCTGGACGGCTGCCTGGATGTCCATGTAAACCTTTTGCAAAAAAGAACAGGTCGCAATTTTGAAGATAATTCAATGAAATTTGGCATATAGGACTTTCATGCCACAAGGACGAAGCCTATTGAAATTGGTTATGATCGGTCTATTATTTCACCTAGCCCCCATACAAACGTCAAACCGGCATAAGGTTTTAATGATCATAAATGCCTTAAACATAGCAATATTTCAATGAAATTCGGTGTAAAGAATTTTGTATAAGTATCAACCTTTGTGTCAAATTGATTGCTCCAAAATTGACTATAGCTCCCAAATTAAAACCCTCTTCGAAAAATCACTTACACATATTAGTATCAAGTTTATATTCGACACAAATAAGTTTTATATAATTAGAAATCACAATGACAAATTTTATGAGGATTGCTCCATAATTTACCACAGCTCCCATATAAGCCCACTTTCGAAAATCATCCTAAAGTGTATAAATTCATATAAATGTTAGCATTAACGTAATATTCTGTATTCATATATTTTATTTCACACTTAGTAAAAGTATCGGTCCACAATTGTCCACATATTTAATATAAGACCCCTCCACAAATTTTGATGGACATACACAATGGTGTGGTCGGGCCTGACCGACTATATCTTTCTTACTTGTTTTATGTTATAACTTTAAGCTAATTATCTTAATTTTATTATTTTTCTTTTTTGTAAAGTTTATAAGATTCTAAGTTTTTACAAACTTTGATTTAAACTTTTTTTAATTTTTGCAAAGTTATAAAATTGATTAAAAAGCCAAAATAAAATAAATTTATAAATGAAATTATATAAATTGCAATAATATATAGAAATGCAATTAATTTTGAAACCAAAAGCATAGTACTAGTAAACGACGAAGAGTGTGAGAGAATTTCAAGATTTCTCAAACTAATTAAAGTTGCGGCATTTAGTATAAACAACAAAATATTGAAGGGGAAATAGCATAAAAGATTAAATTTTTTAAACTCAAAGTTTTGGGAATCACATTCTTTAACTTAGTTCTGACTGCAACTCAGCTCAAGTTAATTTTAAAAATTAACTTTTAAACTCAAATTAAAGTTTAAACAACTTTCAGTGCTTTGATTCATACCCTATGCTAATAATGAACTCTGTATCAAATCATACAACCTACAAGGACAAATTTAAGGAATTAAATGTCGTCAAAATGAATTCACTTTTTGCAATGTATAAACAATATTTTACATTTACATTACATTACAATTTACATTACAATTTGTTATTAGATCACAATGACCATCCTGACTGGAATTTTGAAAATTATTATACCCTTCATCATAGGTGTAAAGGGTATATATAAGTTTGTCATTACGTTTGTAATTACCGCAATTTTCGCCGGAGAGCAAAAAGATTTATATACGATTTGGAGAGCAAAAAAGTTTATTATATATTTGTCAGTCGGTTGAAATGGCATTTATGAAGCCCACTAATAACTGTCATACATAATATATATCAAACGATCGAAATTTTGCTATTGAAATATATATACAGTGCAAGCTCGATATTCGCTACTACCCATTATCGCGACGGTCCGGTTATCGCAACAGCCTAATTTTTAAAATTGCAGGTTTCGCGACTTTTATCTGTTTTTTTTTTTTTAATTTGATTACAATGTCTATAACCAAAAAAAGGGAAATCCCCGCCTTTTGGTATATTAACCTTTTTAAATGATTTTGATCTTCAATTTTGTCAGTTTATTCGTGTCATTTGTTGTGTAAACTAATAAACTTCAATCAAACTAATAAACTTCAATCAAACTAATAAACTTCAATCTCAAAAATACAGTTCAGACTCCAGCGACGTCCTGGGATAAAATATCAGTACCCAATATCCGAAAATCCTGAAACGCCTTGCTCGAATTCGATAGTGAATGGAGTGAAGAGGATAACATGTCCTTAAATATTTTACAAAATATAATTCAGGAAGTAAACGAAGATTTTTCAACTATTGGTACACTTGTAGCTCAAATTCGTACGGAACATCTTTTCACGAATGCTGACATAAGCAATTGGATTCAAAAAGAATTTCATGTGGAAAGTAATTAGGAGCAAATGGAATTATCAGATACGGAATCGGAGGATTTATACGATAGTGGTCATGAAGAAAACAAAATTAAAGTGGACGATTGTATAACATCGATAAACATATGCATACAATGGGCTTTGGAAAAAGATAAGCCGACAACAGCACTATATGAACTACGTGATTCAGATGTTATTTTAGAAAATAATTTGCCAAAAAAAATTCTGATTTTAAAAATTACATAAAATTTTTCAATAAAGTTTTGGGTTCTGTTATCGCGAAATTTCAGTTTTCGCGACAGGTCTGGTTTTTAATTAGTCGCGAAAATGGAGCTTGCACCATCAAGAACTCGGTTTTTTACACATATTTCCGTCATTTATGAACCGGTTTGGCAGAACTTCAGTAGCAAAATTCCGATCGTTTGATATCAAACGGTTTGAAAAACGGGTTACATATACAATGAAATAGGCGTGAATTTCTTCAAATGAAAGAATTTAAAATTTTACGTTTTAAAAATTGTTTAACTTATATTTATTCTGTATTTATTAAAAACAACTATATAAGGAATAAAAAAAATACTTTTGGAAATTACCTACAATGAGGTTTGGAGATCTGAAGAAGTTTTTATGAAGAAAACACAGTTTTTCTGTGGACAATGAAATAAGTTTGTTCGCAAAAACTTTAAAATTACAAAATTATTTTCTATTTTTGAAACTAAATATTAATAAAATGTCAAACATAGTATGAAAGGACATAATTATTTTTGGGAATTTCCTTGATCATCCCTAGCATAGCGGAAACATGCACCCTAAAAGTCATTGATAGGATGTTATACCATTATTATTAAAATTTATGAATTTTTTTGTTATTAAATGAGAGAATACTTCCTAAATTATTGATTTAGATCCATTTAAATATTTTAGGTAGAATTTATATTATAGGGTGTACTTGATTATTTTAAAACTTCCATATTATGTTCCCATTTTTATTATTATATTCACATTTTTCTTTTCATTAAAATGTTTCACACTTAACCATCTCGACCAAAGGCAGTTATATACTACGACTTATTACCACAACGCCTTTTGTTCATTTTATACGATAGTTTCTTCCTTTCAATCATCTTTAATCCCTTTTTATATCTTTTTTCATTAGACAGATTCTTGTTTTTACAATAAAATTAAATTTTTATAGTTTTTATATATTATATTGTTCGTATCATAATTTATGCGTCTGAATAAGTTGTTTTCTCTTATTTGGAATATTTTGCATTATCCGAAAAAGTTCTGGAGTTCCAAAAATTATACATAGATTTATTGAAAAGGGTTATGCTTTATAACGATCCAAAGCGTTCATGATGTATGTTGGGAGAGTAGGTCTTAAGATACAGTCTGAAAGTTTCTGAACAAATAAATTATTCCTTAGATTAAAATTCGAACTAAAATTGTTAAATAAATATAAAACAATTAAGAAATTATTTTGTAATTTTAAAATTTTTGCAAACACAGAAAAATCAGAGGTTTCTTCAAAAAGACCTCTTCCGATCTTCAGACTCCAATATAGGTTAATCCAAAGTGATTTCTTTATTCCTTAGATAGTTAAAAAAATTTGAAAACAAAGTTTTAATTTTTTTTTTCATTTAAAGAAATTCACACCTATTTTATTGTATATATAACCGGTTTTTCAAAACTTTTTTTGATTTCCTGAGGCCCCAGTATAAGCTTGGGACTTCGTTTTTGCAAAACAAAATCGGAAATTTTTTTCTGAATTTTCCTACTGAAGAAATGAACTCAGTCGGTCCATTACGCCAAAGCGCATTTTTGACCGATGTACAGTCCTAAATAATATGGACTTGGTTCTTATATAGATCGATCACAAATATTTTTTTTGAATTTTGATTTTTCGAATCAACATCGGTTCATAAACAATTGAGTTACTAACAAATCTGTTTTTTTTTTTATTTAATGTTGTTGTTTTCATAGGTACTGAGAAACAACAACAATAAATTAAGGCATATATTGTTTTTTTAATTTCTTGAGGTACCTATGTAAGCTAAAGACTTCGTCTTTCACAGAAAAATTCTAAAATTATTTTGTGTTGTAAAAATGAACTAAGTACTCGTAGATCCAGTATTAACCGAATTATAGGCCAAAACGCGTTATTCAATTTTTTGAAGCTCCTATATAAGCTGTGGGCCTCATTCTTGCATAAATCTATCGCAAATATTTTTTTTTTCCAATTTCGGTTTTAAAAATCAGTTAAATCGGTCCTGAAATTTTCTTCCATACTCTTTTTTAATTTAATATTGTCTTACATATATAAAATGTTTGTTCTGCACCAAAGTAATTATATCTTCCTTAAATATGTGCGAACTTTTGTAAAATTCCAAAGTATTAAATTTGTTATTTACTAACTTTTAACGGTGCGCTTCACTACCCTATTTGATGCGATATCTAATATTTACTTTATATGTGAGCTACTATTCCCCCTGGACATATTCACCCTATTCGAAATTTGATATAAAAATTTCTTTAAATTTTTTTAAGACTTTCACTGTAATAGCCCTTTAGATGAGAAAATTTATATTTTCTTTGTATGGGGGTTAGCACTCCTCCTGGACCTATCCGTCCTATTTCATTTTATCAATGCGGTCTCTCACTGTAACAGTTCCTTAGATATGCCATACTGAATATCTGCTTTATATGGGGGGTACTACACCCCCTGCCCCGATTTTAAGATAGTCGGTTCAATCGGCGTAAAATATGGACGATAGTCCATATTTATTTACACATTACGCACTATTTGTGCGTAATGTGTAAATTTAATATGTAAAATTGAAAAAAAAAATATTTTTTTTTTTAAAGAAGGCGTAAAATGCGAGTGTGACTTCCAATCGAGATCTAACAAAGCCTATAACCATCTCTGTCACCTCTGTGTGTCAAATTTCTTGAAAATCGGTTCTGCCGTTTAGACGTGATTGATACACAAACAAACAAATAAACAAAGAAACTTACACCTAATTTTTTTAATATATCTAAGGATTTATAAAACCTTGATTCTATTTCAACTTTATATGAAAATGCAAATTATTTAAAGCTTTTAGTGTTTACATAGATATAGTATAGGTATATATGTAATTACATCTAGTATAACGTATTTCAATTATAACACATATAATTTGTTCATTTTAACTTTGATGGCAAATAGATAATCAACTCTGCATATACATAGTGGCAAAAGGTGTTGACAGCGTTGTCAGAAACTTTTGAAAAAAAAATAATAATAATGAACCGATCGTTTGATATCGGCAGTTTTCGGTGGGCTTTATAAACGCCACTTCAACCGATGGATATCGTCTTATCGACATCATTTCTTATAAGGATCCAGAAAATATAAACTCTTTTGCTCTCCGACGAAAATTGTGGAAATTACCAACGGAATGACAAACTTATATATATACCCTTTACACCTGTGGCGTAGAGTATAAAAAAAATTTAAGAAGTAACTTATTCAATCGATATAATGTTCACACAAGTTTCATTTCTTTTTACTAAATATAAAAGTTTTTTATTTAATGTATGCAAATTTCAAAATTGCATTAGAAAATTTATTTGAATGTAATATTATTATATCCAAACTTTAATTAAAAAGTAAAATATAATATATAAATTTAGTTTTATGCTGGTTGCTTAAGCCAGCTTATTAGGAAATCTTTCCCAAATTTTACCTAAAAAGAATAACACGATGTCGGTAATTAACAAATTCATTTAGCTCTGTAAAGGCTCAGTTCACTAGAGAGTCTGCATAGTAAACTAAAGTTTGTCGGCTCAAATCCAAACTAAAACTGATTTTTCTTTGCAAATGATTCTGAAAACTATTAGTGACGCACACATATTTAACGTGGTTGTGGCATAATAAGTTAGACGGTAGTATTTGGAATATATGTACAAAAGTGTTTGTCTAAGAACTGCGCACAAAAAAATTAGTGCACCCTATTTAGCTTATAGAATAGAAACCAAAGGGTCTTTTTGAAATTTAGTTACAGGCTGATATATTCAAGCTTTAGATTAAAAAAAAAAAATAAATTGTTTCTTCCCTTTTAATAAAATATTTAATATTTTCGTTTCCTTTTTTGTTGGAAGAGGTCTACTTTTTTAAATCTGTATTTTATTTTTTACTCTGCTTTAAGTGTTCCTTAAATATTTTTTACTATAACCAAATACATTTCAAATGAACTGAGTTCTGGACAATTTAGTTTATTTGATACCACCTTTTAGTTGTAATAATGAGAAGAGGGAGAGGCAAAAAAATATAATTCGCTGAAGGAATTTTTTTTGACGGCACCGATTTCGGTACGTTTCTCTGTTATAAGTGTCATTTTTTATGAATAAAGTGCCAGACTAAAAGTTTATTCGATATCTGTGATATGGACCAGGATGTTGTAAAAAGTCCACCACTCTTTAGGCGGCATTCATATTTAAAAAAAAAAATTAGTTTCGGTAATGTTCGTCCTGTCTTTTGTCTTCACATTTTTTCTAGCGTTCATATTGGAACTTTTCTTACTTTGTGAATCTTCAGGACAGCTTTTAAAGAATGAGTCACATTCCATCCAGATATATAGAGACTTTCTATTAAAATTCGTATTTTTTGTAAATCAACTTTTTCTTCGATAATCATGAACTCTTTGTATTATTTATTTATTTTTTTTTTTTTTTGTGACTCAAAAACTGAATTTCCTAACTCATCCTAGCAATTGTTTAATACTGCCATCACGTGTTTCGATTATAAATTTGAATTATCCGTTTGCGTGAATTTTTTTTAATTTTTATTTATTTTTATTAATGCTATTACAATATAATTTAACACATAGTTACCGAGAATAATAAGAAATGTAAACAAGTTAACCGTATTAATTTCTTTTATATTAATAAATGCACGGATTTTTTTGTGCGCAGCCCTTATGTTTAAATCTTAATTGAGCCAATATTTTTTTTAAATTCTTTTAATGTTTATTTGACAACTAGTTAGTAAATACTTATTCCACCAGTTACTTGATGGAGATGTGTAAGTAAAACAAATTAATTCTTAGACGTCGCCATGCAAAAGTAACGAGTTTTTCACCGAAATTTTAGGTAGTAATGTAAGTTTTTGGGTAGCAAATAAACTTTTGTTATTTAATCAGAAACTTTCCTAGAAATATCAAAATAAATTTTCCACCTTCAGAAGAAAACTTATAATGACATTTATTAATTTTTCAGGATTTTATTCCTGTACTTTTTGTACACATTTTAAATGTCAAAAGTATTTCTTGGTTAACTGTAGTAAGTCTAGATTACTGTGTGTTCACACTAAAGAGCAAATAAAAAATTACAAACAACTTTGATGATCTAATATTATCACTTTGTAGCCAGTCGCCCTGATTGTATCATTAAAGTAAGAGCCTACTTATGTATGTATGTATGTAGTATATGCTTGATTTTTACTATACAAACTTTTAATTTCTATGATCAACGCCAAATACGATAAAAAGATAATTTAAGTATTGTTCGTAGGAATAAGAGAAAAATATAAACTAGTTTTTTTTTAAACAAGGTCAAGACTTTTTTATTAAAATGCCTGTTATTGTTAGTTTGTTATATTATAAAAGCATAAAACTGTAAAAGATTTTTGTCTCTTTCACTTACGGGTATTAAAAATATATGCACATCTAACACTACTTTGACGCGATAATTTAAAGATTTTTTAATTAATTAATAGGGAATGTTTAAACTAAAAAATATATGTTTTTTTTAATCTCATAAATTTTGAATCATAAGTAGAAAATTGAAATAACCCTTTATACTTGTACATCGAGCACTCAGAGTAACATTAAACATTTTTCTTTTCGTTGTTGAATTTTCCCATGTTACACTTAAAATTTTCTTACTTTTCTCATCACAATTATTCATTGCGTATTATATTTCAAAATGAATATTTAACATATTGACACCTTTAGCTTTAATCTTTATATCGTCTTTTCAGATTTTGTTTTTTTTTATTTCTTTTGCATCTTTATGTTGAGTAATGAATAAAGCATACATTTAGATATTTGAACTAAATTTACACATACTGGAAGTTTTTATATACACATAATAGACTCATATTTTGATTTAGATATTACCCAGCAAACATATTTTCAGCCTTTTTTCAATCTACTATATTTTAAGTTTGTATAAGATCGAATAGCTTGAAATACTAGCTCCTGACTTTGAAGTATTGGGTGATTCAAGTAGAGATACTTTTTTCAATAGCCTTTTTTTGACAGATCACGTGTGAGTCGTGTCATGCTGTCATGTTATTTTTGTTTAGTATTGTTTGGCATTTCATAATGGAAAGACTTACGCCTGAACAACGTTTACAAATCGTTTAACTTTATTACGAAAATTCACGTTCTGTGAGGAATGTGTTTCGTGCACTTCGCTCAACTTATGGTCAACATAATCGGCCTATTGAGCGTACTATTCGCAACACCATCACCAATTTTGAGACCCAGCATTGATTATTGGATAATATTCGAACGAATAGACCACGTCCAGCACGCTGTGAAGAAAATATAGCGGCCGTAGCTGAGAGTGTACACGAAGACCGTGGAGAGTCGATTCGGCGCCGTTCGCAGCAACTCGGACTGACGTATAGAACGACTTGGCACAATTTACGTTGAGATCTTAAATTGAAAGCGTACAAAATACAGCTTATGCAACAACTGAAGCCGCTCGACCTTCCCAAGCGACTTCGCTTCGCTCTATGGGCTCTTGAAAAGTTCCAAGAAGATGCGACGTTTTCGAGGCAAATTTTGTTCAGCGATGAGGCCCATTTCTGGCTCAATGGGTATGTAAACAAACAAAATTGTCGCATTTGCGACGAAGAGCAACCTGAAGAGATTCAAGAACTGCCACTTCATCCAGAAAAAACAACGGTTTGGTGTGGTTTGTGGGCCGGTGGAATCATCGGTCCATATTTCTTTAAAAATGATGCCAGTTCGAACGTAACTGTCAATGGCAACCGTTATCGTGCCATGATAACCAACTATTTGATGACTGAAATTGAAGCTCGTGATCTCGGCGATATTTGGTTTCAGCAAGACGACGCCACTTCCCACAAATCGCATCAATCAATGGATTTATTGAGAGAACACTTCGGTGAGCACATAATTTCACGTTTTGGGCCGGTCGATTGGCCACCAAGATCGTGTGATATCACACCGTTAGACTGTGGGGATATGTAAAGTATAAAGTTTCGATTCAGGTCTTGAAGGAAAACATCACACGTGTCATTCGCCAGTTACCAGTCGAAATGCTCGAATGAGTCATCGAAAATTTGACTCAACGGATGGACCATCTGCGGCGTAGCAACGGCCAACATTTGATAGATATAATCTTCAGAAAATAAATGCCAAAGAATGTTCTTTCAAATGATAATAAACATTCCCCATTAAATTTGAATTTTCTGTGTTTTTTTTTTTTTTTTTTTCTTTAAAAAAGTCGGGAACCTCGAAATGGATCACGCGTTACTTAATTTTAATATTGACGTTAATGACGAAAAATTTACTATCTAAAGAAAAAATTTCATATAAAAATTATTAAAATAATTTAATATTGTTAAGTATAAAAATTTATTGGGTAATAGTTATTCGCTTGCTCATGTTTTACTTAACATAGTTTATAATAGTACTCATGTTTAATAAATAACTCTATTTGCTTTAGTTTATTGAAAAAATGTGTAATATTTTAGTTATTTTTAGACTCAAGACTACATGCTATGCGTTGGAGTGTTGTGGTACAATATGTCAAATACATAGGTAAAAAAAACTGGGGTATTATGGTACATGGGTTTATGTAGAAAATTTTTGTTCATGTATTTTGCAATTTTTTGTGAAAATGACAACATAAATGTTTATTATTATTATTGCACTATATTTTTAAATTATAAGTGGACCATACAATCATTGATTTGATTGCTTTTCGATCGTAAGCAAATAAAATTTTTAAACAAGTTTTTTTAGTGGTTGGCGCTCCGCAGTCTGATCGCAAAAATTTTTGCAATAAATATGTAAAGTAGAGGAAGACCTAAGTATTCAGAAAAATCTTCTTGTAATCACCCTGTAGTAACACGAGATAAACTACAGGGTGTCAAAGTTGACCAACTCTAGTATGAAAAAGTTTCAAAATATCTTAACATCTACAATTCTAGTCCGATTTCAAAGATTTAAAAACCGTTTCAATAAAAGTTATCCAAATCAAAATCATGTTTTATGGGGGCATATAAAAACGTTCATTTGGCATGGGAAAGAGTTTCCTAGACAGGCAGACATAATGGTTTTTGTTCCAGTAAACATAATGATTTTTAATATCTCTACTTACCGTTAAATTGGATTTCTAAAGCATTTAAAATGTACAAACATTATAGCAATTCAATAAACATGTGAATTAGATTATATTCTGAATCCGAGCAATATAATTTCACATCTTAAATAAAAATTAAATATTCCTGAACTTGCTAATTTTTTACTGTATTTCATTTTAAACAAACATTTTCGACTTTCCCCAAAATTAGTTTATTTTAAAAACTTAGCGAAAAGTAACACCAAATGGTAAATAAATCTTATTATTGTGTTTTAAAACAGAAAGATAGAAAAAAATTCTATTTATAAAAAATTTATTCTTGGAGTGTGTGCCAAACGGTAGAAAATTTCTGTCTAAATTTTACACTTTTGCTGTGTCAAGTGAAAACTTTTTCCCATGTCAAATTTTGACTTATTTTTTAATAAAACTTTACAAACTTTTAGAATTTTTAATATATTTTTAATAATTATTTGTTTTTATGAAAAAAATAACACCTTTATAAAATAAACATTAAATTGCGCCAACGATTCTAAAATATTTTATGTTATTATTTATTTTATATTTGTCAAAATTTTCTATTCATTTATTTTTTTTTTTTCCATAAAAACAAATAATTATTGAAAAATGTATATAATTTTCTAAAAGTTTTGTTAAATAATTTGTCAAAATTTTTCATTTAAAAGAATTTTCATTTGCACAGCAAAAGTATAAAATTTTTTTATCATAGGAAAATTTAAATTTTCCACAGAACTTTGCTATCGTTTGGCACACATTCTTATATATTATGTTACAGTTAGAAAAATGTATGTCCTACTTTATCCCACTCTCTGAAAAGACGTATGATTTTAAATATTAAAAAAATACCTTTTGGGAGTTGTAGTTGCATAGATGTAATACTTATTTTAAAAACTTAAAATCAGATAAATTAGTGCACAGTTTAGATTTTAGAAGGACCAAAAGAGAAATTTATACTTTTTTTATTCTCTGATAATAAATTTTAACGGCTCCTAAATTTGTGTCTATGTGAAATTTTATGTTAATTAAAGAAAATAGTTAATGTCATGAGTAACATATATAAACAAAAACAAAATTGGAAACTCCGCATTCCCAAACGCAGTCCCGGCTGCCAGGTAATTTTGAATCAAAACTGGCTAATTTCCTAAAAATATCAGCATTATCGGCACTTGTTATTCAAAAAATCGGTCATATAAAATATACTATTTTTTTAATAATGTTTAATATAAAGGATTTCCTTATATTAAAATTTAGTATGAATATAACATTTTTTTTTTTGTATCAATTTAAAAAAAATCAGTTCCTTTGTGTTCCTTAAAAAATCTATAAAACAATGAAGGTCTTCTCTGTAAATTTAGAAGTTTTAAATCATTTAATAATTATTAAAAATAGTGATTTAGTTTCAATTAAAATTTTCATATAATTTTTCTATAAATTTTCTATATGAGACTTAATCATTTTTAAATTTATTATTTTTTTTTTTTATTCATAATATAAAAACAATTTTGCGAAATTCTTTTTATATAATTCCGAAAAAGTGGTGTGTTCATTAGTTTAAAGAAAGACGTAAATTTGTGTTCATTAGTTCAAAGAAAAACGTAATATTTGAAGCGGCATATCAGATATTTGTTACCTTTGAGGTAAAATATTAGACAAATGCCAATAAATCGGTAAATCTAGTAGGCCTGAAAATAGTTTAGTTAATTCGCATTTAACCGTGTGAACCGGTGAATCGAAAAATCTGGCTGGCGTGAATACTTAATTGATAAAAAAAATCATTGGAGTCTCCAATTTTAGTCTTGCGAAAGTGCGTACATTTGCTAGACTTGATGTGACTATATTTTTAGCAACAAGGACTTTTAACAATTAAATATCAAATTTAATTAAATACTTCCATATTTGATGAATTTCAACTTTTTTCCTTTTTAATTCTTATTTATTTTTTATTTTAAAGTTCTTACTTAGACCTCGAATTCGAATTTTCAAAAAAAAAAATTTTTTTTTGTTCCATTAGAAAGGTCTTTAAGCCTTCAGAATCTAAAATTTAACAATTCTGAATTTTAAAATAAAAAAATGTTACATTTTTCTTTTAATTAAATAATTTTTAACGGTTGATCTATGAAACTAATTTAAAAATGTAGAAAAGCTTTTAAATTGAACTAATTTTATGACAAAATTTTTAATTTTGATTCTTTTTTTTTTAATTCAATCGAATTTTACCCATAAAGTTGACATTTGTTATATGCCTGCTAGAAGTATTTTACAAATGATTTAAAATACATTACAGGGTCTGAAACAATATTGCGCTTGTTCGACATCGGAAGAGTCTAGACTTATCTACATTAAACAATTGGACCTGTTTTCATCTTCAAAATTATCTCCATAGAAATAAATAAAATACTTAAAAATTCATGACTTTTAACACGAAAAAATTAACGACATGATAATTTTGTTTTCTAATTAAAGAAAATTTAAAGGAGATAGGACGAAAAATGTGTGTTATATTGAAAAAATAAGACCAAGGTTATGTAAAATTTTAGTTTTAAGGCATAAATTGTAGACGTAAGAGTATTGAAGGCATTTAAAGGCATTAATGAGAACTTAAAAAAACTATTTGAATGGGAAAGAGATGCAAAATATTTAAAGGTTTCCTTTGATTCCCTATAACTTCGTCCCTGAAGGTTTTGTGGGAACTTCATCGTAAATGCTCCTCTGCTACGATTGGAAAAGATTTGTATTCTAACGTACCAAAAGGATAATCACACAAGCTTACAAATACGGCTCAACTTTTGGAACTGAGCATATGAGAACTAATTTTAATGTACAATAATAATGTAATATTAGATTGGTTCCAGTAATAACGACTGTTATACATTGAAATCGTTAAAATGTTCATTTCAATCATATTCTAAAAGTTGATTAACTTAACTGAATAATTTGTATTTACTAAAACAGTTAGCAGAGTTGATCGCATTATGGTTTCAGAAGTTAAAAATGTTTGACACTCTCACAAACTTCAATGTAAACGGAACCAAAAATTAGGCACTATTCCCTATTCTCAAGAGAAAGGTAACATATAATTCAGTGATGCAATCAACGACTTATGTATTAATGATTTATTTAATGAGTATACCGTTGGATGTCATTTGTGGAGGAAAACAAAAGGTCTCCTTTTTATCCACTTGTAAGCTTACAAAATACTTTCAGACCCTCTTTTCAAATAAAAATGTTCCTTTAAAAAAAAAACTCCTCAAAAAACTTTACGTTGAAGGATAAAAATCAAAGGAGAAATACAAAATGGTTAAACCTGATATTCGAAAAACTAATGACCGAATGTATCTTTAAAAAAATATTTAATGCTCAATAAACCGCGCGGGGATAATTTGAAAATTTTGTCGAAAGATTTTCGGTAATCGATAGCAAATAATGAAGAATTTGTTGTAAAACTACCACAAGATTGGAGCTGGAATATATTTAGAACTTAATTTTCTTTATTCCCATTTCGATTTTTCACTTAAGACAATGGCGGTAAGCGTATCGATAAAAGAGAGCGATAACAGTAAAATTTTGCCAAATTCAAAAAATAATATCAAGGATTTTAGGACCAGGTCATGATGAGCATCTACTGTTGGACTCTAATACGTGAAACAGATCCCAAACAATACAAAAGACTCAATTTGACAATTGAAATCTCTTTTTATTACTCATTAGCATTTTGTATCACCCGCTGTACATAAAATCGATTTTTAAATACTGTCTTAAAAATTCGAATGTTTTTGTATTACAATTGCGTAGTGCAATACAATTAAGAAATTTATTTTAAAATACAGAATATAAAATCTCAACCAGTGATATAAGTTTTTTTTCGGTTTTGGCTTAATAATATTTACTAAATTATACATATATTCGATAAGTTTACTGCTAACCAAGAGGAACGAATTTCAATGTATGTACAGTCAATCGCATAAATATGTATACGACCCATGTGTACTTTTACGATTTATGGATTAATTTTGCATTATTTTATAAATGTTTGACATACCTTGCAAATTCCCTTCAAACTCCTTTTTAAATTTTGAAAATATACTAGATAGTATACCCACAGAAAATCTTTAGTATTTATCAACTTTTTAGTGTATACAAACATACAAATTTTGATACTTTAAATGGCTGTTTGTCCTATCTCTCGAAATATTAAAAATCTAATATAATATTAAAAAAAAAAAATAAATTAGATATATTGTCCATAAAAGTAAGTCCACCATACAAAACTGAAAGAAACACATTTAGAGCAAAAGGTGTAAAGGTTATACTAAACACTCGGACAGCTTTTAGGATATTTTTCTAGCAAAGTTTTATATTTTTAAAAGAAGTTTGGCAGGTATTTCGAAGATATTTTAAAAATTTATATAAAAGTGTTTAAAAAATGCAAAATTTATTCATGTCATAAAATGCTTTATCCATAATTTGATTTCAGATTTTCCATATTTAGCCATGAGAAATTGTGAATGTATTATGTAAGGAGTTCATAAAATGTAAAAACAATTGGGATTCTTTAAATTGTCAATATTTTTCCCAGAATTATTCGCTTTTTATCTCCGCGAGACTGCGAGATATGAAGGAAATTGGCATAAAGTATCGAAAACCATAATTTCAACAAATAAAAATAAGTTAAAATTTTGAAAATCTCTGGATATTTATTAATAACTTAATAATTTGTCATGCTTTCTTTTAATGACTACATAAGGAAGCGTTCTTCAATATAGAAGGAGCCTTTTACAACTTTATGATAGAGGCGATTGAGGAATCACTCTTAATTGAATGGATCACCCTGATGCTAAGCATCAGGGTTATCAGCTCGAATATGGGAGACACTTGCATGAGGAAGCTTGTGTCAAAGGGCACACCGCAAGGGGATTTCTTCTCCATTGTTGTGGCTTTTGGCAATGAACGTCATACTGAGACAGTTCGATGTCATGGGAAGGAAGATCGTAGCCTACGCTGACGATGTGGTAATGTTGGTCTCGGGTAAATTTCTACCCACGATCAGCGAGGTCATGCAATCTGGGCTGCGAGAACTTTCCCAATGGGCAAGCAGTAATGGATTGGGGGTCAACCCTGAAAAGTCTGAACTAGTTCTGTTTACCAGAAAATATAAGGTTGGGACATTTAGTATACCAGTATTGAATGGGACAGAACTCAGACTGTCAAGGGAGGTCAAGTACCTGGACATTTACTTTAACAGCAAATTGTCTTGGAGGAGAAATACTCAGGAAAGGGCAAGGAAGGTGCTTAATGCTTACTACGCATGCAGGAACTCTATATGGAAGCACTGGGATCTAAAACCGGTAATTGTGTATTGGATATACACAACGGCTGTGAGAACTATACTCACTTATGGATCCATAATATTCCTTTCTTATATCTGATTAAAACAATGTTTCTCATTCCTCGTATACATGTTTTTGTGATGAAAATTTCAGTGGTTCTTTTATATAAAAGGTCATAAAGAATATCTCAGATTTTTTGGTTTTCTTAGTGTAGACACATGCCATTAACTATAAGACAAAAATTTTTACAAATATTTTTAAAAATAAGTAAAAAATCGAAAGTTTTAAAAACACATACGGGTTGTATACTTATTTATGCGATTGACTGTACATTACATTAAATAATTGTGATTTTTTTGTTTGCTTGATTATTCTAAAACATGTGTCATTATATGCCGAATTTGATTTCGGATTCAAAAAATAATAAATACATAAATTAAAGTAACTAAAACCAATTTAAATGTAATTAATATTTCATTAAATACATACTAAGGTAGTAGCCATCATATAATAGAGAATATAAGCTATAAAATACAATAAACTTTAAATTTACAAATTATTAAACCAGAGACATTACTCGTATTGGCATTAAAATGAAAAATAAAATATTATATTTTCATACAAAACGAAAACGTTTAAAAGTTATGCCAGTTGAAAAAGTAAGAGATTATAAATAAAAGTTATGTAAATAATGAAAAATAGATATAGTATTTTATTAGTTGTTAAAATATAATCTTAATTTTTCTTTCCTAATGATTTATTTTCATCAGGTGCAACAATTAGCTGGCAGTATTTATCAGGAATTTGAACGCATGATTAATCGTTACGATGAAGATGTCGTAAAAAACCTAATGCCGTTATTGGTTAATGTTTTGGAATGTCTGGACGCTTCATATCGCATTAACCAAGAACAAGACGTTGAAGTGGAATTGCTAAGGGAAGACAATGAACAATTGGTAACACAATATGAACGTGAAAAAAGTGCTAGAAAATTGGCAGAACAAAAGGTAAATTTAATCATATAATATTTGATAATTAAAATAAGTTACTTAATCTCAACATTTATTAACAGCTACTGGAGTCAGAAGATTTGGCTGAGCAGGAGAATAAAGAATTAGCCAGCCGTTTAGAGTCTTTGGAGAGTATTGTACGCATGCTAGAGTTGAAGCATAAAAATAGTTTAGAACATGCCAGCCGTTTGGAAGAAAGAGAATCAGAATTGAAAAAAGTACGTCCTCTTAATGCTTTTTATATTAAAATGTAAATTAATCAACGCTTTTGACTTTAGGAATATAACAAACTACATGAACGTTATACGGAACTATTTAAAAATCATGTGGATTATATGGAGCGTACGAAAATGTTAATGGGCTCAACCCATTCACAAATGAGCAACGCTTCAGATCGCATGGAATTAAGTCGTGCTAGGCTTAATCCAGTGGCCAGGTAAAGATTTTAATCCAGCTTGGAAAAATATTTTTAATATTTTCATAACTAAAATTTTGTTATTGCTTTTTTTTTTGTAAATAGATCCTCCGGTCCCGTTTCCTATGGTTTTGCATCATTGGAAAATTCTGCCATGTTAGATACAGAAACTATTTGTAGTGTTGGCAGTAATTCCGATGATTCTGGTCCACCTTCGTTGCAAAATGAATTTGAAAGTTTACAAACGGTTGAGAAATCGGCAGAAACTGATACTTTGCAACAACAAAATCAAGCAACATCACCTCAAAGTGATAGCAGTCCCATTGTGCCAAATGCTCCATCAAATGGTTTGTTCTATTATTTCTTTTCCTTTTTCCAAACACAGCTCTATAAATTTTTAAAACATTTTCGTTATTTATTTTTTAAAGAAAATAGAATTTTCGAAATTTTTAAAAAGCATAGACTTTTAATATTAAATATTTTATATACATTTTCTAATTATTATGTGTTTAAAGAAATTTTTTGGTAAATTGAAATATGAATGAAGGGGTCAGTCAGGGTTTATTAGAGTATTACATTGAAAAGTATTAACTTGAATAACCAAATATTTAGATATTTCTTTCTTATAAATATTTAACTTTCATTATATTATCTTATGAAATATTACTTTCAATTTTACAAAATATTTTTTTTAATTATTTTTTAGTTTTATAAATTTTATATGTCTACAGTTATTTTCAGTTTTATTGGTATTTAGAACATATTATTTATATCAATACCAATTTTATATACTTCTTTATACGCAGTATTTATTGGTATTAAAAAAACTCATTATTTACATTAATTATTAATTATTTAATTACAATACAGATTTCTTAAAATTAAGAATATGTTGTTTTTTTTATTATTAGGACAAAACTAAATATTGACAATTTACTAAAATTTGGTTTAAAATAATGAGGCAAGAAATGAAAAATTGATAGTGATATAATTTTTCTTAAAAGGCTGCAGTTGGTGTTCGATTTTCTTTCGAAATTTGAGTTATTTTATTGGTTCTCCACAAGTTATCAAATATAAAATATTAAGCCAATGAGAGATGTGCCTCAATACTTTTAAAGTCAAGAAAATAGTTGCCGGCACGGCATCTTCATGATATAAGGACGATGATCCGCGTGACTGTTATTTAATTTTTAAATAATAGATTAAAATGGTTTTATTCTCTAGTTTTTCTCTATATGTTCTAAAATTATTTTCCATGTACAAGTATAAAATGTTTATGCAAGTATATGAAGTCGTGTTAAAATATAGAACTTGACAATTTTAAAAAAAGTAAATACCGTTTAATTTTCCTATACTATTTCCCGAAACAGCTAAAAATTTAGTATTTTATAGAAATGTAATGTCAAATTTTGAAATTAAATAAAATTTAAATGAATATTGTGGATAAACTAGTCGTTAAATAAATGAATTAAACAAAATCCCATTTTTTAATTAAGATGACTAAAATCCCAATCCATGAAAAACATTTTTAAAATATTGGCTTTTTCCATTAAAATATCGTTATTTAACACATGACTTAAGAAACTCTTTATGTGTTTAACCAACATTAGCAAAGTTTGGATAATACAGAAATGAAACATATTTTTATTAAGAAAACTGTAAAATTACGGCTTTAACTACTTAAAACTGGAACTGAAAATAATTTATTTTTGAATTAGTAAAGCATAAACTAACAAAATAAATTACAGTTGTTTTATGATTTTTATTTCTTCGAGCAAAAAATAAAAACCACTTTTTTGTTTTGTTTTTTTTTTTTTTTTTTGCATATTTATTTCATTTTTGTGATTTTTTTTTTCATTTTGTCGCTTTTTTTCCCTAATGCCGATTTTCACGATTTTTTTGTGTTTTGCAATGACTATTTTGTTATCAGAAAATAACTTTTATATTACTTTAAAAAATTAAAAATCACAAAATATATATTATATATAACTGTTAAACTCTTACTTTTATGATAAAAGTCATAAGACCTACGGTCCCTGCTTAAAAGAGATACCCTTCAAATGAACAAACTCAAAAACACCGCATCTTTGATCATGTGAAATTTTATTAAGATATCACTAGTGGTTCACATGTGACAGAACTATTTCCAGTGGCGTCTTGAAACCACTGTACATAAGTTATTGCATAGAGAAATAGAAGCCTACAAAAAGATATTGAAAGTGGCTTACCAACAAATTTTGAGTTACTGTAAGATTTGTTATTCAGTACTTTATTTGTTTCAAGTATTCGTAAAGAACGAAAACTGATCGAATTTCTGAATGACCGAATAGTTTCAAATAGGACTATTTAGATAATAAAAATACTTCCCAATCAAAAATTAGGTCAATCTAATAATCGTTTATATATATTATATATATATAAAAAATGTTAAAAACCAATAAAATTTTATTTATTTGAAACCAGTTATCTAAAAGAAAATTCCATTGTTTTTAATTTATTTTTCCTATTTAAACATAAAATGTAAACCTTGTTATATTTTATATAAAATTATAGAGCTGTGTTTAAAATATCACTTTTTTCTAATATGTATTTCTAAAATTATAATATATTTCTTTTATCTATTTTTATGCATTTTCCTTAACCCATTACCATACGTTCGTTCTATCAACAAAACAAATATATATTTGTGTGTGTGTGTTTTAACATTTGTTAAATTTTGTTTCCTTAATACAAAAATACTTATTAATCTCAACCTGAATGCTGTTAATATCCTCATTATGTCCTATGTTTTTAATTTTACATTGTCCCAAACAAAATGTTCACTAAAACTGTTATCACAATTATAATGAAAAAAAAAACATAATGTACATTGTACATTACGTTTGAATTTAGTTGGTCGTACAACTACAAAAAAGGAACAACGTTCTGCGAATACATTATATCAAGAACTGTCTTTTCAAGACAATGAAGAAAGTGAAGAAAACGAAATTGTTACAGGTATGTATAATGAAATCTTAATCGAATTACTCAAAGCAAGGTGATTGAAACTATTGCAAATTTATTAAATTATGTATTTTATTAAAAAATATGTTAATATTTATACTTTATTTTTTTTTTCTTTTTCTGTTTATGTTTCTTTTTATGTATTATAAATGAAAATAAATTATAACTATATTATTCAAATATTTGCACATAAATATAACTACACATAAATCAACACAATTATATCTACTTTAACACCAAAAAAAACTACAACAATGATATATTTTAGGGAGCTGGGTACATCCTGGGGAATATGCTTCTTCAGGTAGGTATCATACGTCTTATTTATATGGATTTATTTACATCACTTGTAAATATTTAAAACATCAAATATAAATTCGTAATAATAAAACAAATAAAAGAAAAATGTTATCAAAAATTAAAAAAAAAATCAGAAATTCATAAAATTATATAACAAAACAATACTCATCATATTTTTCATGTCCTGTTGTTACCTCTATTCTTTTCTCTCAATATGCTGTCAATTTTTAACAAAAACAAAAAAATCCAACAATTTCGCAATTAAACAAATATAAATTTTGTTAATCATGTGGATTTCATCATGTTTTTCTGTTATCTTTTTTCTGTACAAAAAAATATAAAGCTAACGATAACTATTTTGGTAAGTTGTGTAAAATTATTTTTGTTAAAAATTTTGGTTTATGGTAGTTTTTGTTTGTAGAAAATTAGAAGAACTACATAGTTTGTTTATTTATTGCATGGTTTGCAGATAAAACATTTATTTATTATTTATTCATTTGTCTTTGCCGGTATTAGTTTAAAAATAAATTAATTTTTTAATCAATTTATTTTTTCAATTTATATTTTTTATTACTTTTGTAATTATAACGGCTAATAGACAATCAAATGATATCAACAAAATTGAATTTACTGCTAAACAATTATTTAAAAATTAAAGCTTTTATTTAACAGCCGTACAGAAAGTCGTGTAGCCATATTATGTATTATTCTGTATTTAAATCACCATAATGTACACATTCTAACTTTACAATAAAATATTATATTTATCAATAGCTTATATAAATGTGTAATCCTTATGATGATTTCAGCCTTTAATCATTTAATATATTTTATTGTCTACTTATGCCTTTAGCACAAATTTTTGGTTTTCAGTAGTCATTATTTGTAAAACCTATTAAATTAGGCCTTATTTATAGGTTTTCCTCATTCATGTTAAAAATTTTTACCTAGTTTATATTTGGAATGAAGTGGTAATTACTAGAAGACGGAGTACATATAATATTTATATTATATGGTTTACTACCTCCAAATACTTTCAATTAAAAATGAGGAAAATATTGAACACAATGCAACAAGAAAAAATGACCTCAATAATTCCAACGTAAAATGAAAGCGCACCAGTAGTCTAGCAAAGCTCTAAAGAGGGGGTTCAAAATTATGTAATCTATTTATTACATATTGTTTTATAAACTGATTTGTTTTATACTAGATTTTTGTTGAATGTCACACCCTTGTTGCGTCCACTTTTGTCATAATATTGTTTACTTTATTTAAATTGACCTTATGTTTAAACTACTGTACCAATTGATATGAAACTTGGCACATACGTACATCCTTGAAGGAAATACTGACTAGATGCCACGCTCAGTTTTTTTTTTTTATTTTTTACTTTGTTTCTTAGTAAGCAAATTTCAAAATTCATTATAATTGTAACGATAGTGGTAAAAAAAAACATCACAGTATAATAAAAGTGGGAGAAGAATGGCGTTGTAACCATATATAAATTCAATTTTTCTATTCCTTGTGTATGTAAAATTTTATGAGAATTGTCCTAGTAGCATCAAGGAAGTAACAAAATTGATTTTTACTGAAAGTGAGCTTGACGTTCAACTTATATTTTAGCCCATAGTTTTCTCCACAAAGTACTTAATATATGTGCTAAATTTTATTTGAACTTTCGAAAAAATAATTGTTTACAAAAAATGGGCGTGGCTTTTTTTTTATTAATATTCTATCCTATATTTCCTTTCGAGGATGCACGATATCAGTTTTATCGATTGAATGTTTGCCAAATTACAAACAATCTTATTATGAGATGTGGGCGTGAAAAGGGAGTAGTATTTAATAAAATTCTTATATAATATCTAAGAGGAGCTTTGTATTCTAAAAAATAATAATTACCCATAAATTCATTGAAATTTTCTGATTTAAATATTTTTTTCTTTTCACACAATGAAAAATGTGCTCCAAAATATCCGAAGTCTAAGAGTCCTTAAATCGAAATTGGAATTAACTTTGCAAAACCCTTTGGAGATTTTATTAATCTGATGTTATTTTCATTTTTCATAAAATTTGACACTGAGGTTATATAAAATTTGACACTGAGTTTATATGAGGTTATATAAATTATATAAAACTACATGTAAGTTTTATATAATTAACTTTCACTTGTTAAGCTGCCGGAGACAGTGTAATTACATTACATTACATTACATACTGTGCGGTTATATATAAAGCTACTTTGTAGACTCGTAGCTTGTTATCGGTTAAATAAAAACGCTTTCCGTACGTGCTAAATTTCCGCCAATGTTGCAGCTAGCAGCTTTGCATTATTTTTATCTGAAAAATCTTATGAGAAATCAATTAGAATTGGATTGTACAGTTGGCTTATCAAACTGTGAAGCACCTTGCAAGGAACTACATATTTTGCCATAAACCTCATAATTGTGGAGTTTTGTGTCACCTTATATATAAATAAAAGATATCAATTTCTTTTTATAAAATAAACGCGAATTTACTTACATTTTACCAAAATATTCTAAAAACAAAAGTTCGCAAAGGAAATCGGACAGCTGTTAGCTGCTTGGTTTGTTTCCAATAGAAAAACCGATAAAATTGGTTTCTGTAACGCCTAAAACCGACACTAATTTTGATTCGAACATAAAACCGATAATATTGGAATTCATAACACCAAAGTAATTTTTTGTCGTTTTCAGATCCAATTCCGACATGAATTGGATTCAATCATAAATCTGAATACAAAGAATTTATAAACATCCATTAGTAATATTTTTCTATAAAAATATATGGATATAAGAGCTTATTTCATTTAAAGTTATTTTCAGTTTCGAAATTTGAAATGTTCTGATCCGAGTTTTTTAGTGACACCTTGCATACAGATAGATGCTTAATAAATTTTACCAATGAACTTTTTTTTATAAATAGATAAGACGCTCATCAATACGCGTCATTTGAATGGTCTTCCTATAAAATTTTTTTCAATGGGACATTACTGATCATATTCCTTTCGTCGAACTATTAAATTTTATTGAAAAGTGAAAGTTTGGGATAATATCATTTATATGAATATTAAAGCTATTCTGGTTTTCATTTGTAACAGAACTTCTTCCATGTAAGGTTAGGTTAGATGGAAGAAGTTCTAGATAAATTAGGATATTTTTTGTAAATACAATTCCAAAAACAATATTGCAGTCAACGCAAAGATATTGAGTTCAATATAAATAAATAAAAAAATAAGAACAAAAATCAATTGTGAATTTAGAATACAAACTGACAGTTGGCTTTGAAAAAGTCACAAAAATGCTAGAGAATCAGAAAATTGTTATTATTTGTTACGAATCATCGTGATATACATATGTAAATCTGCAGAAAAATCTTTAATAAATTCTTTTTCTTTTTTAATTAAAATTTGTTTTTTTATTTATTTTATTTTTTTTTTTTTTTTTTTTTTTTTATAAAAATATTTATTTCTCTTTATACCTATTAGATTTTATTTTTTCACCTACATGTTGTAAATAATTCCCGAACATTAATTATAAAATTTTATACCTTTACCATTAATACTGCATTTGTATTTTAAATAATGAAACCACTATTTATACTTCAATTTATTAAAACTTATAGCTTACATAGTTTAGTCACATTTAGTTTCCATCCTTTTGCTTAATAATTTGGTAGTTGTAACATTATAATTCATGCCATAGAATAGAAAAATCTAAAAATTTATTTAATATTTTCTACTAATGTTTTAAAAATTTAATTCTTTTAGGCATGGGCAAAGAAGTGGAAAATCTCATTATGGAAAACAATGAACTTTTGGCTACTAAGTAATAAAATTTATCTGCTAAACTCAATTAAAAAAGTTTTCACTAAAAATATCTATCAATTCCTTACAGAAATGCTCTTAACATTGTCAAAGATGATTTGATAGCCCGTGTCGATGAATTGACTGGTGAAATAGAAATCTTGCGCGAAGAACTTAATGCCATGCAACAGTCACGTAATAAATTGCGCACCAAGGTGCAAGAACTAGAAGAGGAACTTAAGAAAACCAAAGAACAAGTCAAACAACAAAGTAAGTTTTGCAGAGAGTTAAAAGCGTAGTAAATTAAGTTTTTTTCAATTTCAGGTGATAATGATCAAGATGAAAATGATGTACCGTTGGCACAGCGTAAACGTTTTACGCGCGTTGAAATGGCTATGGTGCTGATGGAACGTAATCAATATAAGGAACGTTTAATGGAGCTACAAGAAGCTGTACGTCTGACAGAAATCTTGAGAGCCACACGCACGGTAGATAATTTAGATAAAAAATCTAAACAAAGCATATGGAAATATTTTAGTAATCTTTTTACGTAAGTAATGAATATTTCAATCTAATAATACTTTTTATTTAATAAAGACATTTATTTACAGCCCCTCCAATCGCCCACAAGAGCGCGGCGCTGATGGGCAGGGAGGGGGGCCTATGTTTCGCTACTCAAGCCCATCACACTCTCATGGATCCCCCAGTAGAAATAGCGACAGTCGCCTTGCCATAACTGGTGGCGCACCACCCCATCCCGCCAGTGCTGGCTTAGCTAATGCTTTAGCCAACAAAGATTATGCTGAAGAGGGCACATCTGAAAGGGCTCGCGCTAGACGTCATGAGCAATACCGCCAACTAAGAGCTCATGTTCAGAAGGAGGATGGCCGTTTGCATGCTTATGGCTGGAGTTTGCCGGGAAATAAAACCGAAAAGGAGCAGCAATCTAGACATTCTGGGGGTGTACCAGTACCCGTTTATTGTAATCCTTTGGCAGAGGCCTCACCTCATATGAAAGTTTTTTGTGCGGCTGGTGTTAATCTTAATGGTGGTTTTACTAAAAATGGTCAGTCAATAATACCATCTACTTCTCCCTATGCTCCACGTTCTACCGCAAAAATTACCGAAATAACTAGCCCCACAGCTGAGCATTCAGCTGAGGCATTAGATCGTCAAATAACTCGTTGCAGTCTTGAAAATCTAGAACCCGAGACCCAGTTAACATCTTATGTTTGGATATGCACCAGTACCCATGCAGCTAGTACTGTGACTGTGGTAGATGCTAATCAGTCAGCTACAGTTTTAGATGTATTTCCAGTGTGTGCCTCTCATTTGTTGTGTATTGCCTCGGTACCAGGTGCCATGGAAAAGGATTATGCTGTACTCGAAAACTCAGAGGTTATAAAGGCCGGCGAAATGTTGGAAAGGCCAGGAGAGGGGAGTGAAGGTTTTGGCAAAGTAGAGTTTATACGTGTTAAACCCAAAACAGATCCAAATAGCAATACAAAAGAAACAGATCACAATGAACAGGCTTTAGAGGTGAATGCAGAAACTCCAGTGGAAGAGAAAGCTAAAGAAGCTACAGAAAAATCTAATGAACAAAATGGTTCTATACCCATAGAACCATTGGGTAATGTTAATGAAATTAAAATACGACAACCTATACCAGGTATACCACAACGTATACACAACGATGTTACCGATACTACAAACACTACCAACAACAAATCAGCCGCAGATGCTACAATCAATAACACCAGCAGCAATAATAACAATTCTTCGTCTACGAATAATCAACAATTGCCGTTCTCAAAACCCATTAATCCCATATTGGGAACTAAGGATCGTGAAGAACCCGTCATGAGTTCGGTGGGTCCTACAATGTGGTTGGGTGCCCAGGATAATTGGTTGTATGTACACAGTTCTGTCGGTCGTTGGCACGAATGTTTGCATAAAGTTCATTTGCCCGATGCCGTCCTAGCGATAGTTCATGTTGAGTCACGCGTTGTGGTGGCCCTTGCAAATGCCCAATTAGCCGTGTTTCGCCGCCAAACAGACGGCCAATGGGATCTGAATAGTTATCATTTAGTAACACTAGGTGATCGCAATCATTCGATACGTTGCCTCTGTGTGGCTGGCGAACGCATATGGGCCGCCCATCGCAATAAGATCTTTATTGTGGATCCGATCTCATTAAATATTATCCATTCGCTGGACGCACATCCGCGCAAAGAGAGTCAAGTGCGACAAATGGCAGCAACAGGTGCTGGTGTATGGGTTTCAATCAGGTATACTTTTTTTATTATTTATTTACAGTTGGTCATTTGTCAACAGGATGATATAAGAAAGATGACAATAGTTCTTTTGTAAGAACTAATGACATCTTGTCCTGTTGTCCTTCGACATTTCGTATATTTTAGTTACAAATTTAGTTAAAAATAGTCCAATATGATTTCAGTTAAATACAATATAAATTTTTTGACAATGAAAAATTAAAAATTTTAATTCTTCATATCGGTAATCAACGTTTTTTCATTTTTAATTAAATTGGCGAATTAGTTTAGTTTTATAGAGTTTATATGGAGAATAACAAAAAAATCCTAATTTATTTGTTGTTATATTTAGCACGAGAATGTTTTATTTGTTTTATAAAAAACCAATTCAAAATTAGTTCCAATCAAGTGTTGCTTTATCTAAACCAAAATAACGCGATTTCAAAAAACTTTTAAGAGTAATATTAGCACATAATCAAAATTATTACTGGGTTTTTACTATTTATCGAAGTACACTGAAAAGAAAAATGTTTAATTTATTTTTTATTTTTTGTACGATTTCATAAAAAGCAAAAAAAAAATATTGGTTAAAATTTTCAAAAATAATTTGTAATAACAGACATGTTTTGGGATATTTTGCTAAAAAAAAATTAAATGAATATAAGCACTGGTTTCAAAAATATACTTTAATATTCCTTACAAAAACCGGGATTCCAGTTTTGTTTAATGCGAATTTTTGCAAAATTTAAAACATGTATCTTATTTAGTGATAAGTTTTACATCGAAAATAGTTTTTATTATTTTAAAATGCGAATTATAATGCAAAATATGTAAGGATACTTTTTGAGGCTGTGTAATTATTTTTTGATCCATAAAATTATGAGACCTTTAAATATTTTGATGCCCACTGGATTTTTTTATTAAGCATATGAAAGTCTTTTATTTGACATCAATATTAACATAATTTATATTTCGCGATAGTTGTCAATGTGCGGAATATGTTTTGAGACGAATGCTGCTGTATAAATAATATTTCTTTTTCTCTTCGTGTTTTCAATATTACACATTAGGACAATTCCCTACAGAAAATTTTCTAAGATCTAAAGTTATATTTTATATTAAAAACTGCAGAACAAAGTTTGGAAATTTTGTGAGAATTTTAAAAATTGCATAGAAGTTTTGCATTTCAAAATTGTTAAACGCCCTTCTAACTAGGAGTTGTTATGTATTAAGAAATTCTGTTTTACTCATTATTTTAGACAAATTCAATAAACGCTGTAGTTGTCAGTCGTGAAAAAACTACTAATATTTACGCTAATATTGGAATGCTATCTCATGCCTGATTTTCTGACATCAACGCTCAGTGGGGCCGATCGTAAAAATTTTGGTAGTGAATATGTATCTCCTAAACTATTGGACGGATCGAATAGAAATGCATGAAAGAGTTATAGAGGAGGACTAACTAACTTTAATTTCACTTATGACCGCAAATTTTCTATCAAAAAAACTGCAAATTAAAAAAAATCTTTAATTTTTGGTTTCATTCAACATAAGAACATAAGAATTTCCTAGGTCTTGTTTTCCGACTAGTCACGGTTTGAGTCTAAAAAATGTAAATTTTAAGTGTAAAACTAAAATAAACCAAAGATCCTCGAAAATTTGTAGTTCATGAGATTTAAGGTGAATGATCTAAAATTTTGGATCTCTTCGTTACTTTGTAAGGTCTAAGGTGTAACAAACACTTACACAGGAAAAAATGGATATTTACGTTTTTCATAATCGGGTCTATCGTCATTTTAAACGAAAATTCTTGCAAGATTATTAGCAATTTTTAAAATGGAATACATTAAAAAATAATAATTTGTTAAAAACATAAATTTGAATGGTTTTTATATCATTTGTTTATCAAATTAAATCAATTCCGAATTCTTTTAATTTCACTAGATTGGACTCCACTTTACGTTTATACAACACATACACATTTGAACACAAGCAGGATGTGGATATAGAACCATATGTATCGAAAATGTTGGGTACAGGTAAATTGGGATTCTCATTTGTGCGCATTACCGCCTTAATGGTGTCCTGTAATCGTTTGTGGATTGGTACCAGTAATGGTGTTATTATCTCAGTTCCACTATCAGAAGGTCAAGGAAAATTAAGTAAGTTCTTCAACAACATTCACTAAATGAAACAAATCTTAAAGTAATTTTATCAAAAATGCAGATGATCCCAGTAGTCAACTGCCCTTATGCTGTATGGCCAATGCTCAACTATCTTTTCATGGACATCGTGATGCTGTAAAATTCTTTGTTTCAGTACCACTGCGTCAAAATAATAGCGCTCAATTACAATTCACTAATAAACGGCCCGATATGTTGGTGATGTGTGGTGGTGAAGGTTACATTGATTTTCGCATAAGTAAGTTGGCATTTATTATCTGTTATATTTATTTAATGTTCCTATTTTATTAGCTTTAAGTATTTTCTATAAATTTTATGTAATTTATTGTTCAGTTTGGTTATTGAATTCAAATTTTGTTCTTATCGTAGGACAAGAGAGAACTATAACTGATGCTAGTGATAATGCTGCGCATTTGATAGTTTGGAAAGTTGATTCGTAAGAATATAATTTATATCTGAATTTTTGTTTTCCCTCCCTCTTTTTTTAATTTTTTTGTTGTTTTTTTTTCATAATTTTGTTGTTCCAAATTTGTGTAATAAGAATGTTTTAACGTATATGTATTTAATTTATTTTTTTCTTTGTTCTGTTTTTTGTTTTAATTTATAGTACGTTTAATTTATAGTTTTATCAACTGGAATTTTATAAAATAACGATATACGTTTGCCAATCGTATAAGAGCGTTATAAATTGGTTTAAACGCTTACTTAGTTTTGTTTCGAAACAACGAAAAAGGATTTATGTGACCTAAATTAAATCAAGGTTTATACAAATTTTTTAAAATATTTTTGTTTATTGATTGGTGTTTTTACTTTGCTAAACAATTATACATTTTTTATATGCACTCCTTTTAACATTAAATACATAAAGGGTCACACATTGGCTTTTGCAAAGTTATTATTTTTGCACATTTTATTTTAAAAATTGCTTATAAAAAAAAAAAAATGTTTTGAAAATAATATTTTATTCAAATTATGGTATATTATTTTGTCTATTTGGTTTTTGGTTATATTATTTGTAATTTTTTGCAAACTACTAAAATTGTATATTATAATTTTGTAAATTTTCTAAATTAGCATAAAATGTTTACGCAAAACTAACAGGAAATTTTAAAAAATATGTTACTAAAGCATAAAATTTCCTTTTTAAAAAAGTTTTGTACAAGAACATTACTTCAAAAGTAGCTAATTTATTCCAAATTTGATTTTATAATACATATTTTTTTACTGTTTAATTTTTTATTTATAAAGGATCATTAACTTTACATGACAAACTACCAAATATGCGCAGTGGTGTGTAAATACTTATTTGCCTTATCTACATACTATGTATGTTAATATATAAATATTAAAGAAAATTTGTAAAGGTTAAAGTAATATTTAAGCTTAACTGCATGTTTTTCTAAATGCGAACAAATGTTTCGTTCGACAAAATGTATTGAAAACAACAAATAAATTCGAAAATTATTTGTGGTTTTACGTACTATAAGTTGAACGAAGCTTTTTCTCGCATTTAGAGAATCAAGTAGTAAGTCTTTTTATCTAGAATAAGCCATATATATATATCTTTTTTTAATAAGAACTAGTAACAGAAATTTAATTTACTACTAAAATATTCAAAAAATTGCATAATTTTTCAAATTTTTTAAAGAAAGTCATAAAAATATTTTACCAACAAAAGTTTTTATTATAAAAATGCTAAACATGTTCTAACATCAACGAGCGCCATATATGTTTGCACGTGCCCATTTAAATACTTTTAGCAGTTTTATTTAAAAAAAAATCCCACATCAACATATTTTATATAAGCTTTTGTATTAAGTATTTGAACATTATCAATTTTCTAGTTCTTTATTTTTTTTTTAAATATTTTTCAAAATATATTATAACCAAAAATTATACAAGACAAAAAATATGCAACATGACCAGTGCAAACTATGCAAAACTCTGGATATTTATAGGGGCGGATAATATATATAATTGATTAATAATATTCTAAAATTCTGGCTGGTTTTCTCTTTAGGTTATCAATAAATAAACCACTAGAATAAATAAAACCTAAAATAATAAAGCTTGGCAATCATAAACGATATTTGACGGTGTAAAGTTTTATTAAAATTTGTCAGTGTAAAAATATAAAGCACTTCTCAGGAAAAATTTTAAAACTTGTTCTAAAATCATTAGTTCTAGAACTGGTGTAATCAGAACCTCATTCGGTTCTTTAGTGACATCTTTACAAATAGTGGTGTAGCAACCAATTTTTGTACTCATGGAGTAGAATCGTATTGTGCATATAAATTGGGGTTAAAGAATGCTTTTGAAAACTAGTGCTTAAGAACTAGTTCTGTATTACTTCCACATCACTTCTTTGAACAAATTATTGGTTCCCCAATGGCTTCCTAGAAAAGTTTAAAAAACTTAATAAAAAAATTTTAAAAGTCGAAAAAATTTGAAAAAAGAGAGTAGCAAAATTAAATTAATTTAAAAAGTGTTCTTTAGGAAAAGGTTCATTAGAATGAAAAGTAAAATAAAAAAGAAATTGTCAAAGTCAAAGGAATTTTGTTGAGAAAAAAATTTCTGCAAAATACTTACAAACCCAAGCTCAAGGTATAGTGCAGTATGTCGAAATGTGAATGGGTTATGCGTCGATACAGACAAGTGACCAGCGCACAATGTGCGCACTACAAAGAGGTGATCTTTAAAGGACAAATAAACTCCAAAGCACAATGCACAGTGGGGTAGAAACGCCAAAAATTATAATTTTGTTGTAATAATTCGCCATAAATCCATCGAAAAATACTTTAATACGAAAATTTAAAAAAAAATTTAGTCTAAACCACTGTCCGTCCGGTTATGATTGCACCAAAAACCAACATTTCAGCTAATATGTAGGGCACATATTATTTAAAAATACAAAAGTTTTATTTTCATCTAACTATAAAAGCAAAAAAATATTAAAAATATTTCCACAGTTAGCTTTAACAAAAAGAGGTAAATATGTTTCTAAATATCTATGTTTAACCACTTCATTGTAAAAAAAAGTACTTTTGCAAAAATACAAACTTGAAAAAATAAAGTTTTGATTTCTACCACTGTGATTAAAAATTGCAAAAAAAAAAATAATATGTGACTTCGACGGAGCACTCCATGGAGTGAAAAAATTTGAATTTTTTAATATATGATGCATCATTTTATCTATTTTTATGTAGAATAAATTATTTAAAAAAATATTTTGAGTTTTCAATTAATTTCAATTTCACCCCCTGTGCAATGGTCATGTATTGTTTTAGTAAAATTTAGGGCATTAGCGTCTATATTTTATTTTTCCTAAAGAAGCAAATCCTCCAAATTGCTATGATATTCGCCAAAATTTGATAAGAAGCAAATCCTTCAAATTATTATGAGATATATAAATACATATGTTTAGCTGAAATTTAAATGTAGAATTAAATTTTTTAACAAAAATTGTAAAGATAAATTTGTTCGTGGACAGTCCTTATTTTGGAAAATTAACAAAAAACGTTTTTCTCTATAAATTAACGAAATGCTGAAAAATAAGGATAATAAAACTAATAAAATATTAAAACATTGTTCACTTTTTTAGCCTTAAAATTTTAATTTAAACGCTAAATTAAGAATTTGTTTTTATTTCTACTCCTTTCGAGATAAACTCAATTTTTTCCGTATTTCACGTATTTTCTTTTTTTATAGCTGGTAGGGAACTAAATATATATTTTTAAAATTTCTTTAATATTTTTCCTGTATTCTGCTTATCAATACGCATCCTTTGAGTTTTCGTCTGAGAGAGATTCAGAGGGAATATGAAGGAGAACAAACTTGCGTGTTTTGTTTTTCTTTTTTGTACTCCAAAACAAAAACAAATCAAGGCAATTAAAGCAAGAATTGCTGGAATAAAATTTTTGTAAATGCAAGTTCAAAAGAAAAAAATTTCTTCTGTGCTGTGTGTGAATACAGTCTAACAATCCGCTTCGTTAAAATTTAAATGAATTATGTTATTCATAAAAACATTTTATTGCTGCTTAAGTATTATATATTGTTTAGGGTAAAAGTGGTGTCCATAATATTACACTTTAAAAATAATGTTTTTAAAGTTCAAGAAAGTACATATTAACTTGCATTTTCGACATGTTCTGTAAAGCAAATGAAAATAAAAATCATTTATAAAATGTTATCTCATTTTTAATTGTATTAAGTATATTCAGGGCAACCAAAAGCATGCTATAAAAAGTGATTTATACGTATTAAAAAGTGTTCATAAAATCGTAAAATATGACCTTTAAATTAAGAAATATGCTCTTAAAACAATATTTTTTCTAACTAAATTTTAAATTATCTGCTACTTATGATAAAAATAACTCAAGTTTTTATTATTTTAAAAGAGTTTTTTTTTGCACCTAAAAATCGTTAAAGCTAGCTAATACATTATATCAGGAAATTACGAAATTTCTATCAAATTATAAGAAGAAAATTATTAATGAATAGGATTTGAAAAACGTGATAGTAAAAAAATTAGCTTACGACAAATTAGGTAAAAAATTCCATTGGGAACAAAAATTGTCTCTTAAGTGTAAAATATGGAAAAATATGGTCTTTAGTGTAATACATGCAAAACTATGCTCTTAAGTATAAAATATGCAAAAATATGCCATTTAAATTCTATAATATGCTCTTAGATAAGGGTCTTTTATGACAAAATATAAAATATGCCATAACAAATCGATGCCAACATTCTTAGAATTGTCTGAAACGGAAAAAATATATTTTTGGTTGCCCTGATTATATTATCCCAGCAAAAAATAAGCAATTGCTTCAAAAAAAGAACATTTTCACCACTTCAAAAGTAGAATTAAGCGCATATTTTGTACTTTTTAGGAAGTAATTAATAATTACTTCCAATAAATGTAATTTAGCAGGAAAAAGAGTTAATAATTTCTAAGAAAATTAGAATTGTATACATTTAAATGTATTTTTATTATCTTTTAATAAAGTTAAAATAGTTATTTTATTAAAAAAAATTTTAAAAACATATTTTTAAGGAAAGAACTTCAAAAGCAGCACACAAAAATCATAAAAAAGAACATTCCACCAATGACAAGAATAGGTTAAAAAATAAATTCTGCTGCTGTTTTTCAGCACTAAGTACTTCATTCTAATGGTAACACAATGTTAAAATCATGACCTTTGCATACATTTTTGCTGGGATCTCATATAAGATTTTAATGTTTAATAAAATAAAAATATTAATAACTTTCTAGTTCTAAATTTATGTCTATTTTGAGATGCACTTCTTTGTAATTATTTATCATTAAAAGTCATTAGATTTACAGAACATGGCCGTTAAAAAAAATGTAATAGTGTTATTTGCTTTATTCTGCAAATGTGTAATCTAATAATTGTTTAATACACAATTTTATTATCGCTAACAATAATTAATACTAAATTAAACAACAATTTTTATTATAACCAATATTAACACTTGTCTTTAAATTATTTTACAGATGACAATGATATGGAAAAGAGTATAAATCTGGAACAGAATCAAACAATTGAAAATCGTGGCGATAAAAGTTATTTAATTGTGTGGCATGTTAGTCAACGTTAAATTTTTTTGTTTTGTTAAACAAAGTAACTCAAAATATAGTAAAGGTTTTCAATAAGTGTTTTTGTTTTATTTAGTTTTTTTTTATACATAAAATATTAGCAATATAAATATATATATATACATATTATAATTTATTTTATTTAGTTTTTAAACAATTATTTTCTTTTCTGTATACTTTTAAACATAAAAGAGAAATATACATCAAAAAGAATGTATTAATGGATATAAAACGTTCTCATATAACACCACCAAATAGTTTTAAATTTGAAAATTTTGCATGAAAAACACAAGGATAAAGGAAAAACAAGCTTTTAATAAATACAAAGACAAAAAAATATTTAAGTTTATATGAAAATTTGATATAATATAATAAATTATTATGAGAATAATTTTAATTTTTTATTTGTTAGTTCCAGTTTTGGCAATGGCATAACCGAATGTTAACAAATTCGCCATTGTTATTATTGGAACTTTGATTTACTTGCTTTGTTTATATTTATAGGAAATATATAAGCTTTATAATTACGTATTTATATATCTATATATACATATTAAAATTGAAATTATTATGTAGACAAGTGATATTGTAATCCTTAATAAAAACAACTACAAGTAACCAAATTAATTTAACCTCAACATTTAAAATGAATCAGTTCATGTCAGCTCACTTGCTAATAAAACTGCAAGATTTATATTTTTTAATCTAACACTTCGTATGGAATTATATATTTTAATTAAAAATTTCCATACTAGAAAAACCAAAAAGTGGCTTGAGATGACTTTATAATTAAACCACAAACATCACTTTTATAAAATCTCTTATTTTCATTTATTTAACCTCTCTGTAGTATATTGTGTTTTATATTTTAATTTGTAAATAAACCTTAATTTGTATATTTTAAGTTTGTATATTTTAATTTTACATATTTAGTTAATTTCCCAAAAGAAAAGCGAAACTTTTGTTTTAAAACAGTTTGTTAAATTTGTTTGTAAGTTTTTAAACTTAATTTAAAAAACGAGAAAAAATATATAAAATAAAAAATAATTTTTATTTCTAACAAATTAAATGATTTTTATTTATTTTTCGGTTTTAAATCAGTTTCAGAAGTAATAAAATGAATTCGTTTTAGAAAATGTATGTGATGAAAATCGATTTCGAAAACGAAACGAATTGAAATCGAAAAAATGTGTGATGTATTTATTTTTTCTAATATATTTATTAGTGCTGTATCTTGTAAAGGAAAAATAAAGTATTGTTCAAAATTTTTTTCTTAAAATCGATCGAAATTTATCACAACTTTTAAACCGTTCAATTTAAAAACGATCGATTTCCATCACACACTGATTGTTTTTATAAATTCCTTTTCCTGCCCTTAACTTTTTTTCAATTATTTAAGATTTTTTTTTAATTTATACAAAGGAACTAAATTATATAATAATAAAAAAGAAATGCTATTTATTTAGACTGAATGATTATATAATATTCATATAACAATTAATTCAGCTTTTTATTATTATTAGATTTTTAATAAATTCTTAAAATGAATGTTTTTGAAATATGATAAAAAAATATTTTTTTATAGCCTGCAATAAATTCTTTGTTGTAAATATAAATATTTCTACTTTTAAATGAAATAACCAAAATTACATTTTCCCAACAAGTAGTACTTATTGTCGTAAACAATTAAAAAAGCAAATATGCAAAAACAAAATGTATTTAAAATATTAAATAAAACATATTTCCTCTTCTAAAAAAAGTGTAATTTATTTCTTCTAATGCGATTAATTAAGCAAAGGTAAATATTATATAGTACAGAATCAAAATATTGTAAATAAATCTGCAATTTTTAATCGCCTGTTAGCCGCAAAAGAAAAAAAGGAGTGCGCACAAAAAAATGGTGCACACTTTAAGACATAAATTTTACTATACGTAAAAAATTGAAGCCGTAAATTGGTTTATATTTGTCATTATTTTAAATAAATATGTGCTAACTTTTGTTGTAATACCATAATTATTATTTTTTTTTTTTTTTTAATGGAAATAAAAAAATTCATGGAAATATATACATAATTCAAATTTATAATGAAAATCCATATCGACCATGCAAAACAAATGATAAAAATACATGTGTGTCGTGAAGTAAAGTTTCTCGAATCAACAACAATATAAGGAGTTAGTGATCACTGAAAGGAAACCTGGAAGTTGAAAAAAGTAGATTTTCAGGCTGCAGGCAAGCACACCAAATAATACAAATTTTAAAAGAAAATCCTTATATTTCATGAAAAAAGCAGCTAATTCATTAAATAGCTCTGAATGTCGGCAAAATTAAAAAAAGTTGACCGATAACATATAAAGTACAAATATCCCATGATAGGACAGGGGGTGGACCTCCAAAGTTGGTCACCTCGTATACGAAAAATTTTTGGAAAATCTCCAAAATTTTATTTAAAATTTGATTGAAAGAAATTTTACACATAGATATTTAGACCGAAGTAAAATTTTGATCCATTTTTGGACACGTTTTTTTTTTAATTTAACTTGTCGGGCTCAATTTGAGTTCTAAAAATTGTCTATAATATTCTCCGGATTCTGTACAAAATTCTAAATAATTTTCGTGGAAGAACCATATACCTATGTGGTTTCGATAAAAAGTTATATTATTTTGAAGTAGAAAATTAAAAAAATGTGATATTTTGTGATTTTTCTCAAAAAGTTGATGACATTTTTTCACTTCAAGATCCATTATTTTCCTCTGGACCATACATTTTTTATGTTTGTAAAAGAATGCTTAACGTAAATGCATGTAAAGGAAATCTCAGGGCATTTAGGGTAACAGTCTCCCCGCTAGCCCTATCAGAATTTTGTTAATTTTAATTTATTTGTGGTCCTCAAAAATGTCAAAGCTGATTTAGGTATGTAATCAATATGTTTATTTAGGTATGTAATCAATATGTTTGCTAAACACACATAAAATAATTAATAAGCCACGGCTCTGATAACGACAGGGTGACCATTTTACCGAAAAAAGTAAATTTTTAAAACTGGTATTTTGGGTATTTCAGAATAAAAAAGTGGGAATCTATGTTCTTGTTTTAAGGACAGCTTTTTTGTATTGTACAAAAATTTTATAATGATAGCTTTACTTATAGATTTTATTTAAGCTCAAATATATAAAATTGACTTTGTTCAGTAAAATGGTCACACTGTCGTTATCAGAGGTGTGGCTTATTAGAAATATAAAAAAATGTATAGTCCAGAGGAAAATATTGGATTTAAAGAAATGTGACCAACTTTTTGAGAAAAATTACAAAAAATCACATTTTTTTAAATTTTCTACTTTAAAATAATATAACTTTTTATCGGAACCACATGATTCTTCTAAGAAAATTTTTAGAATTTTGTACAGAATCCAGATATTTTAGAAAAATTTTAGGTGCCGCCAATTTAAAAAAAAACTAAAAAAAACATGTCCAAAAATGGGTCAAAATTTTACTTCGGTCTAAATAACTCTTAAAGTTAAAGAGATATCTCAAACATATAAGTGTATTTTTTGTAAAGAATTATAAGGACTATCTATGTGCAAATTTTTTTTCAATCAAATCATAAATGAAATTTTGGCTATTTTTTAAAAAATTTTCATACCCGAGGTGACCAACTTTGGTGGTTCACTCCCTGTCCCCCAGGCCCGTTAAGAAGCTGTGCTCCACCAAATCAATTGGAATACACCTCAGGATTGGTCATGTTCTAAAGTTAGAGAATTATTTACAAAAAAAAAATCGTTTTGGGACCACTGTGCAAACGAAAGGATACTAGCTTTTTAAGTAATTTAAAAAGATTATGTTCAAATACATATTGAGACTTGAATTGCTCTAAACATCACAAAAACTTGGGCTATCATGGTCAGAATAATTTCTGTGCACCAGGTTTTATAATACTTTATAATTTGTTGCTTAATTATGTTCAATATTTAGATGGCATTCAGATGATCATTTATAATAAAATTGTACACAGTTTTTAATTAATAATTAATTTACTTTTATTTGTATTATAGTGATCTCATGGTTATATTTTAGTTAAATTTTGCGAAAAAAATATTTCGCAACTTTTAATTGCCTAACAATATCAGTGAAAAAATATAAGAAATTTTTCATGAATTCTATAAACTTTATATACAATTAGTTAGAACTAACTACTTTTTTCCACTTAATAGTCAAATTTATTGAAATTTAAAATGTATAATTCTTTCTCCCAAATGTACACGTAATAATTATTATTCGTTCCATTTGAAATTAAACAGCAATTTTTACACAAAATGTCCAACATTTTTTTTCTCCATTGTTCCTATTTTTAATACAATATAGTAATTACGACTCCGACCACTATAATAATTTAGACACATATTACTTGAACATATATCAGTTAGGTTGTGAAAGAATCACGAAAATATATTTATTAGTTTCTGAGTTATTGCATTTTGAAAGTGACAATAAGCACTTCGGACCACCTTTTAAATTCTATTTATTGGCGGACTTTTTACAATATCCTGGTCAAGAATTCTTTATTGCAAATGTTATGATATATACAGTAGATAAATATCGTGTAAAAACCACAAATATGTTCTAAAAAAATGATTTTATGCGTATTAAATTTGTAGTAAAAAACGACAAATATGCTCTAAAAACTCCAAAATATCCACTTAAAAAATATGTCTTTCGTTAAAACAAAGTGTTTTATTATTAGATATTTTAATGTTATAAAATAAGGCAAAACTGAAATTTATCAACTGTGTGAAAATTTTTTTCCCAATTTTTTATTATATCACAAATAAACGTTATTGATCTTTAATTTGCTTTTCGATCTAATTCTAGAAATTATTATTAATTCAGAAATTATCAAAATTATCAACAACATAAGCAGCACTCAACATGCTTATCTGTAGGATAAATCCGTTGAGGGTGCATTTTATGATGTGCTGAACTACAAAGAACGTGGACTTCAGCATAGGGATTTCACCATGGCTGCGTTTTTGGATATCGAAGTGCGTTCAATAATATCACTATTGAAGCTATCAGGCAATCGCTAGCGGATCTTAACATATACGATTTCCAGGTCAAATGGATAGTTCTCATGCTAACCAGTAGAATTATCAATTCGAGCTTGGTTAAGGTATGTTTAAAGAAGTTTGTGGAATGCTCTCACCTCTATGGTCGCTATTGGCTGTCAATGTCATTCTACGTCAGTTTGACATCATGGTCGGAAAATAGCGGCCACCCTTTGTCAGATCACTGACAAAGGGACGTGATCATACTGGTGACAGAACAATTTTTTCTCAAGATCAGTGAGAACATGAATTCGGCGCTTGGTGAGCTGTCTTTGTAGATCACTGACAAAGGGTTGGGAGTGAATCCTGCTAAGACTGAGATAGTTCTGTTTACAAGAAAGTACAAGGTTGACAAATTTAGGCTACCGGTACTAAGTGGAACAGAATTAAAGTTATCTGACTCGAAAAAATATCTGCGCTTCAATGGGCATGACAAGTGCCTTGAAAAGCTCATCGCAGGCGACTCTGGTCGTCATACTTCATCTCCTACTCATTGAGAAGTTTGTGAGGGATATGGCGGCAAGGAATTTGCTAAGACTAAGGGAACTAGGACTATTAGGTTCATAAAGGACAAGTCATTCCAGTATTGTATACGAAGACAACTATGTTGAGTATAATCTATGTCCGATGGGTACTATATGGCCACTGAAATTGATTTAGAGGAAACATTTGCTGTGGAGATTCCTGATAGATATAGTCAGATTCTGAGAAACTGCACGAAGGCTGTGCAGTTTTTACAGTTGGTTCGAAAATGGATATTGGTACTGGAGCAGTCGTCTACATTATGGGTACGGAAGCTAAGAGCTCGTATAGACTTCCTGATGGCTGCAGTGTTTTTCAGGTTGAGATCCTGGATATACCTTAAAGAGTTAAATATGCTTTAAAAATCGCTAAATGCAAAAATATACCGTTAAGGGTAAAATATGCACTTACAAATCGTTGCCAAAATGCTTTATTTTTTCTGAGCGACAACTTCAAACGATGTAATCTAAGCGTACAAAATAAAAAGTTGATCCATATTATGAGTTATCGTTTAATTAAAATATATATTTTTTTTTTATTTATATCATATCGCTTATTTGCAGCAAAAGGTTCTTAACTCAAAGATCTAGAGTTTTAATCTGAATAGTATAAAATATTCCCTTTTGTATAATTAAATTACAAATTAGATTCATATTAAACACAACATATAATTTTGAATACCTTCTTTATTTTCCAATTCTTCAATAGAAAATTTTAAAATATTATCTGGTTTTTGTGACCATTGTTTAAAATAATTCTTCTTAACATCATACCAAGCTTTTTGGTAATCCTTAGCTAAAAATTTACAATCAAAATAAGTTTTGGACTCTAAATTCCCTAATACAGATGATAGTTCTGGTTTTAACTTTATAAAATTTAAAAATTCTTTAAATAAAAAGTATTTGGAAATTCTTAAAGCGGCTTGAGGACTTTGTATCTTTTTCAAAGTAATACCTTGTCTTTTGCCATTCACCGATATTTCATAAGGTCTATAAATATAAGAATATTTTTTAATTACATACTTTCTGGTAGAAAGTAGTAGTAGAATGTTTCTACTATTTTTATATATAAAAACAAAACTTACTTTATGATCTCCGGTATTTTACACCAAACTAGACCATTAGGGGAAGGATGTTTTGAACCGACTTGAACGTAGGGAAATTCTGGTTTATTGCAAATTCTAATATTAGGTTTATGTAGTCTATATTTCGTATTTGTATAATCATTATTTTGAAAACGTTTCCATATAGCCCTTTCTAAAGAATTAACATCATTTTCACCCCAAAAGTTTAGGGTAATAAAATATATGGGTTCGCTTAGCACGAAATCCAATAGAGCTCCCTGTACACCCATTATTTGCCATTTAGCTATTTTGTCACTACAGCTCATGGATAAAGTACATTCTCCCCTTCCCGGTTTAGTTCTTACAGCTCCAATTAACTGTTCCATAGCATCACTATATTGTGAACCAATAAGTTTAGCACCAGTATATACACTATCTACAATACAACCCACATTTGTATCATCAATCTTTACCTCTTCCAATTTACTACGTTTCTTAACTGGTTCTTCTAAACTCTGGTCAGTTTTATTCTCAGCAATTATGCAGGCATCACCACAAGGTGTTTGTGTACTCAAGAAATGAAATGAAAATTCAGGTTTTAATTGAAATTTTTGACTATCGGGTATCCATTCAAATATGCTTTCATTTTCTTTCTCTAAGGATTTATTTAGTTGATAATACATATACCTTAGCAGACCTCTTCTAGCCATTACCTCTGCATGTGAGTCATTAAGTATTAAGCCTTGAGGACATAATTTACTTTTTCCAATACATTTAGTACCACAGCCAAGAGAAATTACTTCTCCCTCACCAGTTCGTAAATTGTGTAAAACTACACCAGCTAATATGGTCCATTCGTTCTTATTTGGTTTACCGGTTTTTGGTAGATTTTTAAATTTTTCAAAACATAATTGAGCTACCAATTCCGCCGAAAGACCTCGCAGTGGAGAGGAATTGTCGTAAGTCATGGTAAAAATTTAAGTTTTCCTAAAAATAAATACACGTTTGTAGAAAATGTAAACAAAACTTTTTGATTTTTTTTATTATTCACTGGAAACTGATGACACGTTGATATCTCATAAATAAAGTTGCCAGATGAATGGACTATTTGAAAAATACGTTAAATTTTAATAAATTTCAAATTTAATATTTCTCCTATACACAAAAAAGACATAATTAGAATATTATAAATCTTATCGCAAATAAGATCTAAGTTTAAAAAATCCACCAATTTTCACAAAAAGAACTACTTAAACAAATTATCTGTTCTTAAAAAAAGTCATATTAAAAATAGAAAAAACAATCAATTAAAAAGATATCTAAAATAAAAAAGATCCAAAATTATTTTTTTTAAATATATATACTTTTCACCAAAAAAATGTGCACTGATGAGCTAAATGTAGAAAAAATATTTTTCTTTGCATATTCTAGCAGTCCATCTGAAAAATAAACAAGTAATTTAAGAGAAATATGAAAAGTTATGTAATAAAATCGAATAGAAAGTGATTTAAATCTAATTTTTTATCAATAATGAAAGCGACAAAATAAATACATCACACATTATTTTCGATTCGTTTTCGAAATTGTTTTCTATCACATATCTGTATAGAATCAATACTTTTTAAAACCAATTAACTAACTGATTTTTTTGACATAAACCGAAAATATTTTTTAGTCTTATATTTTTTCAGTAAATAGTTAACATTAAAAAAAACTGTCGGAGATTTAACCGAAAGAACTTAAGATATCTCTTATAAATTCTCAAAAAAATACCAATTTGTAAATTAACACATTTTTCATAAAGGTTCAAAATTGCCTATTCTATATATGCCTAAGAAATACTTATTTAAAAAAGTATTATTTTTAAACAATAACAATTTTCAAAAAAGTATATATATTCCAAAAAAAAGACCTAAAAATACTCGAATTTAAAAAAAATAATATTATTGAGATACATTTATCAAAAATTATTAATCTAGTATTGAATATTGCAAAAAATTAAAAACCAATTGAAATTATGCTAAAAAATATATATTTTACATAATTTCATAGCAATAAAGCGAGCAAATGCTTCCAAAAAAGAAATCGGCGGCAGCTTATGCAGCATTTCACACCGACTTTTAATCGGCTGCACCCCGATTTTTCATCGGTTTAGGATTTTTTTTTTCGCCTCAGCCGCAATAAAACTACATAACTATATTCTTATAAATTTTGATTAATTTTGGTTTTTTTTAATTTTGGATATAATTTTTTAGTTTATCGAAAAAATAAATAGTATTTACTTTTGCTTTATTCATAATTGCCCAATTGACAAGGTGAATACATAAGGAGTTAAGGTATATGGACATGTTAGATAGATAGATAGAAGGTAGATGTGATACCAGATAGTACCACATCTCCACCCAGAGACCGATCCCGGTCCATTGTGAGTCCCTTCAACAGAATAGTTGTGAAATAAGAGTATAGAATATATAAAATTGAAAATACAGAGTACAGAAAAAGTAAAGTGAAAGATAAAAAGGGAATAGAAATGTAGCGAATCACAGAGGGGGACCAGCAATGCCACCAATCCCCCTAGGGTCAAACCCCTGATTCTCCCTCAAGCAGCCAATTCCCATGACGAAGCCTATGATGTCAACAAGATCCACGTCCCGAACGTCACCTAGCCCGTCGAGGAACTGTCTACCCAGCCACTTCATCCTACGATGCTGTAATCGCGGACAATGGCACACAATGTGCTCAATAGACTCGGTCTCATCGATGTCCTCACACAGTCTGCAAAAATCAGAACTGTTAGCGTCCATTCTAGACCTCATCTTCCCTATCAGACAGTGACCCGTTATGGCCCCTATCATGACCCTCAAGCTCTTCCTATTCATGCCCAGGAGAGTGGTAGTGTCTGCCTTGTCCAATACCGGCCATATCGCCCTCGACACCTTGCAGTCCTCCCTACTTTCCCAAGCCGAATTGGTTCTGACCAAGATCCAATCATTGATCTTCCCATAGAAGAAACTTAGTGGTGGTTTCACATATGTCTCTCTCTCCGAGACGTTCTCTGCCGCACCTTGCCTTGCCAGTTCATCAGCCAATTCGTTGCCTGAAATATTGCAATGGCCAGGCACCCAGCAGAGTCTCACCATGTAGTCCTCCATCAACTCTCTCAGTGTCTTCCTACAGGCAGCCACCAGCCTGGATCTCACTAAATGTATCCCCAAGGCCTTTAGAGCCGCCTGACTGTCCACATAGAGAGTGACCTCGGTACCTCTCGCAATGTTTTGCCTGATCATCTCCGCGGCCCTCAGGATGCCGAGAATCTCAGCCTGAAAAACACTGCACTCATCAGGGAGTCTAAAAGAGCCCTTAAAATTCGTGCCCATAATATAGACCCCCGCCCCGGTACCCTCGACCATCTTTGATCCGTCCGTGAACACTGCGCAACCCTCATATAGTCTCTCAGTGCCGGACCAGACCTCCCTATCAGGTATCACCACGACAGGACCTACTCCAAAGTCCGATTCAGTGGCCATGTAATCTGATGCCCCCGCAGAGCTCAGATTAACCTCACCGTAACTGATCTCGTAAATGACCTTGGAGTGACCTGCTCTTGATGAGCCTAATAATCCCAATTCCCTAAGTCTCAGTAGACATGTTATATGTATATCATTAAAATGAAATGATATCGATATAATTTAGATCCCACATGTATTAATTATTCATAAAATTATTCAAAAAAACATATCGAATTTTTAAAGACTCTTTAACTTAGAACGAGCGGACAAAATTTTTTTATATTACTACAAATTCAAGGAAAAAAATATATTGAATCTGTATCAAAATTACTTAAAAAACAATAATTCCGGTGATCTTGATTTATGCCGTGTTTCATTTTTTTTTATAGATATATATAATTTATAGTAAAGTAATTTTTAAATCAGTTTCATATCCTATAAAATTTTTTTTCCATTATTTAAAATCTGATATTACAATTCAATTAAACAAACTATTGGCAACACTATTAAAAAAATTTTGGTCTGACATTCACGCTGATATGGTACCACAATTGATTAATTCGCAACAACTACCTCGTAAAAACAGTTGCAAATGTAAAATTCTTTAACATTTTTCGAGCTATTGTAATTATTCATAAAAATTAAATGCTGTGGATATATTTGAAATAAAATTAATATTTAAAATAAATAAATAATGCTCTAACAATGACATTAACCGAAACATATCGTTCATGTTGGCTAATAGCCACATTTGGTCTGATTCTATTCATCGGAGGAGCGGGTGTGCTATTTTGGAACGAGGTAAAAATAAATCTTACATTGTTATAGATTATTAAAAAAATCATAAATTCCATATGCTACACAAAAAAGGGAAGAGCTGTTCATACTATTATGTCATTGGATGAAGCCTTGGAAGATGCTGTAACTTTAGATGCCACAGCGGAAGATATCGAACCCATATACAATAATCGTATTGTACATATTTCTGGACCAATTATAGTAGGTGAACCTTTAACCGAACCCGATTATAATATTCAAGTATTGGCAGTAAAACTCAAAAGACGTGTGCAAATGTATCAATGGGTGGAAGAGACAGTGTAGGTCTATGTTATTTGTGTACAATACATGTTAATTCTAATTTATTTGTGAATATTTTTTTTCTTAGAGAACATAATTATGGAGAGAGTGTGGCTTCCGTACACACCGAGGATCGTACTTATTATTATACCCGTGATTGGCGTGACAAACTAATCGACTCTCGATCATTTTATATACAAACCGGCCATCAGAACCCCAAGCAGTTTCCCATTGAATCGGAAACCCAAGTAGCTGATGCTGTTTATGTAGGCCGTTTCGAATTGGGCAATGCTATCAAAGATAAATTCAATAACTATGTAGAATTAACTTCGGATACTAGACCAGAGGATCCTTCCATTAAATTGCATTTAGGTCTTTATTACCATACTAATGATATATTCAATCCAGAAATTGGTGATATACGCATCTTATTCTCCTTTGCTGGCATGGAAGGTGAAATGGTGAGATTTTTTTTCGATAAATTTAGATTTATAACTAACTTTTTATAAAATTTTAGTATACAATTGTGGGAAAATTGGTGAAGAATAAAATTGAGCCTTATCGAACTAGTCGAGGAGTTAATATACTTTTAGTATATCCTGGAGAATTGTCTTTAACAGAGGTATTCAAGAAAGAACATCATGCACAACGCTTAACAACCTGGGGTTTCCGTTTTATGGGTTGGGTTTTGGTATTTTTCGGTGTTACTTGTACTTCAACATTGCTACATGTTATATGTGAGTATTCTTCAAATACAAAATTATTAAACACATATTTATGGAAATATTTGAGTAAACCACAAATCCCACAAGTAGTATGGATTTTTTCCACAAAGCTTTTTTAATAATATTAAATTTTTAAAGTAAATTTAACGAAATTTAAACTTAGTTTCTAAAGATAATAACTGGTAATTATTTATATTTAACTCAAATATTTTGAAATCCTTTACTATTTTTTGTTGTAATACCATAATTTTAATTTCTTTCAGTGTCCCGTATACAAATTCTCTCCTCGTTGGCGCCCGACCCAAGATTTCCAGTCGGTACTAATGTGTTACTTTCATTATCGATGGCTCTTGTAATAGCGGCTGTAGCTTGGATTTTACATCGACCAATGGTTGGTGCTGGTTTAATGTTTGCAGCTGCCTCTCCATTTGTGTGGTTTGCCAGAGGTGTAACAAATTATCAAAGAGTAAATTAAAACAGTAAAATTATATTTTGCTTTTAATTTCAACCTAATGAACAATTATTTTTACTTATTTTCTTATTTTGTACTAATGTTAAGATCTCCCTGAATTTTAGCGTACATTTTTTTTATAGAATTTTAAATAATTGTTAAAGATTTTAAATTATTTTCTAATTAGAATTTATTTATTAAAACCAAAAATAAACACAAAATAATATCAATTTTTGGCTTTAAATTAAATTAAAAGTTTATTTTATATATTATCAAACTTATTTGTGAATTTTGAACTTCGAAATGTTAATGAGATATGAAGTAAACAATTTCTTCAGGACTTTTGTATATCAATTAATTATATAAGATGGTCATAAAATTGATCTCAGTGGCGCTGATCGCAAAAATTTTGGTAATACATTTTTATCTCTTAAACTACTGGAACAGATTGAATTGAAATATATGAGAGAGTTTTAGAAGAGAAACTAAGCTTTCAGAAAAAAAATTCTTTTTGTCACCCTGTAATAATACGAGAAAAACTAAAGGGTGCAAAAGTTGACCACCCCGAGTATAGAAAAATTTAAAAAATCGTAACTTCTTAAATTCAAGTCGGATTTTAGAGAAAAAAAAACTTTATAAGATGAAGAAAAAATATGCTAACTCACATATAATATCCCTTATGGTTCAAAAAATATTTGCGTTTGAATTTGGAAATTAAAAAAATTTTTACCTTGCCTTGGATTTTTTCAAACAATTTCCGTAATGTAGGTGACAAATTTTTCCAAATGCATTCCAAAATAAAAAGACGAAAATTTGTTTGAAATATCTAAATTCGTGTAGGCGTGAATATATATATATATATATATATATATATATATAATGTATATATATTTTTGAATTTATATATATATATATATATATATAAAATATATATATAATTTTGAATTTATATATATATATATATATATATATATATATATATATATATATATATATATATATATATATATATATATATTTGATTTTTTTTTTTAATAATTAACCTAGAGCATGAAATTAAAGATACGAATATATGGTCCTAAGTGAATGAAAATCCATAAGAGGGAATTTGTGGTACTTTTTTGTTCTAATTGTACTTTTTGAATTTTCTATAATATTGAACGAAGAAACATGAAATTAAAGGTCCTATGTGGATAATAATTCACGAGGGGGTCTTAGTGGTATTTTTCGTTCTTCTAATGGTATTTTTTGAATTTTCTATAATATTTAACCTAAAGAAATTAATTTAAAGATACATTATCTTTTCTTCTAAAGCAAAAACACAGAAATAAATTTAAAAGAGTATATTTCTTTATCAGAAATATACCAAACTTTTTGAAAATCCTATTATTTATTTTACTTTTTAGTACTTTTTTAACTTAAATTTTTAAAAAGTTTACTATTGGTAATGCCTAAACAATACCTCAACATGTTTAGAAATTTGAAGCATTTAAAACGATACTTCATGCATCTCCTAAACTGTGAAGTTTAATAAAAAAAAAATAATTTTCAACCAAAAAAAAAAAAATAGTTTAAAATTTTATAAATTTGATTTTTAAGTGGGTGATATATATATTTTGGAAGTAGTGCTATTTAATAACGAACTCATAAAGGGTTACGAAGTGGTGCGATATCCCACTCCTTGGATATTCCTTATTTAAATATAGTCCTGGAGGCATAAAATTGGAATCATTAGAAAGTGCGATTGAGATGAAGAGAGATAGGAATTAGTTTAATTTTACGGTTTTTTTTTTCACTTTTGGCATTACATATTGTTTTTTTTTTTAAATAAAAAAGCTACAGAGTTTATATCTGATCTCTGTAGCAGTCCCACAAGTCCACTAACATAGTGGCGGGTTAAATGCTAGCGTAATATAAATTTCAAAAAATAAGGATTAAAAATGGATAATAAAGGATATTTATTTGATTGAGAATTTCATCCTACGTCCAGGATTGGTCGAAAATGGTGTCATTTTCAAATTTTTCAAATTTAGAAAATTGTTTTAATAATTACATATATATATACAGATTTATTTAATACTGTAGTTTACCTCGTATTCATACAGGGTGACAAAAAAGATGATTTTTCTGAAAGCTTAGGTCCTCCTTTATAACTCCCTCATGCATTTCAATTCGAGACGTCCAGTAGTTTAGAAGATACAAATTTATTAACAAAATAATCGCGATCGGTCCCACTGAGCACTGCTAAATTAATATATTTTTTTTAGTATCTGATTCTATTTTTATATTATATTTTCGGAACTTTTTTTACATCTTTTATACACATTTTCCATATATCTATATTACATAGTTAAGTTAAACTTTTACACATCTTTGCAATCTTTATGATAACTTTTGTTAAAGATAAAAAATTGGAACAATGCAACAAATAATTTTATATGCAAATTATTCACTTACATGGAATTTCCAAATCAAACCTTTAAAAGGGTAAACTGAGACCAAAAAAAAAAATATATTTACATTTTTCTAAATGACTGTAATTTTCAATTATAACTGCTAAAAGCACTAGCATTCCTACTGTTATTATCGGTAGCATCATTCGATGCACCAGTTGTAGAACCATCATTAATTAGCATATTATTGACTTCAGTGGAAGTTGCATGTGCCGACGGTTCATTTGTATTTTGTTCTAAAGACTGTGTAGCATTTGTACTATTTGTGGTAGTACTTATAGTATTTGGACTTTGAGGCTTCTCTTGGCTGCTATCATCGTTTTGAGTTTCCTCAAAACGTACATATGGCTCCAAGGCATTTAATTGCATAGAACCACGATGTAAACTGCCCGATTCAGCTTCGAAAAGGATATCGTTTATAAACTTTTCAGCCAGCAGACGTTGTTCTCGAGGCAATCGCTTTAATTTATGAGTCCAGGTGCGTGCTATGGACTCTTCTTCGGGATAGGTAGAGGATAAATAGTCGCATGCCATATTAAGCATTTCATTGGGAGGCGAAGTAGAATTTTGTGTTGTAGGTGTAGCTACTTTCAAGCGTTTGTTGACATTGAAGCCCGCACTTGAAGGAGGTGTTTGATATTGTGCTACATTAGCGCTGCCACCATCCATATGACCTTGTATGCCTCCGGGCAAACCTATAGGTGATGTTGTATTGTGGTTGGAGTTTTGATCTGTTCTCTGTTGTTGGCCGTTTGTGATATTACTGTTATTTTGATGACCAAATGATTTGTGAAACATTTCCGTTATACTCATGGGAGAGGTGTTTCCCTTGCTCATTAAATAACCATAAGGAGCATTATCCAAAAAATGTCCAGCATGTGCAGACTCACTGAAAGCATTATAGGCAGAAGGAGTAGTGGAAGATGTTTCATGCTTAATAATAGAAGTATCGATGGCCAAAAATTTCTCAGCATTACGTAGAAAATCCAATTCATAAAATGTCCAACATCTGGGCTGATAGTGATTGCCTTGTTTTCGAGCAGTTTCCACAACTTTTAACTCTTTGCGATAATTTGTACGCAAAGTGTTTATCTTTTTCTTAACGTCTTCTAAAGTTGCATCACGTTTTAAATACCTATAGATGGGTACCAACTGTTGATAAGCATCGGCCCGTTTATCACGATTAGTGTAGTCCCTCAAAGAAGTGTCCCATAATATTGGCAAATTGTGATAGGTTTGTATGAATACTTTCAAATAATGACGGTGTTCCTCAGAAACACTAAACGATTTCGAGGATTGGTTTTGTTGTGTTGCTTGAGAATGTTGCTGCTGTTGTTGTTGTTGCGTACTAACTGCTGCTACTTGTGGTAGAAATTTGTCCATCATTTTGAAAAAGTGTTTTGAATTTGTCGTTCGTAATGACCGTTATTTTTTATACTTTGTTGATAAATTGATGCAATTATGCTCTCCGGTTTTTGAATAAATTATGAAATTGTTTACTTTTTTGGATGAAAATAAACAGTACAAGAGTATGTGTGCAGTGGATTTGTGTTGTTATTGATAAACTGTCAGTAGTGAGTTTGACAAATTGCCACATTGAAGGTTTTCATTTTCTTCAATTATTTACTAAGTGCCATCATATGTTAAATGGCAAGAACTAAGCTACTGTTCGATAGATGTCACTTTTCACAACAAGTTTGTTATAATTTTGTTATTTTTCACCACTTTGGGACGAAAGTTGCCAATAGCTGAAAATAAACGTGTTGTTAACGGTCTAATAATCGAACGACATTTTTAAATAATGTAAATTAATTCGATCAGGAGAAATAATACATATTATCTTTTAATTATTTTAGACCCTTATTTATATTATGTTCACATACATTAGTTTTTGACTTTTTTTTTTAAAACACATTGAGTTTAAACATCACATGTCATTTTATTGTATTTTTCCCTTTGGCCTATTTTTCGTTTGCCAAAATATTTTCACAAATTTTTGATTTAAATAAAAATTTCACACGCAAACAAAAAATAAGATTTTTAAACAAATAAAATTTATGAACAAATATAAATTTCATTCACAATTCTTACTTTTTTTTTTTTTTTTGTTTTTAATCTGTTTGATAATATATACAAATTTTTTTCATCAAATTTCTATGTACTCAAAATATTAAAAATTTCTTCCCTGTATGGAAATTTAGTATTTTTTTGTATGTTAAATAAACAATTCGAATCGAGAAGTTTTTTGTCTTTGAAATACATGAAAACCAAATCAATTTCTTTGTGTTTTTTGAGAAAACTCTCGTTTTTTCAAAAAACCTCTATATGTAAACATAGCATTAGATATGGAATACTATTTTGTTTTCAAAAATTAACTGTTTAAAGAAGTTTAATTTTAAAGTTTTTGCAAAATTATTTTTGTTATTATTATGGGCATTAAAATAAAGATCTACATTCGTATTCAGAAAAAAAAAATAATTTATGTTTAAAGCACAAACTAGCTAAAACACAATTTAATTCTTCAAGTTTTTATGTTGGCAATTGTTAAATTATATCTCTCTCTTTAAAATGTTAAATGTTAAATTTATTTCGCAATAAATATTTAAATGCAAAGTTGAGCAATAATGTTTAATATAAGATTTAAAATTTATTGTTCTTTATTGTGCAAAATGAAATAATATTGTTTTATAAAGGTAAAAAATAAAAAACGGTTAAAAAATAAAATTTTCGATAAAAAAGGCAATTTAAAATTTAAATTTCTTATGTACGTGTTCTACACCCGTTAACATAAAGTTGGAAATAATTTTTTTCCCGTTATTCTGTTATGTAGACGTAGAGTTATGTAGACAACCATAGAATACAACTAGAAATTTATGTGGGACAAAAACCTAATTCAGTTGTCAGTTTGAACCGCCTCCCACATAAACTACTAGTTGTATGACTGGGCAAGACAATTTCTCTTGCTGAAATTCTGATTTCGCGTGAGAAAGAGAGAAAGCTAGAAAGAATATGAAAGGGTACAAACTTGCCTGTACTTTGAAATTCGCTTTGCTTTTCATTTTCATACTTTAAAACAAAAACAAATCAAGGCAATTAAATCAAGAATTGCTGAAGTAAAATATTGTGAGTGAATATAAAACCAAGTTCAAAAGATAAAAAAATAATTTCGGCAAGAAAAAATGCTGTGTGTAATCCTAGACTATTCTACGTTGACAAACCTTCTCAGTTTCTCTCTCATTTATATTGTCAGTGTTGTGAATAGTTAGAATAAATTATTCGTTAACTGTTTTATTCCATTATTATTTTTGATGCTTTATTACGTTTTTGATGACAAATAGGATTTTTATTTTAAAAAGAAATATCATTATTTAGCTTATGTAAATATAATTATGTATAAAATAAATACTTTCATTTCATTTTTGTGTTAGTTGTAATTATAACTAACCGAATAAGAAATATTTTGTGATAAAATTAATATCACTTTTTCATGTATGATTTCATTTACATTATTTTTGTTAAAATTTAACTATTTTAATAACTTTTTATGTTAACATGGGTAATTTTTAATCCAGATTTGATGCATTATATTAATGGCATCTTAATCTAATACTTGTACCTATAAATGTACTATTTGGAATTACATGGAAACAGCTAATAACGAAAAAGTCGAACATACATTTGTGATTGTGGCGAACAGTTGGTTGACATGCGGGCAGCAGGAATGTTGATATTTTCATCCAGAAGCACTCGAAATAGACTTTTTCCCGATTTATTGCAAAAATAGCTTAAAATTAACATATGTGCGGAAAATATTTTTCTATTCCGGAATTCAGTTTATACGCTTTTAAATAGTTACAATCTTATCTTAACATCCGGAAATTAAAAATGTGACATTTTTGTCAAAAATTTACGCCTGAATACAAAAAAAAAAAAAAAAACAAATGTGTTTCTTGAAGTATATATGTAACGGAAATAATCTTAAAGCAGCTTTAAAGTAGGGTCGAATCTACTTTAAAATATTTATAGTTAACAATGACTTACTACGTTCAGCGAATCATCGTTTTTTTAACTTTAAGAAATTTTGCTTAACAATGGTTAGTAAAGCTGTTTTTTAATACGGCTGAATGTTTTTATTACAAGCCATTAATAAACTATTATTAAATCCCATAATAAACTTCATGGTACAACTACAACACCAAAAAAAAAAAACTCCATGTATTTCGTTTTTGCATTAAAATCTCATGTCAACTTTAAATTTGACATTTCACATGTTTGTTTATAAAAAAAACATTTAACATTTCACGTAATAAAAAAAAGTAATAAGACGCAAAAATCCTAAGTCTACAACTGAGATTAACGTTAAAATAATATGTGAGATAACGCCGGTAGAAGAGAGTAACATTTTTTTTATATTATATTAAATCTTAAATAAGAGCTACATGTATTTTAATAAATCCTATAAGATATCATTATTTTCAATCAACTCTCGTGTATGTGTATTTTTTTGAAAGTTCATCTTATATGATAGTTGTGTAGAGAAATCTCATCACAACAGTCTCATAATACATCTTGTAATACTAACATTTGAATCTACAAATGAAATAATTCTCTCAGAGAGCCAATTTGACACTCTCTGTTTACGTTTAGATGGGCCGCCATATTGCTGCCAAAAAGAAAAAAATTCACAATTGTTTAATGTCGTTTTCTGATTAATCTACCTCGATAAACTTTAGAATTTTTTGCAAAACGGCAACATTACTTTTTCGTTAAACTCAACCCTTCATAACAGTACAGAGTTGCATTATTTGGGCCGCCATTTTTGCCAACAAACAGCTGTCAATATGAAAAACATCGCCGACAGAACAAACACAAACAAAAAACATCGCAAACGATCGTTGGAATTTCAATTTTTCTATGTCCGCGTGTAGTTTATTATTCGTCGCCGCCAACGCCGTTGTTTTTACGTACAATAATAAGACAAAAATACAATAAAAGGGAGAATTTAAATAAATTAAATTTTAATTATTTATGAGACGGATTATGACAAATTAATAGCAATTAACAGAAAAAAGTAACAAAAAAAAAAATCAAATAAGAAAAAATAAGTAAAATGTAGAAAAAATAAGTAAAAATAAAAAAGGAATTGAATGAAACAAAAAAAAGTGTCCTTGAAGTTTGATTACAAAACAGATAAATTTAATAAAACATTTTTGGATAAAATTAAGGAATTCCTGTGAAATCATTAATAATTTAGAAAAGAATTTACATAAAAAGTGTTTGGTGTTTTAGTTTTTTTTACTTCTTTCCATCTGTCCTTTTAGTGACTGGTTGTTTATGTGAAGAACTAGAAGCAGCAAAAAAAAAAAAAAGGAACAAAAGAAAACAAAAAAAAAATTTAATTGTTAAAAATAAATACAAATAAATATATAAGGATAAAACACAACATTCCTTTAGTTTATTGCCTTGTGTGTTATAAAAAAAAAAAAAGAAAACAACAATTATAAAAAGCGGCGTTAAAATTTTGTATAATATATAAAAATCTCTTTCCTAGAAGCGAGTCGTACTGAACAATCTTAATACAAAACGTATTTGTGCAATTTTCAGTCTTCATAGTGATTAAAAATATTCTTACTCGTTTCTTGATTTGAATTGAAAAAAGTTAACTAAATATTTAAATTGCTTGTACTGTATATACTATGAAAATAAATAATTTTCTTATATTTATTAACAATGACTTCTCTGTGAGAAGTTATTGAATTCGGTTTTGCATTATTTTATTTATTTTTTGTTACAATAGTATTACAGTTTGAGAAGAGCACAGGAATTGCATCGATTCAAAATGGAAACAATAGAGGAGCAATCTAAAAGTGGTAAGTTGGGATTTTTTTTTGTTTCGACAAGATGTAGGAAACTAATAATAAATATGTGTTCCATAGATTTATTAATTGGAAAATTGTGTTTATTCGTTTCACACCTGTTTCGGTATTTTCTTTGCTTCATTTTTTGTGTAAATATCGCAATGCAAACAGGAACAGTAAAAGGAATATGGTTTAATATAAACATAACTTTTACTACTAGTGTTGCCAGATAGTTACTATTTTCTACTATTACAATTTTCGGCTGGATGAGGGGTCGCCATTTGTTTTTATCCAAGGATACAACATTAAAATGTAAATAATGTGTTGGATTCTAATAAAGAGTACTTTTGTTATTAATTAATTCTGAATATAACTTACTCTTTCGCCCATCCTACATCGTTATAGATAGAAAGCGAATGTTGCGTTTGTGATGATAGGGCAACCAAAAATATGCAAAATCATGTTTTACCCGTTTCAGAAAATTTAAAGAATTTTTGCATCGATTTGGTTACATCATATTTTTTTTTGATGTTTTGGTCCTAGCAGCATATTTTTTGCATATTTTCATACATAATCCCTATTATAGAGCATATTTTAGCAAATTTAAATAGTATGTTTTTGTACACTTTTTGAGAGCATAATTTTGCATATATTACACTTAAGGGGACTTCAGAGAAACATTTTGGCTACTTCGAATTTTTTAACAATTTGCCGTTAGTGATATTTCTTTTTACTGTTTTTCAAATCCGATTCTCTAATGTTTCAAATACGAAATAATAATAATAATAATAATAATATATATATATATATATATATATATATATATATATATATACATACATATATTCGCTTTCTATCTATAACGATGTAGGATATATATATATATATTTTTTTTTTCTTCTATCTATAACGATGTAGGATATATATTTATATATATATATATATATATATATATATATAATGTGTGTGAAGATAAATTCGTAAGTTAAATACGTCCCACACCTCTGTTAAATACGTTCCACACACTGTTAAATACGTTCCACACATTTTGCATTTCAAAAAAACTATTTTTAAAGCAAAAAAACACTTTTTTAAAAATAATTTTTATTATTTTATTAAAAAAAACATCACAATAAAACATTTTTGGAAAAAAACAAAACAAAGAAACATATACAGCATTAGGATATGGTGCAACAAAAATACCTATATTCAGGTCACATTGCGGGCCAGTTCGGACAGACCTGAATGGGGTTGTGATATATCACGCGAAAGCTCTAGAGGAGTAGAACTCAAAACTGTACAGGGTATATCCAGTTGTTTCTCAGGAGACATGCTACGAGGTGCTGAAGTTTGGCAAAATTCAATAAGTCTCAGAAACAGGGGGCCATATTTTGATTTTGGCCATACCTGAATGGGGTTATGGTACATCAAATTAAAGGTCTGGTGGAGTAGAACCCAAAACTGTTTAGACAATATTCATTTATTTCCTAGGGAAGATTCTACGAGGGTCGGAACTTTGCGCAAATTCTTAAAAATTCAAACCTGAATGGGGGGCTTTTTGGACAGACCTGAATGGGGTTGTGATACATCGGTTGAAAGCTCTAAGGGAGTAGATTTCAAAACTATATAGGGTATACCCAGTTGTTTCTCAGGGAACATGCTACGAGGGGTGGAATATAATTATTCATATTTCATACACATATATTCCATATTGTGTAGGGGGGGGGGCATTTACGACAGGCCTGAATGGGGTTGGGATACATCGAATGAAAGCTCTAAGGGAGTAGATTTCAAAACTATATAGGGTATACCCAGTTGTTTCTCAGGGAACATGCTATGAGGGGTGGAATATAATTATTCATATTTCACACACATATATTCCATATTGTGTAGGGGGGGGGGCATTTACGACAGACCTGAATGGGGTTGTGACACATCGGGTGAAAGCTCTAAAGGAGTAGATCTCAGAACTATATAGGGTATACCGAGTTGTTTCTCAGGGAACATGCTATGAGGGGTGGAATATAATTATTCATATTTCATACACATATATTCCATGTTGTGTGGGGGGCATTTACGACAGACCTGAATGGGGTTGTGGCACATCGGGTGAAAGCTCTAAAGGAGTAGATCTCAGAACTATATAGGGTATACCCAGTTGTTTCTCAGGGAACATGCTACGAGGGGTGGAATATAATTATTCATATTTCATACACATATATTCCATGTTGTGTGGGGGGCATTTACGACAGACCTGAATGGGGCTGTGGCACATCGGGTGAAAGCTCTAAAGGAGTAGATCTCAGAACTATATAGGGTATACCCAGTTGTTTCTCAGGGAACATGCTATGAGGGGTGGAATATAATTATTCATATTTCATACACATATATTCCATGTTGTGTGGGGGGCATTTACGACAGACCTGAATGGGGTTGTGGCACATCGGGTGAAAGCTCTAAAGGAGTAGATCTCAGAACTATATAGGGTATACCGAGTTGTTTCTCAGTGAACATGCTATGAGGGGTGGAATATAATTATTCATATTTCATACACATATATTCCATGTTGTGTGGGGGGCATTTACGACAGACCTGAATGGGGTTGTGGCACATCGGGTGAAAGCTCTAAAGGAGTAGATCTCAGAACTATATAGGGTATACCCAGTTGTTTCTCAGGGAACATGCTATGAGGGGTGGAATATAATTATTCATATTTCATACACATATATTCCATGTTGTGTGGGGGGCATTTACGACAGACCTGAATGGGGTTGTGGCACATCGGGTGAAAGCTCTAAAGGAGTAGATCTCAGAACTATATAGGGTATACCGAGTTGTTTCTCAGGGAACATGCTACGAGGGGTGGAATACAATCATTCATATTTCAAACATATATATTCCATGTTGTGTGGGGGGCATTTACGACAGACCTGAATGGGGTTGTGGCACATCGGGTGAAAGCCCTAAAGGAGTAGATCTCAGAACTATATAGGGTATACCCAGTTGTTTCTCAGGGAACATGCTATGAGGGGTGGAATATAATTATTCATATTTCACACACATATATTCCATATTGTGTAGGGGGGGGGGGGCATTTACGACAGACCTGAATGGGGTTGTGACACATCGGGTGAAAGCTCTAAAGGAGTAGATCTCAGAACTATATAGGGTATACCGAGTTGTTTCTCAGGGAACATGCTATGAGGGGTGGAATATAATTATTCATATTTCATACACATATATTCCATGTTGTGTGGGGGGCATTTACGACAGACCTGAATGGGGTTGTGGCACATCGGGTGAAAGCTCTAAAGGAGTAGATCTCAGAACTATATAGGGTATACCCAGTTGTTTCTCAGGGAACATGCTACGAGGGGTGGAATATAATTATTCATATTTCATACACATATATTCCATGTTGTGTGGGGGGCATTTACGACAGACCTGAATGGGGCTGTGGCACATCGGGTGAAAGCTCTAAAGGAGTAGATCTCAGAACTATATAGGGTATACCCAGTTGTTTCTCAGGGAACATGCTATGAGGGGTGGAATATAATTATTCATATTTCATACACATATATTCCATGTTGTGTGGGGGGCATTTACGACAGACCTGAATGGGGTTGTGGCACATCGGGTGAAAGCTCTAAAGGAGTAGATCTCAGAACTATATAGGGTATACCGAGTTGTTTCTCAGGGAACATGCTATGAGGGGTGGAATATAATTATTCATATTTCATACACATATATTCCATGTTGTGTGGGGGGCATTTACGACAGACCTGAATGGGGTTGTGGCACATCGGGTGAAAGCTCTAAAGGAGTAGATCTCAGAACTATATAGGGTATACCCAGTTGTTTCTCAGGGAACATGCTATGAGGGGTGGAATATAATTATTCATATTTCATACACATATATTCCATGTTGTGTGGGGGGCATTTACGACAGACCTGAATGGGGTTGTGGCACATCGGGTGAAAGCTCTAAAGGAGTAGATCTCAGAACTATATAGGGTATACCGAGTTGTTTCTCAGGGAACATGCTACGAGGGGTGGAATACAATCATTCATATTTCAAACATATATATTCCATGTTGTGTGGGGGGCATTTACGACAGACCTGAATGGGGTTGTGGCACATCGGGTGAAAGCCCTAAAGGAGTAGATCTCAGAACTATATAGGGTATACCCAGTTGTTTCTCAGGGAACATGCTACGAGGGGTGGAATATAATTATTCATATTTCATACACATATATTCCATGTTGTGTGGGGGGCATTTACGACAGACCTGAATGGGGTTGTGGCACATCGGGTGAAAGCCCTAAAGGAGTAGATCTCAGAACTATATAGGGTATACCCAGTTGTTTCTCAGGGAACATGCTACGAGGGGTGGAATATAATTATTCATATTTCATACACATATATTCCATGTTGTGTGGGGGGCATTTACGACAGACCTGAATGGGGTTGTGGCACATCGGGTGAAAGCCCTAAAGGAGTAGATCTCAGAACTATATAGGGTATACCCAGTTGTTTCTCAGGGAACATGCTACGAGGGGTGGAATATAATTATTCATATTTCATACACATATATTCCATGTTGTGTGGGGGGCATTTACGACAGACCTGAATGGGGCTGTGGCACATCGGGTGAAAGCTCTAAAGGAGTAGATCTCAGAACTATATAGGGTATACCCAGTTGTTTCTCATGGAACATGCTATGAGGGGTGGAATATAATTATTCATATTTCATACACATATATTCCATGTTGTGTGGGGGGCATTTACGACAGACCTGAATGGGGTTGTGGCACATCGGGTGAAAGCTCTAAAGGAGTAGATCTCAGAACTATATAGGGTATACCGAGTTGTTTCTCAGGGAACATGCTACGAGGGGTGGAATACAATCATTCATATTTCAAACATATATATTCCATGTTGTGTGGGGGGCATTTACGACAGACCTGAATGGGGTTGTGGCACATCGGGTGAAAGCCCTAAAGGAGTAGATCTCAGAACTATATAGGGTATACCCAGTTGTTTCTCAGGGAACATGCTATGAGGGGTGGAATATAATTATTCATATTTCATACACATATATTCCATGTTGTGTGGGGGGCATTTACGACAGACCTGAATGGGGTTGTGGCACATCGGGTGAAAGCTCTAAAGGAGTAGATCTCAGAACTATATAGGGTATACCGAGTTGTTTCTCAGGGAACATGCTACGAGGGGTGGAATACAATCATTCATATTTCAAACATATATATTCCATGTTGTGTGGGGGGCATTTACGACAGACCTGAATGGGGTTGTGGCACATCGGGTGAAAGCTCTAAAGGAGTAGATCTCAGAACTATATAGGGTATACCCAGTTGTTTCTCAGGGAACATGCTACGAGGGGTGGAATACAATCATTCATATTTCAAACATATATATTCCATGTTGTGTGGGGGGCATTTACGACAGACCTGAATTGGGTTGTGGCACATCGAGTGAAAGCCCTAAAGGAGTAGATCTCAGAACTATATAGGGTATACCCAGTTGTTTCTCAGGGAACATGCTACGAGGGATGGAATACAATCATTCATATTTCATACACATATATATTCCATGTTACGTGGGGGGCATTTACGACAGACCTGAATGGGGTTGTGGCACATCGGGTGAAAGCTATAAAGGAGTAGATCTCAGAACTATATAGGGTATACCCAGTTGTTTCTCAGGGAACATGCTACGAGGGGTGGAATACAATCATTCATATTTCAAACATATATATTCCATGTTGTGTGGGGGGCATTTACGACAGACCTGAATTGGGTTGTGGCACATCGAGTGAAAGCCCTAAAGGAGTAGATCTCAGAACTATATAGGGTATACCCAGTTGTTTCTCAGGGAATATGCTACGAGGGGTGGAATACAATCATTCATATTTTAAACATATATATTCCATGTTGTGAGGGGGGGGGCATTTACGACAGACCTGAATGGGGTTGTGGCACATCGGGTGAAAGCTCTAAAGGAGTAGATCTCAGAACTATATAGGGTATACCCAGTTGTTTCTCAGGGAACATGCTATGAGGGGTGGAATATAATTATTCATATTTCATACACATATATATTCCATGTTGTGGGGGGGCGGGGGCATTTACGACAGACCTGAATGGGGTTGTGATACACCGGATGAAAACTCTAAGGAAGCAAATCTCAAAACGTTTCTATGAATACGTGATACGAAAGGTCGTTCATAGTATCATATACATATATCATTCATTCCTCAAGATTTTTGAAAAAATGACAATTTCTTTCTAAAGGTCATAACATTTTGTTTATTATTTTCTTTCTCATTATTATTTTTGCTAATTTACTGAAAATCACAATTTTTTATGTTATAAATTTATATTAATGGTAGAAAAATCTGGCAAATTACTGAAATTAAACTACAATGTAAAGGAATTGTAATGATTAACGGCTGTAATGAAGACCAAGTGAGACTTGAAACTACAAAAGTAAATAGTTTATTTAAAAATGCACTCGTAATGCAATTGCAGCTTTACTATGGATTTAGATGATCTTGTTTTTGTTTAGAACACAGAGAAGAAAGCATATAAATCTATAAATTGTATTCATAGATATTATGAATCGAATATGACTTTTTTCCCAAACTTTAAAAAAAAAAAACAATATAAAATTTTGTTTATAGAAATTAAATTTATTGTATACAATTGTGCGATAATTTTAGGAATTTTGCAAAATTTTTGAAAAAATTTTATTTCATGGTAAATGCTTAATAAATAAACAGTGTTGCCAGTTTAGCCTTTCTAAGGCTAAATGTAGCCTTTTTATTTTGCTTTTAGCCTCAAATTTTTCTAGCCTTTTTTGATTCTTAAAATTGCCATAAAAAGGCTAAAATTTTATTATTGCAACAAAGAAGAAAATAATTTCTTACTTGCTTCTACTAATTTTATGTTTACGGAATTATCCATTTAGGTATTTTTGTGTATTAATTCGCACAAATAATCAAGATTTATATTTAACAAAAATTTTCGTCTGCGGCGCCTCATCCTCCAAAGCGACATATGTTGAACTTCGTCCTATATCGCTACTACCAATTATTGATCAAATTTTTCAAGGTATATTATAAAATCAGATTTTTCCACATTTCATGGAAAATAACTTATTTAATGCTTTTCAGTTCTGATTTCGAAAGGGCTGTGGTACTGAAGAGGATTTGTGAATGTTCAGAACTATATATGTAAATGTTTGGATGAAGGTCATAGTGCTGTAACAGCCATTTTTTGATTTGACAAAAGTTTTTGTTATATATCTTGGCGCAAAAGCTCTAGTACTATGGCGTTCATGGAAATGGACTTTCGCTTTTAAGAAGCTATCTAAAAAATAAACAACAATTTCTTAAAAATAAGGAAAGTGAAACTAATGTTAGATATTGAGTGCCACAGGGAAATGTTTTATTTATTTTATTTATTTTTTTATTTATTTTATTTTCAATAATATTTCATAACCTAGCCTTTTGGCCATAATCGGTCACAAATTTCTACTATTTAGGTCTCTTGTTTACGGTATTTTTACAGTTTTTGAAATAAATACTTTTCAAAATTTTATTCCTCAAAAAATGGGTCAAAATTAAAAAAGTACTCTATTTGGACTTAGTAGGCTCAAGAGCTATTGTCTTATGAATTTCAGAGCAGAAAAAATAATATTAAGATTGATCATAAACTTTGAGTAATACGAGTAGAATTTTGAAAAAATTACTTTTCTCATATAAGAGCCCTATTGAAGATTGAAAAATGGGTAGAAATTAAAAAGGTGCTTTATGTGGACCTAGTAGGCTCAAAAACTATTGCCTTATGAATTTCAGAGCAAAAAAGATAATATGCTGACTGATCATAGATTTTCTGTAATAGAATTTTAAAAATTTTAAAAAAGTGATTTTTCTCATATAAAATTGATGATAAAAAAATGGGTCAAAATTAAAAAGGTGCTCCTAGTAGACTCGAAAGCTTTTTCTTAAGGATTTCAGAATAGAAAAGATAATATTAAGATTGATCATAGGTTTTGAGTATCAAATCTATTTTTATATTTTTCTTTTATTTTATTTTTATAAACGAATATAGAAAGATTTAAACAATTGCAAAACAATATTCTATTATTTTATTAGATGAATACTTTGTATAATAGAGAATTGCCGTTATGTTAAAATACTTGTTAGTAGCAGTGTTACCTATTGCTATTAATTATTTATAAATTTTTCAGTTTTTTTTTAAATTGATATAAAAGAATAGAAATTGAAAATAAAATTGTACCATCGGATAACACTGATACACAAGTATTTTAACCTAATGGCAACATTCTATTATACAAAGATAATTAAGAACAAGTGAGTAATATCCCAGCAAACGCAATTTTTTTATGTCAAATTGAGGCTGATTTGAAATCAAATACTTTCTCAAAATAACTTGAAAATGATAGCTTTCTCAACAAAAAGGGGAATTAATTGTTAAATTGAAAAATGCTATTATTATCAAACCATTGTTAATTATAATTCTCAAACTTTTTTCAAATGTAGATTGTGACCACATGCGGAACATAATTAAAAGTAATCTGCATTTTTAATTTTTTGTAAAGTTTTCTCTTTCTATCTTGTATACACTTTTGATTATGCCCTATCATTATACGTATTTATTAGTTGGAAAATACTTGATTAAATAAATTTATTTGTTAATTTATTTATTTGTATATGTTTCAATTTTTTTATATATTATTTTTATACATATAATATTTGGTATCAAATTGAGAAAATACGATTTTTCAAATATTTTTTAGCTTTTCTATTTAGATTTATGAATGATTTAATAACAACAATATATATCAAATTAAGAATACACAATTTTTCCAATATTGTTAAAGTTATCTTTAGGTTTGAGAATGATTCAATAATAGCATTTGATATCAATTTGAGAATGTACGGTTTTTAAACATTTTTTCTCAAATGATTCTCAACTTAAAATCAAACTTAAAATTCAAACCTCTTCCTATATTTGTAACAAATTTGGGAAACACATTTGATATCAACCGTTAAAGTCATAATATTTTAAACGTTTGACAACGTGTTGGATGGGATGCTGCACAAAAAAAAAATTACTTATACTTGAATACTCATCAACACTGAGGCCCGGCTTGCATTGTTAACGGGGCCGGAGAATTGCGATGCAAACTGAATCGCAATTTTATGTATATACACCTTTTTCTTAAAAGCAATTTCAAGATAAACATATTTTTCCAGAAAAGACGTTAATCTTTAATAAAAAATGACTATTTTTTTCGCAATCAGGTGAAATTAACATACTTATATAAATTCTATTTTGATTTTCCAGCAAAAACAAAGAATTTAAAATTTTTTTTGCAATAAAATATACTTTAAGACATACACCTATTATAATAAAACTCTTTAAAACTCTAATAAATTTTTCACATGCAGTTACTTAAGTTTATTTCATTTCTAAGAAGAAAATGTGCTGTATATAAATCGAAATCATAAAGAAAGGCTTAAATCGAGGCCAAAGTGTACTTCTAAAAAAATGAGTAAACAAGCGTGTCTGCATATTTAAATAAAATGTTTAACGCAGTGTTGCCAACTATTTGTAAACAAAACGCGCTAAATTTGGTTCAATTTAGCGCTTTTTATCTAGTTTTTTAAATTCGAATCTGATTTTTACAAAAAGTAACAACTTAAACAATATAAAGTCCATATTTTTTATTTTTTAAATGTTTTAACTTCAACAGAATAGTGAATTATATTTCAAATCAAAAATTTAGAATTGGTATTTTTATTACAGAAATAAGCAGTAAAATTTTTTGTACATTTCAAATTCCAGATTCATAAGATCTTATCCATGAATTTAAATTCATGAACCTATTATTTAATTTAATCACTCCATTTTTTCCCCCAAAAAAATCATTTCCTAAAAAGAATAGGAACGTGTTTGGAAGAATCTTGAAAACTGCTTATTCGATGATTCATTCAACGGGATTTAGAAAATGGATAGATACCTCAAATGACCACTTTAAACAAAAGAATTCTGAAGGTATATTTTGGAATTTCGAAATCAAAAAATCGTTTTAATTTTTGCTGAGTTTTAAAATTAACAAAATAATAATAATGCTCTATGATTGAAAATGTTTTGTTTTTTTTGTGGTGAGAAATATTCTTGTTTCTGTTGTGGGAAATTAAAATTTTAGAAAAATGTGTAAACAGAAAAAAAAACAAGAGATATGAATGAACATATTTTAAATGTTTTGATTTTACTTTAAATCCATTCCGAAAGCCACACTCTATTTTAGGAAAGGACATTGTGATGAAATTATAAGACATATAAAATTTAATATTGATAATATTTAGAATATATTGTGCAATATTGAATTTTTTCTATCAATTTTAAAATGTCGAATAAATTATACTTTTGTCAAAAAGTGAGCTTTACTAGCTTTACGAGCTAGTAAAGCTCACTTTTTACGAAAAATAATTTTCTACCGTTTCACACAGGCCTTAAGATGCTATTTTTATTAGTTAATTGGAAGTAAAAGTATTTTTATTTCCTAACATAACGTCGGCAGAATAAAGGGGAAAAAAATTATTTCAACTTTATGTTAGCGGGTGAAGAACACGAACATGAAAAATTTTAATTCTAAATTGGTTTTTAAATTATTTTCCTTTGTTACTTTTTAGTTGCCTTTTTAAAATAATATTAGTTAATTTCGCACCTTTTCTTTTTTGAAAAAAGAGCAAAATATTAAAAAAGAACAATAATTTTGACAGCTTATGTTAAACGTTATTGCTCAATTTTGTGCTTAAATATTCACTGGGATATAAATTGATAATAAGATTTCTTATTGGTCCACACGGAACATATTAAAGAGGGAGATAGTATTTGACAATAGCCAACATAAAAATGTCTACGTGTAGATTTTGGGTACAGTAAAACGCGCCAATTTAATGGCTTTTTTTGAAAAAATCGCAAATAGAAAAAATAGTGACATTTAAAAACCGCTCAATCTAGCGCAAAAATCGCTGAATGGGTAACGCTGGTTTAACGGGCAACAAAGCTAGAGATTACCACACAAATGTACCAAAAAAAAAAATCACTCACTTTTTTTGCACGTGCTATTTCTTAACATGTCAGTGTTGCCGTTTTAATTATTTTTAACCAAAATTGGTTATTTTATTTTCTAATTGTATTTTAGATATTTTTTGTTTAAACCAAAATTTTATTGTTATAAACTACTTTTAGATTACCTTGTCAATCTCCTATATATTTGCCAGCAATAAATGATCTTGAGATTATTTCTTGTTCCAAATTTATCTGATAACGATGAAGAAAATTACAATTAGAAAATAAATGGTATAAGACTGGATCTTTTAAACCACCATTTTGATGAAATTAGGAACATAGATAGAAGACAAGTCAAACTTAAGAGAATAACTTTCGAGCCTACTAGGTCCAAATAGAACATCATTTTAATTCTGATCAATTTTTCGATCATCAATAGGGCCCTTATATGAGAAAAGTCATTTATCAAAATTTTCAAAATTCTTTTACTTCCGGCCCTACTAGGTCCACATAAAGCACCTTTTTAATTTCTACCCATTTTTCAATCTTCAATAGGGCTCTTATATGAGAAAAGTAATTTTTTCAAAATTCTACTCGTATTACTCAAAGTTTATGATCAATCTTAATATTATTTTTTCTGCTCTGAAATTCATAAGACAATAGCTCTTGAGCCTACTAAGTCCAAATAGAGTACTTTTTTAATTTTGACCCATTTTTTGAGGAATAAAATTTTGAAAAGTATTTATTTCAAAAACTGTAAAAATACCGTAAACAAGAGACCTAAATAGTAGAAATTTGTGACCGATTATGGCCAAAAGGCTAGGTTATGAAATATTATTGAAAATAAAATAAATAAAAAAATAAATAAAATAAATAAAACATTTCCCTGTGGCACTCAATATCTAACATTAGTTTCACTTTCCTTATTTTTAAGAAATTGTTGTTTATTTTTTAGATAGCTTCTTAAAAGCGAAAGTCCATTTCCATGAACGCCATAGTACTAGAGCTTTTGCGCCAAGATATATAACAAAAACTTTTGTCAAATCAAAAAATGGCTGTTACAGCACTATGACCTTCATCCAAACATTTACATATATAGTTCTGAACATTCACAAATCCTCTTCAGTACCACAGCCCTTTCGAAATCAGAACTGAAAAGCATTAAATAAGTTATTTTCCATGAAATGTGGAAAAATCTGATTTTATAATATACCTTGAAAAATTTGATCAATAATTGGTAGTAGCGATATAGGACGAAGTTCAACATATGTCGCTTTGGAGGATGAGGCGCCGCAGACGAAAATTTTTGTTAAATATAAATCTTGATTATTTGTGCGAATTAATACACAAAAATACCTAAATGGATAATTCCGTAAACATAAAATTAGTAGAAGCAAGTAAGAAATTATTTTCTTCTTTGTTGCAATAATAAAATTTTAGCCTTTTTATGGCAATTTTAAGAATCAAAAAAGGCTAGAAAAATTTGAGGCTAAAAGCAAAATAAAAAGGCTACATTTAGCCTTAGAAAGGCTAAACTGGCAACACTGTTTATTTATTAAGCATTTACCATGAAATAAAATTTTTTCAAAAATTTTGCAAAATTCCTAAAATTATCGCACAATTGTATACAATAAATTTAATTTCTATAAACAAAATTTTATATTGTTTTTTTTTTTTAAAGTTTGGGGAAAAAGTCATATTCGATTCATAATATCTATGAATACAATTTATAGATTTATATGCTTTCTTCTCTGTGTTCTAAACAAAAACAAGATCATCTAAATCCATAGTAAAGCTGCAATTGCATTACGAGTGCATTTTTAAATAAACTATTTACTTTTGTAGTTTCAAGTCTCACTTGGTCTTCATTACAGCCGTTAATCATTACAATTCCTTTACATTGTAGTTTAATTTCAGTAATTTGCCAGATTTTTCTACCATTAATATAAATTTATAACATAAAAAATTGTGATTTTCAGTAAATTAGCAAAAATAATAATGAGAAAGAAAATAATAAACAAAATGTTATGACCTTTAGAAAGAAATTGTCATTTTTTCAAAAATCTTGAGGAATGAATGATATATGTATATGATACTATGAACGACCTTTCGTATCACGTATTCATAGAAACGTTTTGAGATTTGCTTCCTTAGAGTTTTCATCCGGTGTATCACAACCCCATTCAGGTCTGTCGTAAATGCCCCCGCCCCCCCACAACATGGAATATATATGTGTATGAAATATGAATAATTATATTCCACCCCTCATAGCATGTTCCCTGAGAAACAACTGGGTATACCCTATATAGTTCTGAGATCTACTCCTTTAGGGCTTTCACTCGATGTGCCACAACCCAATTCAGGTCTGTCGTAAATGCCCCCCACACAACATGGAATATATGTGTATGAAATATGAATAATTATATTCCACCCCTCGTAGCATGTTCCCTGAGAAACAACTGGGTATACCCTATATAGTTCTGAGATCTACTCCTTTAGAGCTTTCACCCGATGTGCCACAACCCCATTCAGGTCTGTCGTAAATGCCCCCCCCCTCACAACATGGAATATATATGTTTAAAATATGAATGATTGTATTCCACCCCTCGTAGCATATTCCCTGAGAAACAACTGGGTATACCCTATATAGTTCTGAGATCTACTCCTTTAGGGCTTTCACTCGATGTGCCACAACCCAATTCAGGTCTGTCGTAAATGCCCCCCACACAACATGGAATATATGTGTATGAAATATGAATAATTATATTCCACCCCTCGTAGCATGTTCCCTGAGAAACAACTGGGTATACCCTATATAGTTCTGAGATCTACTCCTTTAGGGCTTTCACTCGATGTGCCACAACCCAATTCAGGTCTGTCGTAAATGCCCCCCACACAACATGGAATATATATGTTTGAAATATGAATGATTGTATTCCACCCCTCGTAGCATGTTCCCTGAGAAACAACTGGGTATACCCTATATAGTTCTGAGATCTACTCCTTTAGAGATTTCACCCGATGTGCCACAACCCCATTCAGGTCTGTCGTAAATGCCCCCCACGCAACATGGAATATATATGTGTATGAAATATGAATGATTGTATTCCACCCCTCGTAGCATGTTCCCTGAGAAACAACTGGGTATACCCTATATAGTTCTGAGATCTACTCCTTTAGGGCTTTCACTCGATGTGCCACAACCCAATTCAGGTCTGTCGTAAATGCCCCCCACACAACATGGAATATATATGTTTGAAATATGAATGATTGTATTCCACCCCTCGTAGCATATTCCCTGAGAAACAACTGGGTATACCCTATATAGTTCTGAGATCTACTCCTTTAGGGCTTTCACTCGATGTGCCACAACCCAATTCAGGTCTGTCGTAAATGCCCCCCACACAACATGGAATATATATGTTTGAAATATGAATGATTGTATTCCACCCCTCGTAGCATGTTCCCTGAGAAACAACTCGGTATACCCTATATAGTTCTGAGATCTACTCCTTTAGAGCTTTCACCCGATGTGCCACAACCCCATTCAGGTCTGTCGTAAATGCCCCCCACACAACATGGAATATATGTGTATGAAATATGAATAATTATATTCCACCCCTCATAGCATGTTCCCTGAGAAACAACTGGGTATACCCTATATAGTTCTGAGATCTACTCCTTTAGAGCTTTCACCCGATGTGCCACAACCCCATTCAGGTCTGTCGTAAATGCCCCCCACACAACATGGAATATATGTGTATGAAATATGAATAATTATATTCCACCCCTCATAGCATGTTCCCTGAGAAACAACTCGGTATACCCTATATAGTTCTGAGATCTACTCCTTTAGAGCTTTCACCCGATGTGCCACAACCCCATTCAGGTCTGTCGTAAATGCCCCCCACACAACATGGAATATATGTGTATGAAATATGAATAATTATATTCCACCCCTCATAGCATGTTCCCTGAGGAACAACTGGGTATACCCTATATAGTTCTGAGATCTACTCCTTTAGAGCTTTCACCCGATGTGCCACAGCCCCATTCAGGTCTGTCGTAAATGCCCCCCACACAACATGGAATATATGTGTATGAAATATGAATAATTATATTCCACCCCTCGTAGCATGTTCCCTGAGAAACAACTGGGTATACCCTATATAGTTCTGAGATCTACTCCTTTAGAGCTTTCACCCGATGTGCCACAACCCCATTCAGGTCTGTCGTAAATGCCCCCCACACAACATGGAATATATATGTTTGAAATATGAATGATTGTATTCCACCCCTCGTAGCATGTTCCCTGAGAAACAACTCGGTATACCCTATATAGTTCTGAGATCTACTCCTTTAGAGCTTTCACCCGATGTGCCACAACCCCATTCAGGTCTGTCGTAAATGCCCCCCACACAACATGGAATATATGTGTATGAAATATGAATAATTATATTCCACCCCTCATAGCATGTTCCCTGAGAAACAACTGGGTATACCCTATATAGTTCTGAGATCTACTCCTTTAGGGCTTTCACCCGATGTGCCACAACCCCATTCAGGTCTGTCGTAAATGCCCCCCACACAACATGGAATATATATGTTTGAAATATGAATGATTGTATTCCACCCCTCGTAGCATGTTCCCTGAGAAACAACTCGGTATACCCTATATAGTTCTGAGATCTACTCCTTTAGAGCTTTCACCCGATGTGCCACAACCCCATTCAGGTCTGTCGTAAATGCCCCCCACACAACATGGAATATATGTGTATGAAATATGAATAATTATATTCCACCCCTCATAGCATGTTCCCTGAGAAACAACTGGGTATACCCTATATAGTTCTGAGATCTACTCCTTTAGAGCTTTCACCCGATGTGCCACAGCCCCATTCAGGTCTGTCGTAAATGCCCCCCACACAACATGGAATATATGTGTATGAAATATGAATAATTATATTCCACCCCTCGTAGCATGTTCCCTGAGAAACAACTGGGTATACCCTATATAGTTCTGAGATCTACTCCTTTAGAGCTTTCACCCGATGTGCCACAACCCCATTCAGGTCTGTCGTAAATGCCCCCCACACAACATGGAATATATGTGTATGAAATATGAATAATTATATTCCACCCCTCGTAGCATGTTCCCTGAGAAACAACTGGGTATACCCTATATAGTTCTGAGATCTACTCCTTTAGAGCTTTCACCCGATGTGCCACAACCCCATTCAGGTCTGTCGTAAATGCCCCACAAACAACATGGAATATATGTGTATGAAATATGAATAATTATATTCCACCCCTCGTAGCATGTTCCCTGAGAAACAACTGGGTATACCCTATATAGTTCTGAGATCTACTCCTTTAGAGCTTTCACCCGATGTGCCACAACCCCATTCAGGTCTGTCGTAAATGCCCCCCACACAACATGGAATATATATGTTTGAAATATGAATGATTGTATTCCACCCCTCGTAGCATGTTCCCTGAGAAACAACTCGGTATACCCTATATAGTTCTGAGATCTACTCCTTTAGAGCTTTCACCCGATGTGCCACAACCCCATTCAGGTCTGTCGTAAATGCCCCCCACACAACATGGAATATATGTGTATGAAATATGAATAATTATATTCCACCCCTCATAGCATGTTCCCTGAGAAACAACTGGGTATGCCCTATATAGTTCTGAGATCTACTCCTTTAGGGCTTTCACCCGATGTGCCACAACCCCATTCAGGTCTGTCGTAAATGCCCCCCACACAACATGGAATATATATGTTTGAAATATGAATGATTGTATTCCACCCCTCGTAGCATGTTCCCTGAGAAACAACTCGGTATACCCTATATAGTTCTGAGATCTACTCCTTTAGAGCTTTCACCCGATGTGCCACAACCCCATTCAGGTCTGTCGTAAATGCCCCCCACACAACATGGAATATATGTGTATGAAATATGAATAATTATATTCCACCCCTCATAGCATGTTCCCTGAGAAACAACTGGGTATACCCTATATAGTTCTGAGATCTACTCCTTTAGAGCTTTCACCCGATGTGCCACAGCCCCATTCAGGTCTGTCGTAAATGCCCCCCACACCACATGGAATATATGTGTATGAAATATGAATAATTATATTCCACCCCTCGTAGCATGTTCCCTGAGAAACAACTGGGTATACCCTATATAGTTCTGAGATCTACTCCTTTAGAGCTTTCACCCGATGTGCCACAACCCCATTCAGGTCTGTCGTAAATGCCCCCCACACAACATGGAATATATGTGTATGAAATATGAATAATTATATTCCACCCCTCGTAGCATGTTCCCTGAGAAACAACTGGGTATACCCTATATAGTTCTGAGATCTACTCCTTTAGAGCTTTCACCCGATGTGCCACAACCCCATTCAGGTCTGTCGTAAATGCCCCCCAAACAACATGGAATATATGTGTATGAAATATGAATAATTATATTCCACCCCTCGTAGCATGTTCCCTGAGAAACAACTGGGTATACCCTATATAGTTCTGAGATCTACTCCTTTAGAGCTTTCACCCGGTGTGCCACAACCCCATTCAGGCCTGTCGTAAATGCCCCCCCCTACACAATATGGAATATATGTGTATGAAATATGAATAATTATATTCCACCCCTCGTAGCATGTTCCCTGAGAAACAACTGGGTATACCCTATATAGTTTTGAAATCTACTCCCTTAGAGCTTTCAACCGATGTATCACAACCCCATTCAGGTGTGTCCAAAAAGCCCACCATTCAGGTTTGAATTTTTAAGAATTTGCGCAAAGTTCCGACCCTCGTAGAATCTTCCCTGATAATAAATGAATATTGTCTAAACAGTTTTGGGTTCTACTCTATCAGACCTTTAATTTGATGTACCATAACCCCATTCAGGTATGGCCAAAATCAAAATATGGCCCTCTGTTTCTTACACTTATTGAATTTTGCCAAACTTCAGCACCTCGTAGCATGTCTCCTGAGAAACAACTGGATATACCCTGTGCAGTTTTGAGTTCTACTCCTCTAGAGCTTTCGCGTGATATATCACAACCCCATTCAGGTCTGTCCGAACTGGCCCGCAAGGTGGCCTAAATATGGGTGTTTTTGGTACACCACAATTTTATTCTGGAGACATATTTTTTAATATTTTTTGTTTAAAATTTTAAACAGTTATGTTTTATTTAATAAAACATTAAAATGTATTTTTATAAACGCTTTTTTCCGTAAAAAAAGTCATATTAAATAAACTCAACTTTCTTTACAGTGTTTGGAATATATTTAACAGACATGTGGGACGTATCTAACTGACGAATTTATCTTCACACCCTTATATATATAAATCTATTGCTTTGCCCATTACTGTATATGAGTGATTACAAAAAACTCTTTTGTGCTAAATTTTAGTGAAATATATGTCTATATTGAATACATCTGTAGTTATAAAATCTTATTCCAGCAAAATATTTGTATGAGGGGTAGGTAAAAAAATGGCCCAATTATTTTCGTTTCAATAAGGTTCGTTATTTGGTTATAAAAGACATTCGCAACAAATTTCATCTAGTTATCTTCGAAATTAGGACCTGTAGTTTGATTACAAGGTTTATGTGGACAAACGGACGAACATTGGATCAATCAGTTTGGGAGTTACAGACATGGTAAAAAGCATCGGATCGGATTTTTTTTAGCAATGCGGACAATGCCAATGGAACGCGTATCCTCTATACGCGTCCGTCTGAAGAAATAATTAAAACAAAAAATGTTTATCAAATGACGTAAAAAGGATCTAAACGTTATCCATATGTCTATAAATCTTCATAGTATTTTCATACTTTGTTCCTAAATTATAAAGAAAAGTGTTCTGGTAAATAAAAAATCTTCATATAATTTTCACATTTTTATTCAAAATGTAGTTAACCCCCTTATTTGGTAAATCGCTTCACATCACTTCAAAAATTTTTTGAAAAAAAGAAACAATTTATATGAAAAAATTTTTAAAGTGAGATGAAGTGTTTTAAAAAAATAGCCCTAAATTTTATAATTGGCGTTTTTGTTATTTTTTGATTTTATGATGTAAGATTAAGAGGTTCCTTCTCTTTTCCCTAAACATATTCATACTTTGTTTTATAAAGTACAAAACAACACGATTTTTTTTATTAAAAGCATTCCTACATTCAGTCTTGCTTTTTCTTGCAGCTAAATTATTTATGAAAAAAATCAATATAATTTGCACTATAAGTTTTTTTTGCTGGTTTTTGCAAAATAGTTAAAGGTCTGGGTAAAGATAAAATATAATACAAAATAAAGGTATTTTTGAAAGCAAAAAATTAAAAATGTTGAAATCATCAGAAATTGGAAATATAATTTGCATTAGACCAGACATGTACATACCATTCAAATAAATGAATAAAAAATTAAATGTGTCTAACCGTTTTAAAATAATGCGTATCGAAATATTAAACATTTTCCGAACAAAAATTTTTTTTCATTCTGACTAAATTTAGCCGACTTTAAAACCAAATATCTTTTCAACTAAAAAAATACAATAAAAATAACAATTGATTTAGAAATACCATCTTGTTTTACGTTAAGATAATTTTTTTTCTTATTTTTAAACACTCACACCCCAATAAAAGTACATAGTTTGACGTTCCCTTTAAACGGATCAACTGCGTTTGTTACAGATCTTGCGTGATAATTTCACTAAGTTTGAACAGCTTATAATTGATGTCACTCTTCAGAACTTACCAAATCCATCGTTTTGGTATGGATATTCATGGATAGAGGAGATAATTATAATGGATCCTGTCACAGAAATAACATTGCTTGTAATACTGAATCAGCATTTTAGGCATGAAAAATCGCTTTTAGATTCCTCTTGCATTAATGTTCGCGTTATATCAAATTTCCTAGCTTTTGCATGAATCTAAGTGCTTTACTAATTCCTTAAATTATTAACACTTACAAGAAAGAAAGATATTCAGTTTTCAATTTTTTGTTTTAAAAAAATTTCAGCAACCAGAAATTCGTCGTTGCCTGAGTGGCAACAGAAGTTAAGAGCTTTCAGTTACCAGTTGCCATCTGTAATATAACTTCGGCAACTGGCAACATAACTTCTGTTCGGTTGCCATACATAATCGACCTATAATATTTATTATTGTACTAAAAAAATAATAAATACTTACTCTCAAAAACGTTCAAGAAATCAAACATATTTTCTCAAGTGCTGTTATAAACATATTGTTTGTTGACTTTTTTGATTTCCCACATAAATTTAAAATAAATTTATTTTTAAAATGCTGACTATTTTCAAATGGTTGTAGGAGTCATGCCATCTTTAGATTTATGTTTATTTCTTATATTAAAAATTGAAATAAATATTTATTTTTTTTCTATTTCCATAAAGTTTCATACATTATATAAATATAAGGAGGTAGTTCCACTTCGTTCTCAGACAAATTTTTTTAAGCCAATTATTTTCGATGCGCTGACGAAAAATAATATTCAGAATTTTTTTTTTTATTGGACCATCGGAAAGATTTATTAAATGTATATTTTCAATTTCAATCTATTTTCAAATATCTGGATTAGTTTCAAAGTTATTAAAAGGGTTACTACGTAATTTTGTATGGATTTAATACAAAAAATAATTTGTTTATTCGCTCTTCTGAAACACAGGACATTTCGTCAGCGCACCGACGATTTGTTCTTTTGTAATAAACAAAAAAGCGTTGCCACAAAAATAAAAAAAGGGAAAACTATTTTAAAAATATTTTTATTATGTGTAATTTATGTATTACAAATAACCACTTTTGTTGCATACATGGTATTGTTGGGACTTGAAGAAACGTACATCTGCGTTTTTGCTGAAGATACTAGGTACTTCACAGCAATTATAGGATATTTAAAAATATCCATTTAATAAATAATATCTTTTTTATTTAATGGTTTAAAAATATACTATTTGCATTAAATAAATGCATGAAACTTTCTCTAAAAATATGATAACTTAAATATTACTGTCCCAGCAAAAAAGGACATCCAAAGAAGTCAATAAGATTCTGAACTTATGATCCAGATGAAGTGCAAATTCGGATCATTTCCCATGAATTTATCATAGCCTTGTCATTGGAAGATGTTCTCTTTGTTTTTAATTCTTAATTCTTTTTATAAAAAATATGTATAACAATATTTTTCATTTGATTAAAACAGTTATTATTAAGTAACAAGTATTTGTAAATTCTCAAAAAAAAAAAAAAAAAAAAAAATTATCTTAATTGCTTTTTAATAACATCTTTCGATGATGTTTATATAACTTCTTAAGCACAGGAAACCGTACACTTACTGAAACTTTGGAAGTAAGGAAAAAGTACTTCCTTAAAAATAACTTCTATTTATTTTTGCTGGGGTTATATTGATATATTTCAGGGATAAAAATATTTTTATGAACAAACAAACTATTAAATATTGCCATTTAACGAATTAACAAATTGGTGTGTTTAGAATATAATTTAATGGATATTTGAAAGCACTCTCAAATGATGTACATCTTATTCCGATCGGTTTACAATGTATGTATCACTAACCTTAGAACAAAAAATTCTACTAAAATTAAGAAAATTTGTTAAGATCAGACAAAATGAGAGATCGGCGCTGCCTTATTATTTTTATATCATGGTTTTATAATGAAATAAACGAAAAAAAACTTACACTAAAAAAGTGTCATTAAGTGTAGATAAATAATCAAAAAACTAAAAAAAAAAATATTGAGAATTTTGTTTAAATAAGACAAATGTTTGAAAAATCAACAGTACACGTCATTCAAAATATTAAAATAAAAAAATATATTCTTTCTTATTTTTTCCCCAATTGTATGTATGTTTTTGCAGATACTTAACTTTTTTTGCGTATTTATTCTTAAGCACTTGCTGAAATTTATACTTATTTTTTAATTTTTTGGATATAAATTTTTTACCAAAATAAATATGCTGGGATTTATGTATATAAGTATGTATGTACTCATTTTTCTTTTATTAAATAATATTATTAATTTTTCTTTAAGAATTTAAAAATTATTTTTATTAACAGTTTGTGAAATACGAGGTCGGATCAATAAGTCCGTGACTTTTCGAACTTCCCTCGTAGTTATATGAAATGCAACACTATTCCCATCAAGTACCACCTGTTAATAGACTGCTGTCAAATTTTGAGTGTCTTCATTTACATTGCGTAAGAAATAGGATTTTTCGGGGTCCTTAAAATAGGCATTTGTTTGGTTAATAATTTCACCGTTGGAGCTGAATCTCTTTTCGCCGAGCCATTTCTTTAGGTTTGGAAATAGGAAGTAGTCACTAGGGGCTAAATCCGGAGAATATGGCGGATGAGGTACCAATTCGTAGCCCAATTCACAGAGTTTTGCCATTGAGACTGCACACGTTTATGGTAAATTGAGAGCAAACGCGGCACCCATCTTGCAGACAACTTTCTTAAACCCAGCTGGTCATTTAAAATCGAAACCACACTGCCATATGAAATGCCTGTGGCATCAACAATCTCACGCACTTTTATTCCTCGTGGATTTTTTTGACATTTTCAATTGGCCGTCCAGAACGTTCAGCGTCATTTATACTTGTGCGACCACAATGAAAGTCAGAAAACCACTTTTTTACCATTGAAATCGATGGTGCAGAGTCCCCATAGTATTTATCGAGCTTTTCCTTGGTTTGATGACGGTTTTTTTTCGCAAAAAATAATATTTAATGAGCACTCGAAATTCACTTTTTTCCATTTTTAGAAAAATACACGAGGTTGTATGTTTTGAACAGCAGTTAAACGCAAAGCAAATGACAACACTTGCTCAAAATTTGACAGTAGTCTATTAACAGGTGGTACTTGATAAGAAAAGTGTTGCATTTCATATAACTACGAGGGAAGTTCGAAAAGTCACGGACTTATTGATCCGCCCTCGTACTAAGAGGTACGATATTAAAATTTAAAAATTTCTTTTAAAAATTTTGTGTATTCTGAATTTCTCTGAGATCTATTAAGAATCTTAATAAAATTCAGAATCTTAATAAAAATAGAAGGGCAACATATTGTTGTGCCAAACAAATTTTATGTTTACTACAAAAATAATTTAGTTTCGTATTGTATTATTTTAATCTTCGTCAAATATATTTTTTTTGGTATTAAAATTTTTGTGAAAAATTACAAAATTTCGAACATATTTCAACACGCTCCAAATTTCAGTTTTGCCGTTAAGCGCTCCTCTTAAAGATCCTTCTTACGATTATAAATTTTTATATCGTTCCTTTGGCAAATATATGAAAAAGTCAAAAATATCTTCATAAATGGACCTATTTTCATTTTGATTTTAATCCAATTAAAAATTTTACAACTGTAAAATTTAGATATTTAGTTTAGTTTATTATTTCAAACATTAAATCAAATTTAATCATTTGATTAAGAACAAATATTTTGAATTTTTAATTTTTCCACAAAAAGATAAAAAACAAATTAAAATGAAGTAAGTTTTTATTTGAGCTGGCAATTTCGATACCTTTAATTTTGTGGCCACCTTAATATTTTAACAAAAAATCCATGAATTGACTTACGAACTGCTACTCCATCCAATATATTATAAGGATTTAGTTTGCAGTATCTAAGGACTGTGCACGAAAAAAATAATATATATAATTCAGTTTATAAAAATTAAATCTATGGGTCTATTTCACTGTATTTTATTTGTTTTAAGACTATTATATTCAAGTTTTAAATTTAAAAGAAACCTTAATTTTTTATTCGTTTTTATTTTATTTTTTAATTGGTGTTTGGCGACAAACGCGCATTCCTAGCAATTATTTTATATGGTCGGCATAGCTTTTCGTTATAAATCTAAATTATGAGTTTTCATGTTTTTACTTCAATTCCCATTTTAAAAAAAAATTTAGCACATAGTTACTGAGAATAATAACAAATGTAAGAAAGTTAACGCTACTAACAGTCTTTTCGTATACTAATAGTTATGAGCCTTAAAGCATGCACTAATTTTTTTGTGCGTAGTTCTTATTTTATATTTTCGAAATATAAAATAAGAACTAGATAAGATTTAGTTTCAACTATAACATTATTAAATAAAAAATTACAATTTTAAGGACCTTAAGAAATGCTATTATTTAGAAAAAACAATTAAAAACACAGAGAGAGGATTTCGTCGATTTTTTACGGTGACGGTGATCAGAAGTTAAATGAAAAACTAAATATAATGTATTAAATGATTCTAAAATTTACGTCTTTTTAGTTATTTCCTAGACCGGGTAAAATTTTAACCTTCTGGTACACCTGATAAGAATCGAAATTAAAAATGCCGGAAGGCTACCGATCCTCTATAATAAGAGAAGGAGGATTTGGTTCTGTAAAAGATATTGACTTCGATCTTTTTGCATATAATTAAGAATTACGTCATATAGAGAATAGAATTTATTTGAAAAAATCGGAGTACATTAGTTTTTTGATTTTTAAAATTAAAATAAATTTTTTTGTAAAAACTTTGGAGAAACTATAAACTTTATACCTTTAATATAATCTTTGTTAGTTAAGATATCCTAATAAAATTTTCTGTGATTATTGGCTTTATCATTTCAAATAACGAAGTGGAAAAGAATTTAAGGTTTTGGTAAAATGAATACCATAACACCGAGTAACTGTCAAATTCACATAAAAAAATTCGATTTTTCATGAAACTAGAGACCATACCGAGTAAAACTACGTACTTATTTTTTCCCCAGGACGTCAAATTTAATCTTAAAAGAACTTGAAAGTTTCGAAAATAATACTATGTAAATCCAGTATGTTTGTTAAATGAAAGTTAAGAATCGCTGAAATAAAATAATATTTTTTATTTAAATGTTACAGCACAAAAGCTTAAGAAAATATCTTTCTGAAAATGTTACCTTTTACTACTTTTAAAATATATATCAGCCTGCAACAATTATTCTCACACGTGAAAAAATCATTATATGGATAGAACTAGAGATCATCCATGGTAAAACCACAATTTTTATGGGCTCTAGTTCGATGCATATATCAATTTTTTCATGTGTGAAATTTTTTTTAGGAAATTGTGCAATAACTCCCGAAAATTCCATAAATGGAAATTTATTGAATTTACATATAAAGTTCACATTTGTTGGAGGTCTGGGAAAATATCGTTGGAAAACTCTTTAGAACATATCAGACAATTTCTAAAACTGCATTCCTTTTGTAGATATATATGTAGATATAGGCTAAAGTCAAAATTTCGATACAAAATAGGTAAAATTCTTAAGTATCTGTACTTATCCCTATAGGGTAATTGGGATCCTTTTTAATCTTGAAGATACCTTTCAGAAAAGTATAAAATTAATACATGTTCTTAGCAAAAATTTTATTTTGGAAAAAAAGGGGTGTGTATACTTTTCCGTCAAAAAATGATGAAGATATCGACTTCGAATCTTCGTTATTCGATAGATAATTTTGTTCTTTAAGTAACTAATAAAATCGGTCGGAAGTTTTTGGTATGGAAAAAGCTGGATAAAGATCTTTCAAAATTGAGATAGTTGAAATTTCAAATGCAAATAATTGGAAAACTATTCATAGGTCTTATAACGGCTCTCAGATAATATAAAAATCTTTGAAATCGAGTAAGAAAAAAATGTGGCTAGTGGTTCAAAATTTTGTATGTCCTGAGGGTTCCCCTTTCACCACTCTGCTACGCCTATGTGAAATTTTATGTAAATCCAACCAGCCGATTAGAAGTTACAGATTTATTTTCAAACATTTTCAATTTTGCACCACTGTACAGAGTTAATAATTAGTTGTTTTATTGCATGTAATTTTATCAAAATTCTACGATTATTTGTTATTCTTGTTATATTTATTTTATTCATTCTCTTTTCCGTATATCTGCTTTTTTCTTCTCTTTTATTTTCACATAATATTTGCTTATATTTTTGGTTACCTACATATAAAAGTGGTTGTTCAACAAGGATCTCTTTCAGTTGAACTTGTTTTTGTTTTTATATACGAAATACATACTTACATACATATGTAAGTAGAACAAAAGTGCAACAGCCAATTTTACAAAGGGTGGATCATTTAAAACTTAATACTTTTTTTTATAGCAATAATATCTTTGGTACTTTTTTTGATAAATTTAAATTTAATAATTTGTGGTTTTATTTACTTGATATAGGGAGAAGACAAAAAATTTCGAAAAAAAACAAAAGGCATTTTTTTATAAATTTTGTTATTTACATTCATTACGAAATATGAAGTCCTTCAAAATTTTCAGATTCTTTGTAGTTTAGTTGATGCTTAATAAATCTAGTTTCTAATTATTTTTGTAAAAACGCCATTTTGGAAAAGTATAATAAAATCATTATTCGTCCTTTTATCAAAAATATTCAAAACAACCATACCTTCGATTTTTATAAGTTTTCTTAAAAATGTCCATTAAAGTGTTGCGAACAACATATAAAAAATTTTAGAATAAGACCGTAAGAGTGTGCTGAGAAAATTAACTTTTAGTAAAAAACTCATTTATTTCAGTAATAATTTTAAAGAAAAATTATAAAAACGGAAGATATATTTTTTTAATATATTTGAAACAAGGACAGATATTGATTTCAATATCCTTTTATTTTCAAACATGGCGTTTTTATAAAAGTAATTAGAAATTACCTATATTAGCCATAAAATTGAGCCGAAGTTTGTTTAAATCGGACAAAATGTTCGAAGATATATAGATTTAAAATTAATGCATTAAAAAAATCTGAAAAAAGTGAACTTTGAACTGCGATTAAAACTAACGAATTTCAAAATTTGAAGAACTTCAAATTTTGTATTGTCATAGTGAGTGTGTATACCGAATTTCATCGAAATCGGAGATGGTGAGGATCTTATAGAGAAATTTTTGTTTGAATACCGATCTTATAGCCCACCACTGTTATAATGTTGATAGTGTCAAAACTGGAACACTGATTTTACTTGATTGCTTGTCGTTTTGGGCTAACTCGTTAACCGTTGTTGAAAGTTCTCCGAGGTATATATTCGTACTTTTAAATTTACAAATCACTAGATACATCAACCACGTAAGTTTCTACGTTTGTTCCTAGGCTGAGTCAGAGTTGTTGTAACGTATACATAATATATATTTTTGTACTAAAGTCTTTAATCGTACCGTCTTTTTTAATTCAATACACATACAACATTATCACGCACTCATACAAATTCGTACATTAATTCACCACAGATCACATCTAACAAACGCACTTTGATCTTTCCTTCTTTTTTTCATAATTTAAGTTTATTTTATGCGTACAGTAATGCCTCATAAAATTAAAAAAAATGTAATTTGTTGTTGTATTCCCGATGTATCCCTCTCTCTCGTATTTCTATTCTTGAACTTCCTCCCTCATGATCAGGCTCTCTCTCTCTCCTTCTTTCTCTTGTATTATACGGGATTTAACAACAATCGTCACTAAAATGAACAACCATATATATAAACAGGAACATGAAAATGTTCAAGGTATTTATATGTAGATATGTATGTATTACTGATTTCTTGGATTAGTTTAGTATGTGTTTATATTTAGAAATACCAAATTATTTCGCTAGAGTGTCACGACTTCAATGTACGCTGGATATTTTTATGTTTTACTATCTTTTTTCCAAGTAATTTTATTGTTTTCTTTTCACTTTGAGTGTCAATTCATTTTGGTTCAAATTATATATATATATATATATAAATTTGTGAAAATTTTATGATGTTATAATTTATGAGTACGAGTTGTGGGGATTTCCCTTTTTAAATTTTTTTTAACTTCCGTTTTTTATTGCCTGAAGTTTATAATAAATATTTTACTTTTTGTGAATTTAAATTTTATCTTTAAAGAGATTTTAGATGTTTTGAGGGGAACATGATATATTTGTGAATTTGAGAGATTGTTTGTTAAATATTAAATCACTAATATATAAACCTGCCAATGCCAGGGAAAATTTCAATATAATAATAATAATAATAATAATAATAATAATAACGATAATAATAATAATAATAATAATAATAATAATAATAATAATAATAATAATAATAATAGTAATAATAATAATAATAATAATAATAATAAAAGTGCACAAAAAAGTCCAAAAATCTTTAAAAAAACATATGAACAACTTTTTGAAGCTTTTATCTTCCTAATCGACCGTTAAAATTTGAGACCATATGGTAACGCAAACAACGGTTGGATTAAAAACTCTATAGCGTAGAATATATTCAAAATTTCGAAAACATCTGAATTACATTTAATCATATGAAAACTTGTTAATAATAGTAACATGATGGAAGGTCATTTACATTATGTGTTTGGAAGCATGTTATCCTTTTTGAAACCCTTGAAAAATTATTGTTAAAAATGTAAAAAATTAAAGAAAATATAATTGATATATTTTTGATACTGTGTAGCCTTTATGAAAAATATTTTATGATTTTTATATAACCAAGTAGTACTATATTATTATATTCGTATAAATTAATAAAATATATAAAATATTTTTATCCTGTTTTCTACGAACTATATATCTGCGAACTATATATTGGAATAAAACGAGTTTTCCCGGTAAATTGTCCCTCAATAAAGCTTTGAATAACTTGAGAGTGACAATGATGAATATGTCTGAAGGATTTTTATCGAATGGCCTAAAGATTATAGTGATATTCGTGTCGAAGGCGATGCTGGTAACGTTTCTAATAGTAGTATTCCTAGTTTAATCCTTGACATATTCCTTTTAACCAAAATGTGTTCCTTATCATATATACATACGTATCTAAATGGAATCTTAACGCAGTAAGTTTTCTCCTTTAGTACCAACAGCTAAAATAAGACGTTATATCGTTGATTTCTCCAACTCAAGTCGATGTACTTAATGGTGGATGTTCGATATGAAAAATATGTTTCTCAATACCATACTAGAACTAATATTAACTGGCATCTCGTTAAGAAAATTTGCAAAAAAAAGAAAACATTTTTTTGAAAAATGTACTCATTTTCTTCGTACAGAAAAAAATTCTATATATAGTACCTGGCGTAACCATATGGTAACGGCCCATTCTTCCCGACTTAGGGGCCGAAACAAAATTTTATAGAATAGGTAAATTTTCTTAGGCCTCGTAGACCTATATTTGAAAATTTCATCAATATCTGAAACAAAAAACATTCCCAGTCAATTTGGGTTAAAGTATTAAAAGGTAAAATTATTAAAACGAAAAAAAGAAGATTTCAAAAAAATCGAAATACAAAATCAGTTTCCGGTAAGATTTGGAGAACAAACAATGAGCATAGCAAAATTAAGCTTTATAGAACCAAAGCCGACTTTTAAAAATATTACGCTCCCTGATATAAATTTCAAAATCTGAAGGAGGAATAGTTTTATATGTAAGACAAATTTTAATTTTCTATGTCGTTTGGGAGCTTCAGAAAGCTCAGCAAAGAGAAAACATGCCTAAAAAATTATATATAAATCTGCGTATCTCTGAAATTTCAGAACCTGGCTCCGTTAGGATCTGTACAACGAATAGTATTATAAGTAAGCCGAATTAAAATTTCCTACTTCGTCTGGGAGCTACAGAAAGTTGCAAACGTTTTGAACTCTTAAGTTTTCTTATTAAAATTATTTTTGTTTAATTTTTAATGACTATATTTTGCTTTAATTAAATAAAATAAACATTTTTTTTATTAATATAAAAGGAAGAAAAAAAATTAGATTGCTAAAAATAGATTTTCAGATTTTCAGTTGCAAATATTTTGACCATCACTGTACATATCAAAGCTCCAAGTTGCTCAAATAGTACAGAGTTTAGTGTTCTGCAATAAGTTGCATCTAATGTTGGTCCTAAAATGTTCTACTTCAAAATGTTTCATCCTGGTAAGCTGAAAAGAACGCTCTGGGAAAGAAGAAAATTCAAAAAAGTAATTCTTTATGTTTACGATAAATTTTTTGGACCTCCAGTGCATTATACATTATACATTGTAATTCTCTTTCGTAATGAGGAAAAATTCGTTCAATTTACTTTGACGTTTTTTCAGAAACATTTTAGAGAAATGTAACACTATGCCATGCATACATTCACTATTTTAATTGTGTGTTTAAATTGTAAGTGGATAGCTTGTTACTACTTTTGAAACCCAAGTGATTAAATCTGCTTTAAACGTGAATCCTTTTTATAATAATCCCACCTGTAGTTTTAAAGCTAAGCAAAGGAATCGATGCACCTGCTTTTGTTCCTTTTTCGCTTTCACGGACTAGTCCATTACAAAAACAATTTTGCACTTGATGTAGTTAAACAGAAATATTAAAGTTTCCTTTTCCCATACTTCCTACAAATATTGAAAAAACATATGTTGGCATGTAGCATGTGTATAATATTAGTCCTTGTTCATATTTTTACCTAAAGTCGTGATCAGTTTTAAAGTAGTTGGATTTGTTCCTTAAAGCATATGCGACTTAAGCCAAACATTATCTCGCCTTCCTCTCCCTCTCTCTCTCTCTCTGTTTTTATGCTCGATAGCTACACCAAAATTACTTCATTTCTTACCTTTAGTCTTTATTTGTTTCTTGTACGGTTACGTTACGCTTGATCGCTTTATAAATTGTCGAAAAGAAATAATAAAAAAAGATTCCAAAAATGTTTTCATCAGCTACAAAATTGTGTTAGACTTTGTGTAAATAAAAAAAATTATATGGTGTTTAATTTCTAAAACGAAATATATGTTATTTTATTTCGAAAATAAACTAAGATGTGTTATGGTTAGTATACAAAAAGAAAATAGATTTTTATATAAATTACAAATAAAAAACAAACATAAAAACATATATTATGATATAAATGTTTAATATTTAATAGTAAACAAACAAATGATTATTAAAATATAAAAAAATAAAAATAATATTGATTGGCCGGATGTTTTTATTGTTAAACAAAAATACAGGCAAACATACAAAAATATTTTAATTAATTAGGAAAATTTTAAATATGTTAAATATTCCTATCTTAATTTTTGTTTAAAATCACTGCGTAAAATTAAGAACATAAATCGTTCTATTGATTAAACATGACATGTATTTGAGAACAAAAGTGATGACGAAAGTTGTAGCAAAAAGTGACAAAATATTTCTTCTTTAAAATATCATTTATATGGATATAAAAAAGTTGTCAACATGTTTTTTTTTTTGAAAATTGTATAAAAAATTGTTTTGATAATGAAAATACATACATCTGTTTTGAATTTTTTTTTTAATTTAACTTGCTTAACGTTGACCTTGAATTTTAGATTCTAGATGCGAAAAGTTTATAACACAAACCCTGATACATATTTCTATTTATTTTAATCTTTGCAAAATAATTTTTTTACAAGAACTCATTTCTTACATCAGAATTTAAATTACGTTCTAAGAATCATTTAAGTTTAGCCATAAATGACTAAAATCGAACATAATGGCGACATCTATCAAAAAAAACTTCATGGAACGCACAGTGGGTTGAATGACAGCTAAAATGGGGATTAATTCGGGGAAGCTTCTATTTTTAACATATATCTTCTTTTATTAATGGATATTCATAAATACATGAAATACTACAATTTAAAATAAAAACATCTTGGAAAACATTTTTTTTATTATTATGGTTGTTAATGCTTTTTCTCAGAGAAATAGGCTTAATTTAGATTTTTTGTTGTAACTTTTGAACTAAAAGCTATAAATTAATAAATCAAATTGCAAATTTAAGTATATTTTTTATTATATTAGTTAATTTGAAGAAGAAATAGACAAATATGTTTAATATCAGAATTAATATTGTTTTTTTTTGTGTATTTTATCTCTATATATAATCATTTTACCCGATCTGAGCAAATTACGTTTTGAAATTGAACTTAAAGATATATCTAAAATACCCTATTCAAAAATTATAAAAATATTTAAAATAATAATTTGGAATATATCTTCTTTTAAAAAATATAATTTTATACCTAAAGTTGATGTATTCATTTAGAAAAATATTCATACCTTAAAAAAATTTGGAAAAAGAATATATTTGAAATTTCATGAATTGAATTTTTTAATAATGCGCGGCAATTTTAAAAATAATATTTAATTTTGAGTTAATCCTCATTATCAACAGCGTTACCGTTGAGAATTTTTAAAAAGTTTGCAAAAAAGGAGATTTCAGAAAATGAAGTCGCCAAAAAATTGGATTTTTTGAAAATAAGCGCCAACTGCTTCAATAACTAAAAAAAAAACTCAAAATTCGTTTATTTGATAAAAACAAAAAATTTGTATTTTAAGAAAAACTACTAAATTTAATTTTATTAATAACAAAATAATTTATAATAATTTTATTATTATTGCAAAAATAAAGACTTATTCATAAAAATAATTAACATAAAGTTCTCTTTTTATGAATTAAACTTCTGTACATTTGTACGATATCTTCACTCAGACTATAGTCTTACAAATCACCGTCTAAAAAATTTAGGACTGAAAACATGGATTTACAACTCTTGATCTTAAGTCTGTTGGACAATTTATTTTTCATTAGTGATAATTTAGAAAAAAGACGTTTCGCCGAGGTATTGCTATGTGCCAAAGTAAAAATATAAATTAGGATATAAGTATGCATCAAATCTATTTTCCTAATCCGGTCAAAAAAGATTCGGCATTTGATGTTTTAAATAGTTGTTCATAAACTTTATCATTAGCTTAAGTTTTTAACAGTTTAAGTTCATTTATAAATTCTTCGAAGTCTTTTTTACATCACTATGTGTAGAAACACAACAACGACGGCAACGGAACGGTTTACCTCCTCCTATTGCGAAAAAAAAACAATAGAAACAATTGCGAGACGGTGAAATTATTGCCAATGTTTTGCATAAAATAAAGTTATCATTCTTATTTTTTAATGCCTGTTTTTAGAATTTTGAAATTTTGTTTTTGTTTTAAATGTAAGTTATACAGGTCGTTTTTGCGCTCGTGTTATAAAAACAGGCAGTTAATATTTGTTAAAATTATCATTTTTAATATATAAATATTATTATAATTTAATTGTGTAATTTAATTTCTTTAAAAAATATCCATTTTCTCTGTTTGTTTAGTTTTCTTTTTTATAATATATTTTTTCCTAAATGATGGCAACCTTGTTGGAAAGAATATAGAATATCGTCAAGAAAATAAAATAAGTTTTATTTGAATGGTTTGCTGTTCAAAGGTAATGAAAAGTCAAATTTATATTGAACGGCAGTTGCCGTCGTTTTCTTTTTTTCATATATAGCCTTTCCGATAGATTTTCTTAGATTTTGTTAAATAATTAAAGAACAACATTATATATCGAATACAGAAACTTTGATAACTATATCTTTACTGAGTCCAGAAATAAATGATTTTGAATTTGAAAATTGCAATAATTATGATTTTTTTTTTTTTTTGAGAAAACGTGCCTGCATTACTTTTTCGGGAATTATGTATGTAAATCCAACCCGCCAATTAGAAGTTACAAATTTATTTCCAAATAATTTCGATTCTGCCCCACTTTGCAATCTTCCACATAGCTTATTTATTGACTTTAAATGACCAAAATATTCGCTGATTCCACGAACAGTTTGAATAGAGAACGCGCTATAAAATAGACCGACCACCTGAAATGCCAAAAACAATCCACAATATATAAACAAAGCTTTTGAATGAACTTTAACCTTAAAACAGCAGTAACTAGTCACATTAGTGAGCGTAATTGTTTGATTTGGAATTTAATTTTTGTCCCTACAAAGTGCCGCAGATCGGCACTTGTAGATACTATTAAACGAGAGCAAACACTGTATGACAGAACACTTAACTGAACTAACTAAAATTTTACCAGTTTTGTATAACCATGACAACCAAAAATACATATTTTTTGCTGTGCTTACAGAAGAATTTTGAAATTGATTTATGAGAGCATATTTTGGGCTTAAATGTGTACTTTACATTTAATAGTATTAAACAAATTGCAACTAGTATTCTACATCAGAATGGAATACGTCTTTCCTATACTGCAACACATTTCATCAGCATGCATTGTTTTGCATTTGGAACACATTCATCAATCGTTTTGGGCAGGTTATACGCTGAGGTTATAGATGTTGTTGCAGCTTTGTCAATCTGCAACCTGTTCGAGCGACCATAAATAAATTTAAATTGCTAATTTCTTTGTTGTTTCTGTTTCACGGAATTAAATCAGATTTTGTGGACTATATATAAGGCAACACACTTCATCAGCATTCGTACTGTTTTTTCCACTTGGATTTCGTTGGAACTTAAACATTAAGTATAATTTGAAGTATATTTATGCATATTTTATTATTACATTAGTATTATTTTTGCTCATTTTCATACTTTTTTTTTAGTGTCAAAATAGTTTTTTAAATTATTTTATTAATCATTAAACAGAATTGTTTAATGGTTAACACAACAGAATTTCAATATTTACAAAAATTCCGTTATTACACCCAGAAAAAAGAAAATTTTATTAACTGCAAATTATGTCCAAATCAAGTAAAATATTTCACCTAAGTGCAAAATATGCAAAATTATGCTCTTAAGTATAAAATATGCAAAAACATAATTGTATGATAACTACTAAAATAAGCTCTAAAAAAAGAATTTTTTGTAGAAATATGCTGCTAAGTTCAAAATATGCAAGAATATGCTGTCAAAATATGCTGTAATAAATCGATGCCAAAATTCTTAAAATAGTCATAAACGGATAAATAACACTTTAGTTCATTTAGAGCCCAGGAAAAAATATGATTTGATATATTTTTGGTTTCCCTGCTTATTAACTTATATTGTTTATTGTTACTTTTTCTGTTCAAAGTTTAGTTTCTTTTATAATCTTTAAAATATTCGGATTCAAATGAAACTTCGCTGCATTTTAGAAGCATTTTCATTTATATTTTGAGACCCATTTTACTGTAGATTCTTTTTTAATATTTCTATTTATGAGAAATAAAAGTACATACTGCAAATTTTAATATAAATCATATTTCTATCATGGCTATTTTCAGAGAGTCCCCAATTTTCATAAGACAGCAACATAAATCTTTGCTTTTACGATTATTGCGAGTTCCTACACTAAAGCTTTCTCGAATAATTCAGCACGAATCCAATCAAAGATTTCTTCTGAATGTTTGTAAATTATTAGAATTTGAAACAGTCTAAAATATTTAACACTACAACGAAAGAATTAGAAAGCAAGTACAAAATAAACAGCAGGCATTTTATAATATCTACGGAACTAAATAGATACCGCTAACACTTCCTTTCCTCTGTTAGGGATTTTACAGTATTTTTATTTTTATGACCTGAATGTACCTTAAGGAAAATTTTACAGAACAAAGATAAAAACAAAACTGATATTTATGATTTTATTGTTTAAAATAGTTAATTTACCTGGTAATTGCTACGTTCCTTTAAAATTCATTTCTTCTTAAAGAGTATATATTTTAAGAAAAAAATATCTTATCCTTTTTAAATTTATCTCGTATTCTTTTTAATCTTAGAGTTTATTTTTCGCTTAATGAAACAAACAAATCATTAGGTGGCAAATCAGGAGTGTGTGTGTAGGATATGTCTTCAAATTTGCAATTGTTAGTAGGTAAAATATGTAGTTAAATTATTGTGTAAGGTTTAGGTGTACATATTTAAAATGAATCATTATTTACTGTAGAATTTGTAATATATATATATATATATATATATATATATATATATATATATATATATATATATAGACCAAAAATGGGCTTCATTCGCCCACCTACCTATAAGGTGAAACATGAACGAAATTTTGTACAAATAGTTCAAGGACCAATGTAAACTCGAAAACAAAAAAAGGACGTGATCCGTCCACTTCCCATATAAATTGAAATTTATATATTATATTTTTTATTCTTCAAAATTTTTGTTAAATATTTTATATTTTTATCGTATTATTTTTAATACTAGATATTAAATTTCCAAAGTCCTTACCTTTTCGATCTGCAAATTCTTATTTAAGGAGGGACTAGAATTTTTCCCAAGTTTGTTTTCTGTTTAATATTTTAAATATAATTTTTAAATAAAACTATTTTTTTATTTCAATTGATGCTAGTATAGCTACAATTTCCATATTTATGGATATAAATAAACTATTCATAATTTACACAAAAATGCAGTAAAAACTATAAAGTTTGGGAAACACTCGAATACATGTAAATGATTAAATTTTTCCATACAGCATGTATCAGAAAGCAAATGAACATTTAAATTTAGTTTGTTTATAGATCTAAATTCAAGTGCAATTTTTTTTGTTGTCTCTATATACATTCCATAAAGACTACTTGCAATTTATTTATCTTTTGTAGTCAGGACTATAAAAATAGCATACTTTGATGTTCAATTAATGTATAATTCAAAATGTTGAAATAAATTTCTTTGACAAAACTTTATTTCAGCATAAAGTAATGTTACTTGTAATGACCTTCCATTATCTGATAATGCAAATGGTAATGCTAAATGACTTATGATTATTTATTACCTTGTATATTTTATATTTTAAGTTTTTCCTTTAAGAATGTGTGCTATTTATATAACCACGGCTGCAGTAAAAATAAAGATCATTTCAAAATCAACAAGAGTAAAGTGTATTATAATAAGTCCACATACAAAACAATAACTTTTTTCAGATGTTCTTGCTGCTACTGCTCATCTTTTGAAAAATGCATTAGAAACGTTAGATGTTTCAATAAAAAAATTAAGAATAAATAATAATATGAATTGACGCATGCAATTTAGCAAATCGAAACAAAAATTCCAAAACAATTTCACTAATATTTGCAACCAAATTTTATAAAAACAGACAGATTGGAATATTTTTAAAATAAGAACAAAAAATCAATGATTTTTAAATATTTTGTTTGTTCTTGTTCCTTTTCAAAATTTCTCTATAAACATACTTTTCTATAGTTACAATAACAAAACAAATATCAATTATACAAGATAATAACTTAATGATAGATGATGTTCATAAATTTCAGATTATATGTATATTTTTTGTTTTTGTAAAATAAAGAATTTTCTTTGCTGCCTTTTTCGTTGAAAAACAATACGTAGATAAATATTTATTTTAAATAAATTTCTTGAAATATTATTTTTAAATTACAAACTTGCTGAAAACTATTCATATACATATGTATTTGCAAAACAATTAATGCAGAATTTAATTTTGCTTACCTTAGGTTGTGCTTTATTTAATTTATTACAAATTTAATTACTATATTTTTCATTTACAAAAAAAGAAAAGGAAAATAAAAAAAATAAAAAAACTGAGGTTAAATTTTTCCACCTATCGTACTGCTAGTTTGAACAATATTTTTGCGGTTACTGTGGTATGTTTTCTAGAATTGCATTTAATTTGTGGCTATAAATTAGGTTTTTTTTTAATAATTCAACGTTATTTTATGGGATATTTGTAATAAATAATAATTTTGGTTTTAATCAATATAAATTCATTGATATACATGATAGATATTCCCCTTTTAAATAGTAAACAGAAATTGCATTAGAGAATTTTAATGCAAGCAGATTTTATAAAATATTAGGTATTTGTTTCCGACATTGACTTCGCTATACTTCTTGCACTTGCAAATATCTTAAATTTGCTATCTTCATTGCTAAATCAAACTTCTGACAGACAAATGAAAGTCTTATTCTTTCCAGACGTGAGTGGAGTAGAGAAATCCTTGCAAATTATTATCCACAGTTCCAAGATAACTGTGGTTTTGGTTCTGGAGTCTTCTCTAAAGGAATCGGAATAAGATTCCTGATGAAACAAGTCAAATATATATTGCAATCGGAGATTCATGTCAAGTAGCATTTTTGTAACTTAGCTCGTACACAACTTTCTTTATTTCAGTCGTACTTCCCTAGTCTATGTCCCTGCACATAGGACAACTATAGCCGAGAAATTTGCCAGACCTGACTCTAAATTTTTCATGTCATCTACATTTCAGTGTAACTACTTACTATAAAAAGTGAATCTTCACACATACAGTGGCAAACAAACATTTTTTTTTGTTATAAATAACTAGATTCCTCTACTCCTATGATATTGAAATAAAAAAAAGTTTAGTGTAAATAAAACTTATTTTTGGTATACAGTATTTTGCAGAAAAACCAACCCACTTGTTAACAATCTAATAAAAAATGTTAGTAGAGACGATTGTAACAACGATTGTAAAGTACATCAATATGTACATTTCCAAAATGTTTTAAAAATGTCATATATTCTGGATTTTCTCATTTCAAAATCTTGCAAATAAATATAATCCCAACATAAAAAAACGGTTAAATACAAAAACACAATTCTTTAAATCTAAGGGGCGATCGATTTTATTTATTTTGGCAATATACTTTTTCTTTTTGCGATTTTTTTCGGTCTTTCGTTTTTTTATTTTGTCGATTTTTTCGTTTTTGGCGATTTTTTTTTTAAATTTTTCACTTTGGCGATTTTTTTCGGTTAGTCTATTTTTTCTATTTATGCGATTTTTTTACGTTCTTTCTTTTTGCTAGTAGATTTATTTTGGCGATGTTTTCAGTTAGTCGACTTTTTTTTCTTATTTTGCCGTTTTTTTCGTTGTGGCAATATACTTTTTCCGTTTAGGCGATTTTTAAAATTTTGTAGTTTTTTTCGTTTTGGTTATTTTTTTTTGTTGTTTTTTCACTGGCGATTTTGGTTAGTCAATTTTTTATTTTGGCCGTTTTTCGTTTTGGACGATTTTTTTTCGTTTTGAAGATTTTGTTTATTTTGGTTATTTTTTCACTTTGGCGGTTTTTTGCGTTTTTTTTTTTGATTTTTTCGGCTAGTCGATTTTTTATTTTGGCGATTTTTTCCGTTGGTGTTCTTTTGTCGATTTTTTTTAATTTTGACTATTTTTTGTTTTGTCTTTTTTTCATTTATAAGATTTTTTCCATTTAGACGATTTTTTTTTCGTTTACCTTCTCTGGGAACAACTTTCGGATATTTGGTAAAAAAAAGTTCTTGATTTATCGATCTTCTCGTTGCTCAGTACTTGAATTACAAAGAGAGAAAAAAGAGTTTTAAATGTGCAAAAAAACCAAAAAAATATATATAAAAAATATTTGGAGAGCAAAAACTAAACATAAAGATGGCTCAGTTCCGAATGTTTTGATCATTAGTGTATTTATGTAGACTGATACCAAGCAGACTTTGTTTATTACCAGCAGAATGGAAAACGTATTTTCTGTGCCGCAACAGACTCCATCTGAATTCATAGTATTTTTTCATTTGGCTCACGCTTGACACTGGGTTCCATTTTGAGTAGCAGCCGGAGGTGTTGTTTCAGGCTAAAGATTCTAGCGTAAATACTGTGATTGTAAAGACCTTTTTGTCTATGTTTGACATAGTCAAGTAGAGAATATTTTCGCAAAACACTATCCTTCCCTTCTTCAATATGAAACCTTTAGAAACTATATATTTGAGAAGATCTCTTTATTTTCTGTAGAAAGCTGGAAATAATATAAAACAATAAAATATTATTTATTTAGAGAAGGTGGAAAAGCATTTGGCGCCAAGTTAATTGTTAATTCCACAAATAAATTGCAAATTTATTATTAATAAATATGTATCTATAAAAATGAGCATGCTAGAATTAAATTTACTAAATTGTTTCTTATAAGTGTTTATTTTTTTTTTTTTCAATAAAGAAAAACCCACTTTCCTTTCATAAAGGCAGCGCATTAAATAAATATTTAATAAAATAGCACACGACAAACTATGTACTTTACGATGGATAAGTTGTAAACATTTTTAAATTATTTTATTTGAACAAATAATATATATACTCGTAGATAAACAGAATATTTTGTAAAGAGGAATTTGTACTGACAAAAATAGATAAAAAAGTCTAGGTTGTCACAATCGGATTATTTCCATAGCGATCGAATATAAATTTCAAATGTATAGACATTTCTTCAGGTTTTCATAATGTTACAAATATATAAAATAGATACTCCAAAAATATATAAGTTTTCCTCGAAAAATTTCACTTTAAAGTTTCTTGAAATTTTTGAACTCTATAAGAAAAAATTTCAACTGTCACCCCTTTAACAATAGGAAAATGACACGACCTTGCAAATAACACCTTTTATTGAACTAAACTATTGACAACTACTTAATTTAAAATAAAACTGTTAATAGTATTTTCGAGGGTGGTGGAAGGGGTGATAATTTTAAAAATATTTAATTTGACATTTGAAGATTTATAATTTCTTCGATTATCAGTATGTCTACACGAGTTTGGCACTTTTTTTATAAGATATTAAAATGTTTAGTATTTATATGCCTTTGGTTTTAGATAAAAAATGTTTCTAATATATTAAACGCATGTATTTTTTGTATTTATTTTTATTGTTGTTTTTAAATTTTCATATTAAAATTAACATTAGTGATTGTCAATCATTGCATACATCTTAGATATAGAGTAGTTGATATTAAGTACTACAATTTGTATTAATGATCTTGGAAGGAATTTTTAGACTACTTTGTACCCAGTATTATTCGGCTTTCCATTGTTATTAATTTTATCTATGGTTTGAAATACTGCTTGATCAGTTGTAAATAACTTTTGAAGGAGTCCCTATTCTGTCTAAAATATTGGATATTTTGGAAAATGTTTTTTCAAATGTAAGAACAATTGAATTGTTTAATATTCCAATGATTTTTTGCTGCTGCTGTTTCAGAAAAAGATGAAGTCATTTGTATCATTGTTTAAGTGTCATAATATTTTATATGGTTACCTTTATTTGATTTTATTTATTTTTTATTTTTGATTTTTGTTTTAAATGAAGGAAAATTTTTTGTTTTATTGTATTTCAAGAATTTAAAATTGAAAATTATTTTTAAGTGCAAATTATCAAATACATCAAATAATATAATTTGTTTACCTTTTGTTTTGATAGATATTTGTCGCACTGTTTTTTTAAATGATAAACTAAAATAAATAAAGTCATCAACAACGACGACAATGACATTCACTCTCTTTGCTTCTCTCTAATATTCGATCATACATACATATGTTTGTAGTATGTTGCAGAACTATAAAGATCCCCACGAAAACATAAAAAATAAAAGAAACGCTCGTAGAAAATAATAACAAAACAAAGAAAAACAGCTGGTACACATGGTGCCTGGTGCAAATAAAAGACAATCTACGACAATAACACTAAAATAGTACCATCTTACTTATGTATGTATGTACATTCGGTATCTCCTCTACTTAAGTTTTCATTTGTACATTTGTGGTCGTATATAATATCTCTACAGTTCTAACATTGGTAATGAATAGATTTTCAAAAATAATCTCACTCTACACTGACGGAAAAATAATGTTGCAAAATCGTCAACGGTTGGGATCATATTGATTATCTACGGTGTAGATTTTTTGACATCATTCGTTTAAAATAAACACACTGAGTCGAATACAGGTTGCACTAATTACACTGAAAGTTATATTTTATATACGAATGTAATTTGACAGGCTCCAATTATTATACTTTGGAGTTAATTTTATATATATTTGCCCTTTGTAAGTCAAGTAAAAGTCAATTGGCTACTTTACTATCCCCAAGAATTATATAGTATGTATAGTCAAGATAAAATTTCCGATTAGGTACTACAATATCTCTATGTAATCTATACAAGTTCAATAGAAACTCCTTTGTCAATGATCATGATAAAAACTAGCTACATAATATACATAGTTCTATGATGAAAGCGATGACTCAAAATGTTTAGTAACATCTCCAATTCATAGTTACACTAATAACACTGCATGGTGTCACTTTGTACACCAATGTGGTCGATATTTCTCCTGGTTACTTGACAGGCTACAATTAATATATTTTGGAGTTTATTTGATATATATTTGTCCTTTTTGAGGCAATGACAAGTCAATTTTCTACTTTACTATATCTAAGAAATATGCAGTATAATCTGGGTAAAATATCCGAGTTATTACTAGACTGTCTATTTGTAATTTTTATAAGTTCAATAGAAAATTCCCCTTAAGCGATATTCATGATGAAAATTAATGATTCAAAATGTCCAATAACATCTCAAGTTCATAGACTGCTACCCACAACTGTAGGAATGTTTATGTTAACACTATACTACGTACGATTGTGTTAAGTTTTTCTTGTTTCTTTTATATTTATATTATTTAATTTCCTTTTTTTATTCAACATTTAAGAAATTACATTAATATGTTTTACACATGTCTGCATGTATTCGTGATTTAAATGTATGTTCGTGTATGGACGTGAGTTTATAATAGAATTTATTATTGTGTTGTTGTATTTGTTATACCTAAAACGTATGAGTGAAAGAACGGATGGATGGATGGATGGATGGATAGATGATGTTTGGTTGGATGGATGGATGAATGAATTGAATATGTGAGTGTGCAATGACAATTTTCAATTCAAGTTCATTGTTATGTAGTAAAAATTGCGTGGGCTCATTGATAAGTAGCTTTGAATGAATGATGTATGGAACATCCTGTTTAATATTTATTTATATTCGTTAAAAAGTAAACAAACATTGATGAGAAATATTAATTACTTTTAAATCTGCGTCAGATATTTTGTAAAAACATGAAACATATTTATCAGTTTTCAATAAAAAAATATGCAATTTAAATATGTGACAGATTAATTGTAGTCTTTCATTAACTATTCGCATATTAAGAAATCTCAAGGAAATTGCAATGAAGTTTAAAACAAATTATTACCACTTTTCTGTTATGTCCTCATTTATATAGCAGCGCTTTCAAATGGTTCAAATGGTACCAGAAGATTTTTTCTAGTGTGCCCAGATCAAAATCTTGACTTGATCAAGACTTAGCTACTAATACGCGAAAAGCAAACAATAAATCCTAATTTAAAAATTTTTTAAAAAATTAATTTTACTATTTTTCCATGTACTTTCGCAAATATGTAAAAATTAAAACAAAACAGGAGTAAGAATTTGCTCGATTTTTACTTTGGGTTAAACAAATTTTCGTTTGAAAAATGCTAATAGTACTTTAACACAAATAATTTAATATTTATAAAATTGTTTAAAATCTTAAAAAAGAAAAACTTTATTTAACAAAACCTTAGTTTTTATTCATTTTATTCTATCAATCATTTAAGTTCTTATCAGTTGGACCCACCTTCAAAACTGCTCACAACATTTTGCCAAGAATCAAATAGCGTTCATTTTAATGCTTTTAATTGAAAATAATTTGCGCTTCGAATTGCGAGGCTTTTGAACATAATAAAACTACAGATTAATAGGAATAAAAGGTCCTCTTATAAAGGTCATTACTAGGGCAGCCAAAAGTATTCTATAAAAAATGTGTTTTTTGCGCATAAAAGGTATTTTTAAAATCGGAAAATATGCCCTTAAAGCTAAAAAAATATGCTCTTAAAATATTACTTTTTGTTGCAAAATTTTTAATTATCTGCTAATTATGCAAAAAATAACTTGATTCTGAGCAATTGCTAAAAAATATTGTATTTTTGCACCTAAAAATCTTCAAAGCTAATACATTGTATCATTAAATTTATAAAATTTGTATCAATTTATTTAGAAGAGAATTGTTATGGTGTCGGATTTGAAAAACGTATGTGGTAATAATAAAATATTTCACCAGTGGAAAATTATGTAAAAAAATCTATTGGGTACAAAATATGCGAAGTTTATTTATTAAGTGTAAAATATTCGAAATTATGCTCTTTAGTGTAATATATGCAAAAATATGTCATTTAAATTGCTCTAAAAGAAGGATTTTATATGAAAATATGACAAAATATGATGAAGAGACCAAAATATGCGAAAATATGCTATTAAGACCAAAATATGCAAAAATATGCTGGAAAAACTCGATGTCAAAATACTTACAGTTGTCTCAAACGGATAAATAACTTATAGTTTGGTTTATTTGAAGCTCACGAAAAAATATAAATATTTTTGGTTGCTCTGGTCTTAACATTCACCACATAAAAGAGATATAATTTAAATTCAAAACAATAATATAGAGACTAAAATATTTACTAAGTTTTATCTACAAATTATGAAGTTTATTAACCTTTGATTTCAGAAAATTAAATTAAAGAAAAGGTCAATGAAAAAGACAAGAAGATAAAAATGGCTTTAGCAATTATAACATTTAAAAAGATCCTTTTTAATTGAACACTAATAGAATGTAAAGTTGAAATGAAGTTTGTGAACCTTTGATCTTTTAAAATTGAATTAAATAAAAGGTCAAGGCAAAGGTCATAGTGAGTAAATAGCGTTAATATTTATAACATTTAAGAGGATCCTTTTAAACGAACACTAATATAAAGTAAAGTTGAAAAGAACTTTATCTCAAAACTAACAGGTCTTTGAACTCAAATTTCATTAGATAAAAAGAAAAGCGAAATTTATTTATATACTAATTATAGAAAGTTCAGTTTCATTAGGTCAAAAACACCTTAACCCTACGGTACATACCCAAAAAATAAACGTTAGTCAATATCCTGTTTTTCGTTGATTTTGTACAAAAAATTTATAATTTTATGTAACTATTTGTTAAGATTATTTAATTAGTAATAAAACTAAAAGCAAACTGGAAAATATGTTTGAGTATGTTTACGATGTTCGTCCGTCTGTCCATATTAAATATTTAATGAAGCTGGAAGTCTGAAGTTTCGTGGCTATATCTTCATTATTAAAGAAAGTCTGAAAAAGGTACCCGAGTACCCGAGTATGCACCGTAATGTTATTGGTGTTTGTTATTGATTGCTTTATATACATAAATATAATTAATATATATTTTCCTTTTTCTTTACAGAAATGTCAATTTCACCTTCTCCTTCACCGGAAAATTTACGCATTTGTCTGGTTGGCGATGTGATAAATGATGCGGCGACAGTTGAAGCTGCCCAAACATTTGGTGTTCCCGTCATAACATCGGAAACTGGTCTGGAACTTATTAACGATTATGATTGGCGAACATATTTTATATTAAATGATTTCGAGAGTCCTGTGTATGAAGCCATACATAAAAGTAAACAATGGTAAGTTGTATTTTAAACACATTGGAATTTTTATTAATAGATATTATCAAATGTAATATTAAATTAGTATACAATTTTATATACATATATATGCTATAAAGTTAATAAAATTGATCCCTAGAGGTGTAATTTATAGTTTAATATGAATATGTAAATTAAATGTTTTTACAATTCTATTTCTTTACATAAAAATTTAAATACCAAATTGTTTTCATAAAAAAAAAACATGACTAATTTGCAAAAACTAACAAAAAACTTAATTATTTATTTCTTTTCTATTGTATTTAAATTAGCATTTTAAACAGTGATAATAAAATAATAGAATAGAATTAACAACTTGTATCTATTTAAATTAACAAATATGTATGATGTACTTAGTATGAAAGCAATAATTATTACAAATGATATTCTTTGTTGTTTTTCTTTTTTTTTTTATTATTTATTTTGTATACATGAGGGCCTTTTGTCAAGAAGTATTCTTGCCAAAAAAGTGTATCATTTAATTTTTTTAACACTTTAAAACCACCATTAAATTAAATACACACCCCCTGTTAGAAAAAAAAAAGACAAATGTATTTTAATGCTCAATTTAAATTTAAATATTTGTTAATTTTACAAAAAAAAAAAAAAATAATAAAGAAATATTTATGTTTACATATAGAAAAAACATAATTTTTTTCACATATTCTACAATTTAGTTTTATATGTTTTTAAAAGAGCGTAGTTTGCTTTATTAAAAAAATATGACTAAAAAGATCATTAGTTCTAGAACTGGTGTATTCAGAACCACTTCAGATTCCTTAATAACATCCTTAGAACTTTTGGTGTCGCAACCTATTCTGACACTCATTGAGTAGAATGGTATTGCGATTCTAAATTGGTTTTAAATAATGTTTTAAATAACTAGTGGTTTAGAACTAGTTCTGCATTACTTCAACATCACTTCTTAAAACTTAAATTAAAAAATTTTTGTTCATTTAAAAAGAGGTCTTTTGGAAATGGTTCGCTAAAATGAAAAAATAAAATAAAAAATATTTTTTTTATTTTTTTTATTTTTTTTATTTTAATAACTGTTTCTTGAAATGTTCCCTAACACTTCTATAGAACTAGTTCCGAATGTGACAATTTCGAACAAAAATCATTGATTAAAGAACTAATTCTAGAACCGTTACATAGAATGGGTACTGGCTAGGTAATACTTCCACAGCACTAGTTCTGGTGGTGACAATTTCGCACAAAATCATTGGTAGCAACGCCAAACTAGAACGAGTACAGCACATTTTCATGCATTCTGTAACTAGTTTTAGAACCAATAAATTTTTTCATGGGTTAGATCATTTTTCTTTTCAATTTGCAAAATACATCAGAAAATTTTAAACACAACATATATTTTGTTACCTTAAACATGTGTATTTATTATTAAAAAATTTGTCTAGTTTAAATATACATACAGTTTTTTTTTTTTTTTTTTTTGAAAAAAGTCCTAAGGGAAATATTGGAGTCCTGCAATATGAATATAGTGAAATCCCAGCGATTATAATATTGCAAAAAAAAAACTGAATCCAAAAACTAAAAATTTTAAAAATCGATTTAGTTGCATAATCTTTAGTGTTTAAGGGCTAATAATCAATGTCAGTACAGTTAAAATTCTGTTTTAAATCATTCACCAGAGATGGTTATATTATATATCTACATAAGGCGATTTACAGTTTTTTTATTTTTTTTTTTATTATAAAATGTTCATTTAAACTAATCGATGTCCCTACAATTGTTAGGTCTTTAAAAGGCGCATTTAATTTCTAGTATTCAAAAATTTTCTCAAAAAATTTAAATAATATTTGAATGTTTTACGTAGAAATATTTTAGGAAATAAAACTAAGACAAAACAATATGCTTACAAGCAGTTAAACTGAAATATACAACCCCATCTTTTAGGATATATCTTTTGTGATAAATAATGCATTAATTTTGTTTAGTAATGCTATAAGAGTGATCTTGCAGCAATTGAAATTTATTTTTGATTGTATTTTTTAACGCAATTATTGAAATTTTAAATATTAGAGTTGTTTAAATTAAAACTTCTATTATCTTTTATTTAATAAAAAACATGTCTGACATCTTCCTGCTGTTTTTATTTGTGTTTAATTATTAAAGGCTTTATTAAATTACCTTTGTTAGACAATTCTAATATATTTAAAATAAATAGTTTTTTTTCATTGTTTTTAAACATTTAACAAGTTCATCAATAGGAGATAAAACACATGTGTCATTCGTTTTTAAATTATTTTGTATCTATTTTATTTATTTATTTTTTTTTTTTTTTTTTTGTATTTATTAGGTAAAAGATTCAGGTTTGTATCTTTGTGATCAAGGGGACTTTTGCAACACTCTAAAAGCATCAGGGTATAACAAAGTCTTATGATTGCCTCGAGAAAATATATTTATTAAGAATATTCATTCTTAATAAATATATAGAATATATTTAGTGACCATTTGAATGAAATGCTAAATTTAAAAAAAAATTCAACATTTTTCACCTATTTTTTTTTTATAAAAATTAGTAATTTTTTTATTTTTATCTAAAATAAACAAAAATATTTTTTATTTGCTTATATGGATATTTCTCTTTTAGTGTTTTCGGGGTTTTTTGTTTGTTTTAAAAATTAAATGAAAATCAAACATTTTTCCCAGAAACGTGTATGTGCAATGATTTTCAAAATTTAATTTATTATGTATCTAAATATAAATGTTTAATGTGGCATCTCGTTTATTTTTATGTGACAGATTATTTTTTGTTGTTTTTTTATAATTTTCTTTTTGCATATATTTATGTATATAAAAAGAGATTAATAATGCTGTTAAAAAATGTAGAAAGATGTGTTTTTTTATATTTTCTAAATTGCTTAAAGATATTTTAAAATAAAAATTTAAATATTTAATTTTCTTATATTATTGTTTTTAGATTTGTATCTTTAGCATTTGATATAATACTCAACAGCTTGTTAAAAAAATAGAACAGTTAATCACATCATTAATAAAAAGAGATATTAATCAAAATTTTCTAGGAGAAAACAAACATTTTCGAACACACGACGAACCTCACCATCTCGGATTTCGACGAAATTCGGTACACATAATCATTACGTCTATAAGAAATTTGAAGCCCTTGAAAATATTCAAATTCATTATAGTTAAGTTTTAAGTTTTTTCAGAGATTTTTTTTAAATACATGAAATTTAAATCCATATTTCTTCGAATATATTTGTCTGATTTAAATAAACTTTGGCTCAAACAGATGCTTAATAAATTTACAAAAGCAATTAGAAATATATTTTGTAAAAATGCCATTTTGGAAAAGAAAACAATAATGAATATAAATATTCGTTCTTGTATCAATAATATTTAAAAAAATATGTTACATTTTTATAATTTTTCTTTAAAATGTTCCTTAAGGTGTTGTCAACAACATATAAAAAATTTAGAGTGGGACCAATAAGGAATGTTACGAAAATTAACATTTAGTAAAAAAACTCGTTTATTTCGGTAATAATTTGATATTTTGTAATATGTTTGTGAGCAGATTTTTATCAAATCAATATTGTATTTAATTTATGAGTTTGGGCCCAAAAATTTTGGATTTCCATCGTAATGAAAAACTTCCATATTTACTAAAAATGCAAATAAATTATAAATCTAAGGTGGTGTATTCAACGAAAATTGCATCTAAAAATAGAAATCCCCGATTTATTTTCAAAATATTTTCATTTGGTCGCACTGAGAACCCTGGTTTCAAAGATTATTTTTGGAAGTTATTTGTGTTATTCCCTCAAGATATATTTAATTTGTACAATTTTTCAGAATAATAAAATATAATCGCTAATAATAGGCCGAAGTTTTAAACGTTCTTTAATACATATACATATTGTTACATTCAAAAAACATAGAAAGGTTCAAATTATTACTGAAATTTAAAGAAAAATTATAAAAATGTAAGATGTTTTTTTAAGTATCCTAGATACAAGGACGAATATTGATTTCATTATCCATTTTATTTTCAAAAATGGCGTTAAAAAAAAAAATAATTAGAAACTAGATTTATTAGTCATCAATTTAAGCTAAAGTTTTTTTTAAATGGAACAAATAAGTCCGAAAATAAATAAATTTCATGTATTAAAAAAAAATCTGAAAAAAGTGACTATATATTTTTTTTTACATTGTTTATTATACACCCTATACCACCATGGGGGGAGGGTATTATGCGTTTGTGCTGATGTAACATCCAAAAATATTGGTCTAAGATCCACCTTAATTTATACCAAGAATCATTTTCTGAGTCGATTTAACGATATCCGTGCGTTCGTCGTCTGACTGTCTGCCCGTTCATGTAAACCTTGTAATCTAGTTTGATTACACAATTTTCTACATAAATTAATGAAATTTAGGGTACAGGTTTCTTATGGTCCAAGGACGAAGTTTATTGAAATTGTTTATGATCAGTTTATTATTTCACCTAGCTCCCATACAACTGTAGGGGCTAACGATCATAAATTGCTTAAATATAACAGTATTTTAATGAAATTTGGCACATATAAGTTCTATACAAGTGTGCCGAATTCCAGGAAGATCGGTGTATATTTCACCATAGCTCCCATATAAACCCCTCTTCAGAAAATCACTTTAACACGCCTAAATTCCATTAAAATGTTAGTATGAAGTATGAAGTTAATATTGGACAAAAATAAGTTTTATATAAGTATAAATGATACTGCCAAAGTTTATGAAGATCGGTCCATAAATTACCATAGCCCCTATATAAGGCCCACTTTCGCGAGTCACCCAAAACGTAATATTTTGTATTCGTATGTGTTATTTTACACTTAATGCAAGTATCGGTCTGCAGTTGGCCTCAGATCTAACAAAAGACTCCTCCCCGACTTACGATGTAGGGTATAAAATGGTTGGGCTTGACCGACTATATCTTTCTTATTTGTTTTTAGGTTGAATTAATTTTAATTATTTTTTATATTGCAATTTTATTACCTTGAATTTTAATGGTTTTTAATGTTGATCTAATTATATTATGTTAATTCATAAGAATTTGCAATATTTATACAAAAAAATTTAATGTGATTGTCTATATGTAATAATAAAAAAATATTTTTTTGGCATATATACAAATTTACACATTTTTCTATTTGTATTACTCAATCATATTGAGGTGTTGCTATAATACGCTATGCAGTATAATGTTTAAATAGGTCATATATGCCGTACAATCAAGTGGAAACTAAAATACATATTTATGCTATTGATTTAAAAAAAGAATAACCAAAAAAATTTGCTTTGGGGAAGGTTTTTAAGATTTGCGGCAATTTCTCATTGTGAAGTATTGTCATTCTCAATTTTATTTGTTTAAGTAAGAGCGTTTAAAATTGTTTAAGTTTGATATTGAAACAGATCTTAGGCTTATAAATCTTGAATATTGAATCTATAGCATGTATTTGGCTTCTTTCAAACTCATTTAAGTTATAAGCTATGGAAAAAATGGTCTTTAAACTAGTATTCTGTTGAAGAACGTTTAATTTCTAAAATTTAAATCGTATCTGTATTAGTCGTAAATCGTATCGGACCACCAAGATCGTGTGATTTGATCTTTTTGAATTTCTAAGTCCCTAGTCTATGTCAATATGCCGCTTTCAGAGCTTCGAAAAAACTAAATAAATCTTAGCTTAATTCCCTTAACTCTTAATTCTGAAATAAGAAATATTAGTTTTTTATTCCATAACGCCATTCCCAAAAACATAATTCAAATTTGAATAGAATCTATTCTTTATTGACTTAATTCATAAAGAATTACATTCAAATTTTAATAATTCAAATCTTCTTCAAAAAATATTTTTCTTTCCTTTAAAGAAAATTGCTTTATTTAGTACATTTTTAAATTAAAATCAGTAATTTTTTTAAAAAATTAGTAAATTTGTTGAAAATTGTTTTTTTTAATAAATTTTTTTTATATTAATAAATTTTTTTTTATATTAATACATTTTTTTTATATTAATAAATTTTTTTTATATTAATAAATTTTTTGAATGAGCATTTCTGTATATATATATATAAGATACGGATTTCGTTTTTATATATTTCGGTCATACATATTTTTGTAAAATTTCGGTTTTTTGAATTAACCATATCGGTCCGTAAATAACCGAGGTATAAGCAAAAATCTGAAAAAATTATTAAAAATGTACACATACAAACATATATAAAAAGCATTGCAATTACTTTCAGTGTTGTTGTTTTTTGTATAAGCAAATAGCAATTGTTGATTGAACATACATACGTACATACATACATACATACATCTGAGTTGCCGTTTGGTTACATTTCTTACATTTTTTGTAACTTTTTAACGTTCCACATAACATGTATAATTTTTTGCTTTTGACTTCATTTTCGTAACTTTTTATCACGATAGATCATGCAAATATATATCTAAATTTTGAACAAGTCAAGAAAGCTAAATTTGAAATATACTCTTTTCTTGCACGTAACAATGTTATGTTGTTAGTGGCGGATGAAGTTATTCCGATTTTTTGATACATTTTCGGTTTATAAAATTACACAAAAAGCAATTTTAGCGATGTTTTTAATAAAAAATAGCATTAAATTTAAAATATAAAAATAACTCATTGTGATTTCTAACTCACTTAAAATAGTAAATATTGAAAGCTCGTGAATTGGCATTTATAAAGACTCAAATAATTTAATATAAATGTTAATTTAACCTATTTTTTGGAATATTTTTTTAATATTTAAAATTTTTTAAATAACAAAAAAAAAAAAAAAAAAAAAAAAATCATATGAGTTTTTTAGGGAAATAAGTTTTTCAAAAGCCTATACCATAGTGATATTTGTGACACCTAAAAATATATGGTTTAATATTTATGGTTTAAGACCCACCTTAATTTACACCAATCGCCTTACAGATTACAATTTTGAAAATAACTTAATGAATTTTGGTATACAGGTTTTTCACGGACGAGACTATTGAAATTGGATATGATCGGTCCATTGTTTCACCTAGTCCCCATACAAATGTCCTCCCGGAATGGGGGTTTAACGATCATAACTCTCCTATGTATACAAATATTTTAATGAAATCTGGCACATATAAGTTTTATATAAACATAAATGTGTGTACCGAATTTCATGAAAATCGATACGTAATTGACCTAGCTTCCATATAAATCCGCCTTCAGAAAATCACTTTAATAGGTGTAATATGCCATTTACACCAAACAAAAATGAGTAGGTTTTTGGCTTTATTTGGTTTTTGAATAAAAAACTATGTAAATTTGTTTGGTTTTTCCATACAAATCAAAAACCATTTTTAACTAGTTTTTATTGAAAACCAAATAAAAACCACTAAAATAACTATTTATGATACATCCTGTTTAGCAAATTTAAGAACTGTAGCTTTTATATATAAAGAGAAAAATAAAATTTCAAATTTATAGAAATTATTTGCTTTGTTTATGAAATTATTGCAATAAATAACTTAATAAAATTTGTAAAATATGTTTTAATATTGAAGCTATGTATTCTCTGATCGCAGAAATAGCAAATAGAGCGTAAATAAAAAATATCCAAGAAATGTGAATGTCAACAAAAACTACATTGGGAAGAAATAAGGTATGTAAACGATGTAGTTTTTGAAATTCTGTTTTTCAAAAACCAATTAGTTTATGTTTTGGTATAAAAGGCATATAAATTCCTTACAAATGGTAGCATCGGGTTACCAAGTGACGCAAATCAGTGTTACATAAATAAAAAACTTCAGTGCCAAACCCATAATTGACCATATCTCCCATATAAAGCCCACTTCTTGGAGTCACCTTAAAGTGCTCAAAAAAAAAAAAAAAATGTATACATATGTTTAATAGAAATATATACAAATATATACTATAATACAAATATCGGTTCACAATTGACCACGGACTCCATACAAAACCTCTCTCCAAATCATATGGTCGGGCTTGACCGCCTATAAATTTCTCACTTGTTTTTTAATTTTTGTTTAACATCTACAACAACCAGTTTATATTTTTCTCCAATACTACTTGCTAACTTATTAGGAAAGCAAAGTTTTTCCTAAGTAAAAACTGAAAAATAACATTTGATATTTTAATATTAAAAAATTTATTAAATATATATCTTAATTTAAAAGTATTTATTTGCGAGAAGATTTTGGTAGTATGCACTCTTCGATATAAAGACATTACCACTATAAAAGATTCGGCTCAGCCGAATATAGCGCTCTAACTTGTTTTTCTTAGAATTGATATTTTATTTTTAAATTTGTTTTTTTCTTTGAACTTGGAAAAAGTAGTAATTATGTACTTATTACCTTTTTAACATGTATTTTCTTTTTAAATTTGTACTTTTTTTTGAAAATTAGTATGTTCATTAATTTTTTTAATTTGGTATAATTGTTACATTTTTTCCCAAAATTTTTACTTATTAAAAATTTATGCTTTCTGGAAAATTCGAACATTTTATTTATATTTTTGATTTAAGCCGTCGTACGTTGGGGTAAAATGTGTCAAAAGTGAAAATTAAATTTTCATAATAATAATGGTTACCGAATAAAAACAGACAAAATTATGAATCAATAGCAATAAAAAAATATTAATCTAAGATTCGTTGTTTTTTTGTACTGAGCTGATAAAGTTAAAGGTGAAAAGTTTCTTAAATTTTAAAATTTAAAATGAAACCATCAACTTCAGATATTTTAGTGTGTTTTTCCTTAAATATTTGAAAATTTATTTTTTTCCAAATATTTTTATTAATTTTGAACTTTGATGGAACTTAAAATGCTACTTGTTGTCTATTCTCAATATTCTAAAAAAATCGAGAAATTATATTTTTTTTTGTTAAAAAAATCCAGTTGCTCTCATATAAAAAACGCCCTAAATGTAGATTTTTTTCTTTATTGCTTTATCAGAATCGAACATTTTTGGAAATAAATCTGTAACTTTCAATCGGCTGGTTGGATTTGCATAAAATTTCACATAGGCGTAGCAGAGGAGAGTAAAATTTTATGTTTGGAAGGAGAACTCTACATACATCTTAGGAGCAGAGCTATGGGGGCTCAAGGTAGGTTTCCTCTGACATAGAAAATGTTTAACCACTAGTCAAATTTTTATTCCTTACCCAATTTCAAAGATTTTTATATCACATTAAAGCTGTTGGTAGGACTGTTGAAAAACATGCTTGCATTTACTATTTATCTCATATATTTTTCGAGTTATATGCATTTGAAATTTCAACTATCTTAATTTTGCAAGATCTTGGTCAAGTTTTTTCCATATATAGTCCAACATTTTCGATTTCATTATATTTTCTGTAAGAACAAAATGATCAATCGAATAAAGGAACTTTGAAGTTGAAATCTATATTGAGTTCAAAAATAAACGATTTTGAATTTGAAAATTGCAAAAATTAACAAACAGGTGGACGGAAGGATGGACATCAGAATTCTCTTAAAAAGAATATTAAAATTGCAAAAATGCATTTTTTATTGATCAATATAAAAACAAAATGTAAACATTAAAATATTGATATCACCTTTTCCTGATTTAAGCGCCATTTTCGGCCCCTCTTACCCCAATGTGAGTCGCGTCGACGAGATTATAATAGTCTGATAAACTTAAGTTATCGGGGACCTAATGAAAGTTGATTTCAAAAGAAATATATCGCTTTGGAAATTTCTTATCTATAAAAATCCAGAATATATATTTTGTAGGTGGATGTAATTTAAAATTGAAGAATATCAAAAATTCGACCTATTTCTCTTATAAATGTCACAAGAAATTATTTTCCTTGTCACACATTTGTGTTGACAATAAATTGTATTTCGTGTTCATCATAATGAAAGGAAAAACATCTTCATCACTACCCCAACAGTATTATTTATTTATGTATTTCTTCTTGAAATTTTTATGATAATTTCAGGGAAAATTGGTAATAATGGTTCGCGTTGTGGCCAAATGATAATTTTTTTCTTTTTCACAATAGTTGTTACTGGCTGCGTCTGGCTTGTTGCCGATGTTGATGATGGCGGCCTTTGGTATTTTTATTTATTTTTGTCAAAACTTTAAATCAAATTCATACAATTCTTATAAAGTGAATTGTTTCTGTTGTTCATTTTTATTGTTGATGATGTTATCTGTTGTTATTTGTGTTTAATTTCAAAAAAAAAAAAAAAAAAATCAAATCAAATAGAATAAGAAGAAAAAATAGCAGATAAAAAAATTATATTGGCGCCAATACGTTAAATATGAAAAGTAAAAGTGTTGAAAAATATACAAAAATTAAAAAAAATATATATGTAGAAGTATAACAAAAGAAATATTTATATGTGAGATCTTTAAGTATGAATTGTGACGATGTTAATAATGTTTAAAAGGGTGTTGTCGGAAAGAAGTGTTATTTTTAATTTCGAACGTATTTTGACACACGAATATAAATAAACATACAGGCATCGAAATCGATTCGTTTTGAAATGAAATCGAATGTTCAAAACGAATGAATTGTTTTTAGGTGTGATAGAAAACAATAGATTTCATATTCTGTTTTTTGTTTCAGTTCTATTGTTTCTTGTCAAATGTCAAAAAATTTTTATTGAAATTATTTTTTTATAAATAAAATTTATTTATTAATTCTAAGTTTCTTTTGTTATAAATAATTTTGGTACAACAAAAAAGGAAACAATTGTGTCAATAATTGAAATCGCTGATTTGCAAATACTGTGTTGAAAAAAATTTTGCAGGGGTAATTAAGGTGCAATATGGTGATTTGTCTTAATTAAAGGTATCAGCAAAACATACAATAATTTACCTGAATGATATTTTTTAAGAATTTTAAACACCAGCATCGATTGGAAAATTTTAAAATGCATAACTGATCTTTAGCCGGAAAAGATTTTCTACTCAACAGTATATTAAATACTGTATAAAAGGGATTCGATCTATTTTAAATGGTATTTTTTACACCGTCATAGTGCATTCTATGCATTGCAAAGCGTTATGCTAGTGCAACGATTACGTGTTGATCGAGTCCAAGAGTTTTTTCTTTTGCTGCAGCAAGATCCAGGAAATTTTAGGCTTTTGTTTTATAACCGTATATGGATACATATGTTAATTAGATGATTCTAAATAGGTTTATTGAAAAATGCGCAGCATTAATTATATCATTTGCGACATTCAAATAAGTGTAACTTTTCAGATATACTTGAATACGTGTCTGGAATTCAAGAAAGATATTATCAGGGGAAGGTATTGTTGCGCTTGGCTAAAAATATTGGATAAGAATTCTATTTTTTTTATACTAATGGAAGCATTTTAAAGCACCATAAAGAAGAGAACTGCATCCTTTTAATATTTTGCAGGTTTTACCGAATTCGCATATTTGCCACTATTTAAATTAAATTAAAATAAATAAAATTAAAATCTTTTATAAAGTGATATTTTTTGTATCATTTTTATCTTTGAAAATAAAGTTTTTTATTATTCCAATTCCAATTCTGTTTTAAAATGAACACTAAAACTTGTTCGATTTGAAAATTATAAAAACCTGATATTTTCGTTTTTCATCAAAACCTAATTTATTGCAATTTTTATAGAATAAAATGGGAAATGAAATAGAATTCGATTTTATAATAAAACAAAAATGAAATTGTAAAATTTATGTTCATTACAGTCATAGAATAGAACTAGAAATTGATGTGAGAGAACCATTTCATTAAAATAATTACTCACTTCATACATATGGGTACGTGTAAATTTAACATATCAAAAAAATTCACCATAAAATTTTGACAACATAAATGTAAATAAAAAAAAAAAAATATTTTACAAAAAATTTACAAATAATATGTGTCTGACCAAACAAATGTTCTAATTGCCTTTACAAAAGCGTTTTGTTGGTAAATTTTTGAATCCACAATCATTCAAAAATTTAAATAAGTTGGCGAAGGCTTTCGTTATTAATACATCAACCATTTAAGAATGAAAATCTGTTAGTAATATATAGGACCTTTGTTATCAATTATTTGTATAGTTTAAATTTTTTCACTAGCGGTACGTAACAAATCTAATTGGTTTTGAGATCCGCAAAATATATTTTTCCCAAATTGTTTTTTTTTTTTGGATTAGAACTGTTATGGATATCGAATAAGTTGTTCTGAAGTATTAGGCATTGTTGAATCTTTCTTTTTCTACTGAAATACCTAATATTTTAAATAAGTTTACAAAATTTATTCCTTGAACGCTTACAAAGTGAGCCGCTATGAGTCCAATACTTTGCAAACCTTCAATTACTTCGATAAAATATTTCTTTAATAATTGCACGTTACGACTGTTATTTACAAAATAGTAGCATAAAGGTTGCTTCTAAAATCATAAAAACCCTAACATGGTTGGCCAAACTTGATGTCCTATTTTCGTCGCCGTAGTCCTCTAACCTCATGATGTTGTCAGTTTTCCTGTCGTAATATGATTACATTTTTAGAGATATTTCGTCACTCGAAATAGAAATATATTTTTTTTATATTTTTTATAGAATATTTATAGTATTTTACAAACATTTTTATGTCTCTGATACAAAAATTTAATTCACACAGCATGATCACAGCTTTGTTTGTTTTTTCTTTGTTTTTAATTCGAAATCGTTTTTCATCACATACCTGATAGAGACTTTTAAATATAAGAATCTTCAAAATATTGCAGTGATACGTTATTTTCAATTTTAATTTCAATACCTTCTTGTATATATGATTCGGAAATCCTGCATTACCTTGTAATGATACATTTTTATTGTATCCTTAATTTCTTTTCACTACTTTTATTTATCAAGTAATATTTTTTGCTGGTTGTTTTTTTTTTTTTTTTAATTCTAAATTTTTCTAACTATGAAATGATTATCTCCCTTTTCAAAACCCTTTCTCTATTTCGGCAACTTTTTTCTTGTTGTTTGTGTTAACTTGTGTAAGCTACTAATCTTTTATATTTTATCGTTTGTATTGTGTGTGAATTTAACACAGAAAAAATAAAAAATTTTCATACTTTAAAAAAAATTATGTGTTCACACGCAATATTATTAATAAAATTTATGATTTAAAATTTTGAAAAATGAAATAATTTGTATGAAATCTTAAATTTTTTACCACAGTAGCACAAGCAGCCAGCCATCCAGCTTGTTGTCAGTCGTCTTGATGACATTGTACACATGATTTTTTTCTTTCTGTTTGTATTTTTTTATGTATTTAAAATTTTTTTATTATATATTGTAAATATTGTTGTAATATTATTATTTTTTATATTTTCTTAATGATTGTGTTATTAAAAATAATATAACAGTTGTGCTGGAATACTTTGTGTGTGTGTCTTTTCATGCTCCATAAATTGTATGGACCCGTAAATGACCTTCAACAAGTTTATTAACCGCTCAACCTGAAACATTAGGTCAAAGACTGTTCTGTTGCTGCCTGATTGCCTGCCTGCCACAGAATAGATGCCTTACTATTTGTTGATTTTTTGTGTTTTTTGATCGTTTTCTTAAAACAAAAGTATTGTATAGAGTTGATCCAACTTTAAAGGTCAAATTTATTTTTTGATTTTATTAAATATAAAAAATTATAATAAAACAAATTATTTGTCACACTTGAGTGTTGTATAATGTACAAGTACTTTTTTGTAGATTAATTGTAACAATCAAAATATTTCCATTAAAATACAAAAATTAATAAGAAAACATTTTATTTTTTAATTTATTTGTAATAAAAATTAAAAAAGTATTTTTCATTTCAATTAGCAAAATAATAAATCATTTTCGAAAAATTTATAAAAGGAAAGTATATTTTTGATATAGAAACTTTAATCGAAATTCTCCTATTTAAAGATTTTATTTGCTCTAAAGGGAGAATTTTTTTAATTCTAATACACTGGCGCATATTCCTATAAACACATTTAAAATCTTTGTTTTTCTTTGATGTATATACGTTTCTCTTAACCAAAAGCGCGATATAACGGTACTTTTTTATGTAAGAAATATTTATTTCTTGCTTTTGTTGTGGTGATCATTTCAGTGGAAAATTCCTATAAACGCAGTCGAGAAAAATTTTTCTAAATAAAATATTAAAAATTTTTAATACTTGTTTGTTTCACTTAAGATACATTTCTGATTAAAACATCTCTGTTTACTGGAAATATTTTTGTTTCAATTGGGAAATTTCATTAGCTTAAAGGATGCCCAAAGGGGAACTTTTTTTACAGACCAGGAAAAAAATTCAAATTCAATTTTTTCGTATTCTAACAGATAAATTGGACGAAAAATTAACCATTCGGGAGGGGTTATTCGAGGCTTTCTTAAGAAATGGCAGAAGTACGGAGTGCGGAAACCAACAAAAGGTAATCAAAAGTTAACAAAAAGAAAAATTAATAAAGTAAAAGAAGAAGCCACCCGCAATAAATTAAAGGCTACACAAATAAAAAATAAACTTGAACTTCCTGTCACTCCAATCATTTTGCACACATTTTGCGAATATATGGTAACATAAAATGAAAGAAACCAAAATGTAAGCCAATATTAAAACAGAATCATAAATCGTTTAAAATTTGCGCGCAAATACATGAAATGGACAGATGATTGGAATAAAGTAATCTTTTTTGACGAAAGCAAATTCAATTTGGACGGTCCCGATTCATATTCTTACTATTGGCATGATTGGAGGTCGAACGAAATTCGTATGTTGAAGCGCAATTTCGGTGGAGGCAGTGTTACGGTTTGGGCAGCATTTTCTGCTGCAGGAAAATCAATTTATAATGAACTGTTGGAAGATGCTCTTTTCTCATTTATGGGTGAAAAAATGGATGAAGATTGCATATTCCCACAGGATAACGCTGCAATCCATGTCTCGAACCAATTTAAATCGTGGTTTAATGAACATAGTATTCCGCTATTGGACTTGTCGGCTTGCAGTCCGGATTTAAATACAATGGAGAATATGTGGAAATTCATGGATCGTCAAGTTTACTCAAGAAATGTGCAGAATGAAAAAATAATGACAATAACGGAGTTAAAACGAAAAATTAAGCAAGTCTGGGAAGAAATTGACAGTGTTTTTTTTTTCAAAAATTAGTTGAATCAATGCCAGACCGAATTTTTGAAATTATCCAAAACAAAGGTTCATCAACACATTATTATTAATGCTAAATTGGTTCATTAGTTTAAGTGCGTATATAGGAAAATGCCATAAAAAATGACATTAAACTACTAAAATTGCAATGAAAAAAATTTAATGTACATTTTAGGTTTTTTGTTATTAATTTTTTAAGTGAAGTCAATAAATAATTTAAGAAATTAATTTATAGCATCTTAATTATATTTAAGCCCCATTTTTGTTAAGTTGTTTAAAAAAATTGATGTGCGTTTATAGCTTTAAATATAATAGTATAATATAGTATAATGTCAATTGTGTTTCAAATAAAAAATTCACTTAATTTGGTTTAAATACAGACCATTTAAACCATTCAATATCATTCAATATTAGAATACTAAAATATAATTCCTATTCAGCTTAAAATGTTTATTTGTACTATTGTTTGAAATCATCATTCCCTTTATACAATAATCATATAGGGAAGAATGATTTCAAACACACTTTATAGTAATCGTGTAAGATTTTCCCTTTTAAGCAGTTACCTTACCTTTAATTCTTCAGTTCCCTTCTGATGTTATTTTCTACCCCAAAAAATTTTTTGAGCAGAGTATCTTCCACTATTAGTTCCGTTCGATTTTTCTCTCCTTCCCCAAAATACTTTAGTTCTGGATAAATAAGCAGTTTCCTTGCCGTTGACCTTTCTGTTTCTTTCGGTTATCCTCTTCTACTTTAAAATATATGCAGAAAGAATATCCTATTGAACAGTTTTCTTACCTTTAGTTCCTTTTCTGCCCCAAAATTCTCTCAGACCGAATATTTTTCTCTATTGAATAGTTTTCTTGCCGACGACCTTTGATCTTTCAGTTCCTTTTCGGCTGTTCTCTCTAACTCGAAAACATTTAGAAACAGGATATCTTACATTTCATCTTATAAACCTGAGTGACTATTTTGACTCAATTTTTTCCTGCAATTCTTCACAAAATTATTCACATTAATCGTCAGTGTAAGATCTATAACTTAGTTCTGATCGAGCTATTTATTAATTTCGGTACTTTTCGACTGGATGTGTGCCTAATTCGAACATTATAGTGCTTTCCTTTGTGTGTCATTCCTTAGCTATTGCTTTACGCTTTCTATAAGACAGTTTACGACGATCAGGTTGCCAAAATCGAAATCAGGTGATCTGTTTTAGCTCATTCAAACTTTGTTATCGCTGATCGAAACTAACATCGCTCTTAAACAAACATCCTATTAAATTTTGTAAGATGTCCCAAAGCATTATTAATGGCTTTTTTTTATCTTCTCAGATTGCGGAAGACGAAATGTAACAGTTCCATGATCGAAGTTAGTAACACCTGCCTCTATATGCAATGTTATTAGTGAAATTTATTTCCGTTATTAGTATCTTTTTTTGTTTTTTCAGATTTCGGAACCCGGAATGTGCCAGTTCCACAACCGAAATTGACATCACCTACCTCAATTTACAATGTTTTTTGAGAAATCAGATCCACAGGGATTCTGAAATCTCTTCCTGTTAAATTCGATTTTAATAATAAGACTCCCATTTTGCGAGCTAATGTCTGTAAAATTTTAAGAGTTTTTATGGGGTCTCAGTTCCAATATGTAAATAGTTCCTTAGTTTGGAAATTATTTCGAATCTCCTTGTGTTGCCAAGTCGAATGAGACTAATTAGTTTTCAGGGGCCTAAGAAAACCAGTGAAGTATCTTTTTAAAATATACCCCTATTTTATTTGGCTGGTAACATACCATTATTACCTGATACAGTGTCTATACCAACTCCAATTTTTTCAAAGATCGTCAAATCTTGCAACTGAAAGTTTTACTTCCTTATTTCGCCTTAGTATGGATTGGATCGATCTATGGCAGTCATCTGAAGATGATCTTTCACAACGTTTGCTTATCATCTTCATAGCCAGATCTATAACCATTTTTTCTATCCTTATGAGACTGGAGAAGGTACTCCCAAATCCTTTTGGACTTTAGGCAGTGTCTGTTTTGAAGAAATTCAGTTTTAGATAAAAGCTCAAAATTTCTTACATATAAAGTGTGCGTTCGAATAAAACATAACACAAAAATTTCATAATAACTCTTACTGCCATTAATTTTAAATATCTTTATTCTTGAAATCCGGTCGTTTGTTCGCATGCAGATGGCAGTCAAAGAAAAATATGCAAAATAAAATTTTACTTTTTTATAATTTTGACAAAGGTATTACATTCGAGGGTAATAAAAAGCTTAACAAGTACCAGTAGAATGAGATGAAATTTGGTTCAGAAAAAATGTCACAAGAAAAAACTCCAAGTCCAAAAAGTAAATAAGCTCCTAGGAGCTATGTCAAACATAAAAATATTACTTTTTATTAGCTTGGGGAATATACGTTATTGCTGAGTTTTCCCAGTTACAAGTTTTTTATCCGAATAATCAAGAAAATGGTCCTGAATAGTATCGAACAAAAAACAACAAAAATTAACAAAACAATTTGTCGTGTGAAAAGTTTACTAAAAATGAGACATGATATGTGATTGTTTTGCTTCTTTAGTCTGATAATCATAATAAAGAGTGACATAAAAAGTTATTGATGACACTCGTGACATGTAACAGCGTTTTTAACATTTTCTGGACAGATTTAGAACAAACCCCCAGAATTGAGAATGTTATTTTAGTCCCACAGAGTATTAGTTATTTAGACTACTCAGCGGTACTTAATTGTAATTATTAATTATAAAGTCTCATAGAGATTTAGCGGGAAAATTTTCGTAAAAGTACTTTAAAATTGTTTTCAGAAGTCTTACCTAAAAAAAAAAAAATAGTTTGCAATTAATTTTTATAAAAGTTGATACATCAGAAAAATTTGGAGAAGAAATGGTTAATTTAGTTTTAATCCTAACTTATTCCGTTCATTTTTTATTTAAATAAAAAACATGTCATACAGCTTATATGATAGAAATTAGATTTTTCCGAAAGAAATAACTTCTTTAATTTCTTGATCATAACTATGGGCCGATTTTGTGCTTCAGTTAATGGGTCCTTCGGAAAATGAATGTCATCAGACGGACGTACAGATTTATAACATTATTTATTATGATTTCTCTACTTAAAAGGACTCATTGTAGAGATTACATACTTATTCAAATTCTTGCCCCATTTGGAGAATGGTAAAAAAATTGCAAAATTTGATAAAATGCGAATACCTTTTGAAATAACTGCTCCAAAATTATCAAAATAAAAAAATATAACAAATAATGAATCGTATTTATTTCTATAATTTACTACTCTATTAATTGTTTACCCATCCTCAATTCTCATTAATTATCTTACCTTTGAAATTACATGCAAACAATTAATGCTCTCTTTCTAAAGAAAACAATTAAAAACGCTTATGAAAATAAATAAATTTTTATAAATTCTTTTAATTTCATATTTAATAAACTTCTACGGTAAATAGTTTAACACCTGTTCGATTTCTTAAATAATATTTTTGCTTTTCACTTGGGCTTTTAACTATTAAATGAAATATGTTTACAATTTGTGGTATAAATCTTAAAGTATTATTATTTCCAGCATACAAACAAAGTTTTGATGTTTATAAATATTTAATTTAGGGCTAAAAAAATTATTTATTCCTGACTGCCCTCATATTAAAGTGTTAAGTGATGCAACTCATTTGTAATTGTTGTGATTGATTTAAAAGTTCTGCGAAACAATAGTAATTAATATATATATTTTTTCTGTTCAAATTAATATAAATATTTAAAATATGGGCTTAATAAGAATTTCTTTTATGAATGAAAAGATGTAGTAATATTTTAATTATTTATTGTTATATTGAAGAAATTGTTTAATGTGTTTTAATTTTGTATTCCTTTTCATTTGTAGTATATTGGGTCCACCAGCTTTAAAACAATCGGCTGCCATGATGGATGGTCTTACGCATAATGCACGACCAATTTATAATTATTCCATGCGTGGTGTAGTTACATGTTTTACTGGCATACGCAAAAAAGATGAATTGGTAAGAATTTCCTTTAAATTATTGTTCTTTTTGTATATAATATTAAATGTATCTTATTGTGTCTTTTAGACAAAATTGGTAAATTTAATACATTCTATGGGTGGCTGTATACGCAAAGATATGAATTCCAAAATTACACATTTGATAAGTACCCACAGTGGCGGTGATAAATATCAGTAAGTATTTTTATTTCTATTGAAAAAGTTCTTATTTGTTTAAAGCAACCAAAACTATTTAATTTTAATGTTTTATATTGTGTTTTATTAAATTTTGTTATGTTTTTAAATAACTTTTGTTCAATTCTCTTTTCTTCTCACAACAGATATGCTAAAACATTTCGCTTAACAGTGGTGCGACCAGCCTGGGTCTACGCTGCCTGGGAGCGTAAAAATGATTTAGAATTTAAGGCCACTACAGAAGAGTTTTCCAAAGAACATCGCTTAAAAGCTTTTGAGGGACAGAAAATATGTTTCTTTGGTTTTCCCGTTGATGAACATCAACATATGATTGATGTTTTGAAAAGTAATGGCGGTGTGCCAGCTGAATTAGATGATCCCGAATGTTCACATGTTGTGAGTTTTTTAAAACAAAAAAGTCATTAAATTTTGCATATTTTAATTTCGTTCACGTGTTTTTTTTTTTTTTGTACACTAACTTATTTTAATGAGAATTTTATGTCTGTTTTAATTTATAAAAATTTTTATTATCATTAATTTATTTATTTTAATATTTGAATCGAAATAATTCTAAATTTTCAGGTCATGCCTAATACGGGTGGTTACTTTTCAGAAACTCTATCTAATAGTACTAACAATAATCACAATAATAATTCGAAAATTCTAACAAATACTAACCATAGTCCTCGAAAATCTACTAACAATCAATCCTTAGTTGAAAATACTAACACAATGAAAGTTGATAATAAAGATGATGAAATAAAGCAAAATAAAGATGAGATTAAGAAACAGACAAATCAAGAAGATGAGGAAGATAACGACGATGATGATGACGATCATTTTGATGAAAGACTAGTAGTGGATTATGAAAGTAATTTAAAACAGGCTTGTAATGAAGATGATTTGGTTTATGATTCAATTTTACCCTTTAACGATGAGGTCTTGGCGGATATTTGCTTAAAACCTCAAGATATTAATTCCCTAGCCAGCACTCCAAAATCTTCCAAATCCTCTCAAAAACAATTAATAAGTGTACTTAGCGCTACCAAAAAATTTGATGGTAAAATTTTAACAAATGACTCTTGCAACGATTTTCAAGAAAATGCCAATATATCACCCATATATTGTGGCCATGTAACGTCCACGTCCAATGAGGGAAAACCAGCTACTACTGAACCTTTAACAAACAAACAAGACAATCGTTCTCCTTTGGAAATGGATACTGACGATTTAGATAACGAAGCCGACTTGGATGATGCTCAATCGGATTTGAAGCGCAAACGTGAAAGTTTTGACAGTGTTTCTCTAATGTCGGTGGAATCTTTTGCTTTGCCTACCAGCACCAAAAAACCCAAACTATTACGCACCGGTTCAATAACTCGTACTATTAAACGTTCCATGAGTTTTGTGGCAGTACGCACGCCTATAGCCAAAATGTTAAGACCTCGCCGTAGTTCAGTAGCTCTCGATACGGCGCCTAATGATGATAATACTGAAGATAATAATTATAATGCAGATAATTCTATATGTTCCATAGCCTCCATGGAAACTACATTTAATGAGTCCATACGAAAACCTGTTAAAGATAAATTTCGCAGTTTAAGAAATCGCATAACACGCAGCAGTAGTCGCAAAGAGAAATTTGTTCCAAATGTGCAACAAAAAACACCTGAAAAAGATATTGTAGATTGTCAGAATGATAGAGAAGATTTTAAAACACCTAAAGCTCCTCTAAAATATACACCTAGTTGTTCTTCAGCACCACGTCCTCTAACAAGATCTTTATCATCTGCTTCCAAATCTTCATCTATATCAACTTCCAAATTGTGTAATAAATCTTTTAATTTAACCCTAAATGATATTCCCAATTTTCCAAGTCTTTCCTCCAATGCCTTCACCTCTACCTCTTCCTTGGTTACTACAATTATTTCTTTAAACGATAGCAAAAATGCTAACAATGTAGCTTGTATTAATACTGCAATAAAATCTATTTCTACTGCTATTACTACTTCCACTACTAACACTTCTTCTAATGCTGCTACTCTATTACACCCAAGTAACCAATCAATACAAATCACAAATCATCATCAATCAAATGTCAATCATAATATGCTAAATGTGGACATGAATTGTCCAGCAGATAATAATAATGAACTTCTTGCTACAGGTGTTCAAACGGTACTTAAAATTAATTTTCTTTATGAATTTTTTGTATATTGATAAAAACAAAAAAATTTTAAAACAAAATCAAGAAAACATTTGGAACAGAAAAAAAACATTGTGACATAATTATTTGAATTTAAACTTGTTGGATTTTTAAGAGTATTAGAATTTTTAAACGAAGTTTCTGCGTATAATTCGTTGATAATGGATAAAATAAAACATAATTTGTTTAAACAAAACTTAAGCTATAAGCCGTAATTGTTCCTCAAATTATCCTTTAAGTTTTTTACACTTTTGAAAATGATTTTGATTAGAAATTTCGGTTAATTTTGTTTAGGATTAATTTAGTCTTCTAAGATTTTTCTAATTTACTAAAAAAATATACAATATTTTGTTTTAAGTTAATTAAAATTAATACCTATTATGCAACGTTTATTCGTTAGGGAAAATAAACATTATTCGTTAAAAAACTTTAAGCTTTAGGTCGTAATTGTGGCCCAAATTATCCTCTTTAAGCTAATTTGTTTTACATTTTCAAAAATAAAGTAATTTTGAATCCAAATTTCTGCTAACTTCGTTTAGCATTAATCCAGTCTTAACGAATTTTTTTAAATCCTCTCAAAAATCTAAGTCAATTTATCTGAAATTTGGCACAAATAATTATTTTGATACAAGGACGAAGTCTATTGAAATTGTTTACGATCGGTCCATTATTTCGTCTAGCTCTCATAGAAATATCATAAATATAGCAATATTTTAATAAAATTCACCACAAAGAAATTTTATATAATCCTTTTGTCAAGTTACAAAAAGATCGATTGATTCTAGCTTCCATATAAACCGGTCCGAAAATCACTTTATAATTAGAAACTGCGGAACCAAATTTTTTGAGGATCGGTTCATAGTTGACCACATTTCCCATATAATGCTCACTTTCGGAAAACGCTCTAAATTACACAAATTCATATAAGAATACAGAATATTACGTATACAGAATATTATGTGTGTTTTATTTTATACTTTTTACAAGTATCGGTTTAGAATTGATCATATATTCCTTATAAGGCCCCTCTCTAATTAGGGGACACATGTACAATGGCCAGGGTATCATATGGTCGGGTTTGACTGACTATATCTTTCTTATTTGTTTTATTACAAATAACTAACTAACATTGTCACATCTTTTAATTTTTTTTCGAAATTTCCCTTCAATATTTATATTTTTGCCATCCGGCCTCACTTATAAGTTAATCTGATCTATATGCCATCTGCCTTGAGCTGACTATTTGCAAACAGCTGTCGTATAAACGTAGTATTGAATATTTTATGTTTTTTCTTAGCGGTTATCCGATAATAATTTAAGTTTCAGCACATTATTCTAATTATCTTTAACGTTATATTTTAAGATTATTTCCTTTATAAATAATAAAAAAATTACCAAAAATCTTTAACAATGGTTGTAAATATAATTATTAACTTGATTATATGATTTTAGTTTTTTAACTTTTTCCAAAATTAAAGGAAGAACTGGGAAAAGTAATTTTTTCCAGCATATAAAAATGTCCAAGTTGATAAGTTTCAGTTAAGGACTTATGATTTCTAAAAAAGGCTACCGCTTTTAGCTTAAAGTATAGTAACAGCTTTTATTTTAACAGTGCGAATCAATCTAACAAACAAAATATGTTATTAATAAACTTTGTTATAAATTCTTTGGACCTTTTATAAAAACAAGTTGTTATAATCTATCGATTTAATTTCATAATAAAACACAATTGGTACTGTTCCATTAGCATTGATAAGAATTAACAATTGTGTTTTTTATAAATATTGTTTATTGTAATTTGCAGCGCATTTTTAACATTGTCATTTAAAAAAATCAACAAAAGAAAAAAACTATCATTTCGTTAACATTTCCATAACATAAAATACCTACTACTACTTCAAGGCTTAAAACGCTTTAAAGAAATTGTTTAAACTTTTACTAAATATGTAAATATTAAAAAATGTTTGTGTATTTATTTTGCATTATATATATAAATTTATAAAATATTTTTATTTCTTTAGCTATTTTTTGCTCTCTCCTTTTCTCTAATTAAGTTAAATAATATTTTATGGTGATTTGGTGTTTTGTTTTATTATTCTTTTTTACTATAAATCTTCTGGGAAACAACACGACAGCACAATAAATTATTTTTTTAAACAAACATTAAAATAATTAAAACAAACAAAAGCAAATTCAGTTTAAATTAAAACTATAAAATATTAAAGTAGTATTTATGGTTTTTGTTTTAAAAACTTTTAATATTTACTAAATTTTTGTTCTTTGTATTTAAATGTTTTTTGTAATGTTAAAAATGCCACGCAAATTACAATTTGCGTTAAAATTTTTATAAATGTTTTACTATTATTTTATTATTAGAGAAAATATCAAATAAATATGCACTTTGTTTTTTATATTTTATTTCCAGTAATATTTGCACAATTGTTAAATTTTTTTCTTTATACAAGAAAAACATTTAGAATGTTTTCTAGATTTTGTTATTACTTTTTTTGTTTATACATTTATTAATATTTTTCTTATTTATGTAAAAAAAGAGAAAAACTATTAGTTTTTAATGGCTGAATTTGTTTATAGAAAATAATATAATTTAATGTGCTGTTGAATTATTTAGTTATATTTTTTATATCCGCCACTATAGGCTAAAGATAGTAGATGAATTTAAAAATCATATTTTTGAATTGTAGCTTGTTCCTTTTTTGTACAAATACCACTCATATGGTGAATACGGGGACAATATTAAAAAAATCGTTTTCAGTTCTTCCCAAACAACGATTAGAATCACGTTGTATTACATTTTGTATAAAAAAATTTTCAAATTAATAATTCTAGAGACATAAGAGTATTTAATATAAACACCAGATATCGTGATTTTCTAGCCATTTTTTTTTTTACTGAAATTGATTTTTGTGACCAACGATTTCGTTCAAAAATTATTCGCTTTAAAGCTCTTTAGAAAATGTATGCCCGGAAAAATTGTTTTGAAATTTTGACTTCTAATTGCGCAGCCGAAGAAGGCCTCCATAAAGTGTTTTAAAAGCATTTACATAAAACGCCATCCTGAATAATAAAAACTCCATTTTAAAAAATACCTATGGTGTACGTATTTTTTTTTAGAAAACATAAATTTTAATAAGACCTATTTAACCTCATACACTTTTTCTCCTTTTGGGTTTAAAATCCAATGTCAAATATCATATTTCCATCTATATATACCCATCTATATATATTTTTTCAGATATAAAATTAAAAAGGTTTTTAATAATTTATTGAAATTTAAAAAGTTTTTAATAATTACTTTATTAGTGGAGGGTAATATTTATATCCGGCTTCATCGAATGATATTTTCTAATTGATTTTTATTTATTCTTCTAAAATTTCATTTCAAGTGTTTATTTAATTTTCAAGTGCATGTCATTATTTATTAATTTTTTTATGTTTATTTTTATCTCTTTTTTTTGTACAATGTAATTTTTACTTATTGTGTTTTTTTTATGAATTTATAAACAAATATATAAATTTTATGTCCAGCCAAAGCATCTTTTTTTTGCAAATTTCTTCTGTTATATTTTTCTTTTTAAAAGAAACATATTAAAGATACTATAGCAAATTGTTTCTCTTTTTTTACATAAAAATTAAGAAAATTTAAACAATTTTTTATGATAAACACACACACATTAATATATTATATACACTCCGTATGATCAGGATAGAACCAGCAACATTTTAGAAAAAAACGCATTTATGAATAGATCACTAATAATAAATTGATTATTTTTTTATTGGAAATGTTTAAGATTAGCTAATCCGTAAGATCTATTAAGGAGGAAGAAAGTGCTACACTAAGAATGAGCATATTAAGGATATAAATCAGAATGGGACGAAATTTCTTTTGAATTTTTACTGTCTCATGTACAAATCTATACATGAGTCAGTAAAAATGGAATTTTCTAAGTAAATACAAAGAAATGCTAAAATTTTACACTTTTAACTTCCCAGCAAAAACTTTTTGGTTTTCGGTAATGGCAACTACTTATTGAAGTAGTTTCTCGGTAATGAGGCGTTATTATTATTTGCCTACTCTGTATTACATAAATAAGTACTCAAATGTATAAAAGCACAATACAATAACGTGGATGAGTTGGCTAGAGCGCTGGAGTAGCAATCAGAAGGTTGTTGGTTCAACCCCATTCTGATGTTGTTAGTTTTTTACAACAAAATGTCTAAAAAGATATTTTATATTAAAAACTGTTTTTGTCACTTAGAAAATTAAGTGCGAGATGATGTACTGAGTAAGATATTAGTCATTAAAAACGAATGGTTAATTTGTGTCCAAGTTCAAATCTCACTGATGGCATTTTTTTTATTTTCACTTAGGTACATATTTTTGAGCATCCCTAGAGTCAATAAATAACTACATGAATTTGTGGACAACTCGAACAAAAACAACTAGTTATTCAGGCAAAACATAAGTAGTTTATTTTTGTTTCCAATTATACCTGCTAGCTTACCAGCAGCAGGTAAAATGGTTGGAATAAAATAATTTTTACTATAAAAAATAAAAACCGACGAATTTTTGATATGATTACAAATAAAAATAGAAAAATACCGTTATAAACATTGGAACCTACTTTTTTGTATTTAAATAGTTAACTGTAGCTACTAAATACAAAATGTTTCTCCATTCAGAAATTATACTGTGCTGGTTCTGTCCGAATAATATGCAGCGTAAAAACAGCAACAACAAACATAAATTTATGAATGAAAGTATTTCTTGTTTGAAAGATGTTGGACTTTTTTATGAAATTAAAAAGAAATCACAAAAAGACAAGGTCAGCTAAATAATTGTCTTTTTAAATGATTTTTTGTTTCTAAGAGAAAATTATAAAAAATGTGATTTTTAATAGTTTAAGGAGAATTTCAAATAACTTATTTTATAGTATATTCCCCGCATACAAATGGGTATTTCCAACATATTTCAAAAATATTTTTAATTTTTAATTCTTAGTAAAAATTAAATAATTCAACAAATATATTAATATATGTATTTTTATATATGTGTTTTTATCTTAAAGACCTTCAAATAAAGCGGCCAAGAATTCTTTGTAAAATTTGTCTACTTTTTAATGGACATAATGCCGGATTACTCTTCGTTATAAGAATTATCACTTTCTTAAAACATTTCAATATTTTTAATACTTGTTGATATAATTGTTAAGAATTCCCTTCTTAAAATGTTCTACAATGTATAACAAAAAAAAAAAAAAAAAAAAAAAAAAAAATAATAATTTTAATTATTAATTAATTATTAATTAATTTTAAATCCAATTTCTTTTTCGAGATTTTAACAAAACCATAAACATTAATTATAATTATATATTTATGTGTGTGTGTTTATTTTTGTAAACAAAAATCATTTCATTTAAAGCATTTTATAGTTTATAACCTAAGAAAATATTTATTTTATAAATGTATTATTACTTATCATTATTCAGGTGGTCGATGAACATGCCACACAAGCTAAACCAGAACCTAAAAATCATCGTACCCATATATTAAAGTCCGATTGGTTTTGGTATACCATACAAAATGGTTATGCCGATGAAATGGATTATCTATTTGGGGATGTAAGTAGTATTGCAAACAATTTTTTTTTTTTAGTTTAAATACATACTTTTATTTATTTTTTCCTAAAATTTTCTAGTACCTTGATAGTATTGCTAATACGCCAAATTGTGATCGTCGCGATTCATTGCCTATAAGCTTTAATAAACGTAAACGTAAGCGTTTCTCACAACGTATACAACTGGAAGGTACACCCTTGGGTTCGGGCAAACGTCGTTCATCAGTTTCAGATGCTGGCTTGTTATCGGTATCGGGTAGTTTCTTTGATTGTACAACAAGTCCAGATAAATTAGAAAGCGGTAAATTGTTAACGGAAACCGAAACGTCAGTATGCGAACAAACACCTACCAAGAAGGCATCTATGCGTCTTAATCATTTTATGGATTTCTATAGTACGGAATCGAATTATGTTGGTATATTGGATACAATTGTGAATGTAAGTGGTATTATTATTTTATTTTTGATTAATTTTAATATATTTGCAGTTAATTTTTGTTTTTAATTGAAAGTTTATTTAGGATTTAAATACTTTGAATTTAAAGTTCCATAAATTGAAGATTCTAGACATATTTTCTTTTGATATTTTTAAAAAAAGTTAGCTCCACAAATCAATGAATCTGATTAACTGTAACATGAATACATTGATCACATTATAGGAAATTTTAGAAGTGCGATTAACTTAGAACTATTACCATATTTTGATAGAATCTTTCACTTTTTGTATTAGGATTCTATTTAGGAAAGAATAAATGAAAAATTTTGTCCATGAATTTGCCATATCAGTTTTCATGACTGATATAAAACGGAAACTGATACTGGTTCCGGTATATTGCCTGCCAAGTTCATGAACAATTTTGCAATCTGAAATCTATGCCATCAAGATAGAAGCTGTTTAGACGAAGAAAAAGAAGAACCCGTACAATATCTGTTATGTGACTGTCTATAAGACTGATAATTTTCAATATATAAAACTTTCAAGACCTGTACTGTGTCGACGACATGTTACTGGTAAATCTGGTAAAGTTTGTCAGGAGTACGGGTTGATTTCAGCGTTAACTAAGGAAATTGTAATTTTGTTCACAGTAGGGTGGGCTGTATTTGTATTTTATTTTTATCTTTTTTGAAATTCTCTGTTCTTTGAGAATTCTTTTCTAACTGTTTACATAAACCATGTAAATATTGAGAAAATAATTTAAGTGCGACCCTTGCAATCTTTCCAAAAAAATTTAGAATACCAACTATAAAAGACTGTTGTCGGTAAACTCCTACATTATACGATCTTAATCTTCACTGATAGTTCAAAGACGAAATTATGCCCAAAGTCGGCAATTTTTTCTGAATATCTTGTTTTTGTGGCAAATCTCAGATTAGTAAATTTTTTTACCGGTTTCAGGGAACGAATTTACGCATTCAAGTCCTAAAATTTTAACGTGTTGTGTTCTGCTCGACTGCACACACTCTCTATCATATGGATCTCAGAACATAAAGACAGTTGGGGAATAAGTGGATAGTTCTTGAGCGAAACTCTGGCCCCTAGCCACGTTTATATCCCTTTGGTTAGGTTATTGAATAAGGTTAGTGGGAAGGCACTCAGAAAGCTGAATTGCAGATGGTCCACAGTAGAGCCGAACACAAAAATTTTGCTAATAAATCTGTATCTCCTAAACTAATGGACGGATCGAATTGAAATGTATGGGAGAGTTGTAGAGTCACACTGTAATAATACGAAATAAGCTACACGGTGTCAAAGTTGACCATCTCTAGTATGAAAAAGTTGAAAAAAAATCCTAACTACTACTAATCAAGACCTTTTTCGAAGATTTAAAAACCTTTGTAAAGAAATTGATGACATGTAGAAAAAATATGCTAAATTACCTATGATATCTCTTATGGTTAAAAATATATTTGCGCATAAATTTGGAGATTTCGTTTTTCTGCCTTGACTTTTATTCGTTTTTCTCAAATAATTTTGCGTAATTAGGAGTGATTTTTGTAAAATATCCTAAGAATACATTCCAAAATAATGTCTCGAAAATTTTCTTGAATTATTTCAATTTGTCTAGCCGTGAAAAATCGTCAAAATCAAGACTTTAAATTGAGTACGAAAAATTGCTGCTTTTTGCAAATAAGTGGTCTGATTATTTCACTTATTTATCAAAGTTTATTCAACAAGAAATATTTTTATATGAATATTTCATTATGAATATTTCAAAATATAAGGTTTCAAGAATGGATTATAACAAAATTTTTACTTGATTGGGAGTTGCACCCTACGTCCAGCTTTGGTTAAAAATAGTGAAATTTTGAACAAGATTTCAATTTCTTTGCGATAGAAAAACTGGTGCCGTTGGCTCAAAAATGTAGATAGACAGAGCATATTTTATGAAAATAGTAAAACTTTTAGAATCATATTTACTAAGTGCACGAGCAACATTAAAATTCATATTTTTCAATTTTTTAATGCATTGTATTTAAAGGATAATGATCTTTTCCTATACAAAAATTATTCTGATAGCTTTAGAGGCTAATTTTTTCATTTTCAAATCTAAACAGGTTTTTCTCAATAATAATAATAAATGCTAAAACTTGTGATTTTTTAAAGCAAAACTTCTTCCAATTTTTAAGTTGTAAAAAATATAAACAAAATATAAAAATATATATATCTACCTATCCACTGATATACTATTGTATACATACCTTTCCAAATGAAGCAAATATAATGATCTCATACGAGATATCTCGGCCAAATTTAATTAACAAATTTTTTGCGATCGGTCCCACTGTGTGGTCTTAGTTTCCTACTTGTTGAATATTCAAAATGTTCTAACATTGACAAAAAAGACCAAGTTTCAATTATCTTTTGCAATTAACTCCAGGAAAAACAATTACATATTAAAATAATTAAAAGAAATTAAGGCCCGATTATATACTACTCACTTAGTAGCGAAATCGTACTTAAGTTCTAAAAATTGTTTTATGATTGAAAATTTAAGTATTCTTTCTCCAATTCTTCAGTTTTTCCTAAATTTGAAAAATGTTTGACGTCTTAAAAATATTTATTGAAAATATATAAAAAAACAAAATGCAATAAAATTATTTAAAATTTTAAAAATATTTCAAAATACGTTTTAAATTTATATTTTCTTTGTGGCTATACATTTTCTATATTTTTTTTAATTATACCCTACACCACTATAGGTGGTTGGGGTATTATGAGTTTGAGCTGATGTTTGTAACCCATAGAAAAAAATATCCAATACGCACCTTAAAGTATACCAATTGACTCCGAATCACTTTTTAAATCGATCTAACTATGTCCGTCCGTCTGGCTGGCTGGACGGCTGGCTGTCCATGTAAACGTTGTGCACAAAGTACAGGTCTCAATTTTAAAGATAATTTAATGAAATTTGGCACGTGGGACTTTTATGATACAAGGACGAAGCCTATTGAAATTGGTTGAGATCGGTCCATTATTTCACATTCAAAAATGCCTTAGAATATTTTTATGAAATTTTATGCAAAGAAGTTCTGTACAAGTATCAGTCTTTGTACCAAATTTTACGAAGATTGGTCCACAATTGACCGTAGCTTCCATATAAACCCCTCTTCCGAAAACTTAAGTATTCTTTTTCCATCCATTAAGTTTTTTCTAAGAGTGTATGTCAAACGGTGGCAAAGTTCTGTGGAAAGTTTCAATTTTCCTCTGATGAACAAATTTTACTCCTTTGCTGTGACAAATGAAAACTTTTTCCAATGTTAAACTTTGACATATTTTTTAACAAATTTTTACAAACTTTTAGTAATTTTAATATCGTTTTTATCAAAAAATTACACTTTTATAAAATAGACATTTAATATATTTTATGATTGTCAAAATTTTCTATTCATTTGTTAATAATTTATGTAGTCCTATGGGCTAATGATATTTTATTCACCTGATAACTTTTAAGAATGTACTTCCTATATAGAGCGTGTTGAAAACAGTAGGAAAGTCCTATGGAAATTTTAATTTTTTCGAAGGTGAAATAATTTTAAAATTATGATGTGCCAAATCTTTATACTGCGATAAATTTTGACAAAACTTAAATAAGTTTAAGATTTTACATTTTATTAAGCATTTTCATTTTAATCAGGAACAACAATTTTATAAAAGAAACACTAAAATTCATAAACGATTTTAAAATGTTTTGTTATAATTTACTTTACTATTTGTGTTTTGGTTGATAGATATTTCTATTCTTTTTTCAAAATTTTGGGCTACTGAAATTTTATTCACCTCATATTTGTCAAAAACTTTTCTACCGTTTCGCACACATTCTTAAGTATGAAAATTTTCTGAAGTCTTCAAAAATATTTATTGAAAATAAATAAAAATACGAATATAAGAAATTTCTTTTTTTTAATTTTAAAAATCTTCAAAAAAAAGCGATTTAAATGAATTTTTTCTATGTGGTTATATATTTCGCACCAACACATTTTTAATTGCTTAACTCATAAGCTGCGAATTTATTTACATTTTTTTAATTATTTCAAATTTTTAAAACATTTTTTTCTTTAATTACTAAAAAGTCATTTGATATTTTTAATGATTTCTGCCATTAACTTAAGCAAATAATGTAAATTAAATGATGTGCTATAAAAAAGTTATATAATTATGAGAAAGCGCTTTAGGGAAAATAAAATATAACTATAATTTTTATTAAAGAAAATTTTTGGAAAGTTGAACCACCTTAATGTAAATAAATAAAAGCTTAAAGCTTTTTGTTTATTTTCTTGTCAACATAAATTTTAAACTGTAAAGTATTACTTAAGTGCGAGCTTTTACTTAAATGTTTCTTAACTAAGTTTGCACTTAAGTATAGACTAAAGGAACAGTATAAAATCGGACTTAAAAGTAAAAAAGAAATGTTTCAAATGAGTTGTATAAACTTAAAGGATAATTGCCTTTTTCATAATAAAATTTTTAAATTAATAAAATCTGTACAAACAAATTATAAATTACTTAGTTTATACATACTTCTTATTTACAAATAAAGTTATTTGTAAATACTGAACTTACAGTTTGTAAGCAGATATTATATTGTAAATAAAAAACTTTCTCTTATAAATGATTTTCTTATTTTAATTTTTCTTTTTTCCGCAATATTTTTCCATATTTGTCGCATTTTTGAAAAAAAAAAAAAAAATTAAAAATGCCCACATTTTAGACCTTATTTGTAAATAGACCTTATTTGTAAATAGTTTCATTAATCAGAAATTGTTTTTGGTGAGTTAGTAAGTTACAATAAAAAAATTATACGACAAAGCATTATACTTTTACTTGCAAATAAGAACTATGTATAAACATAAAAAATAGTTTTTTTTTTATTAATTTTAGTATTTAATGTGGTTTCTATAAAAAATCTTGTCAGATATTCGAAAACTTTTAAAAAGTATTTTTTACTGAATAACACGAAGTTTATTTGAAACTCTATTTATAAAAAAACAACTTCTTTTGGTTCTTTGAACTTCATGAAGTGATTTTAATTTTAATTTCCTTTTTTATATATTTTGAGATTTTTAACATACTTTTAAATAATACTAGTTTATTAAATAATAAACCAATAACTCCTCATATGTTGTTTCGAATTACATGTTACTTTGCTAAATTTCTAACTTAAGAAGAAATTCCCTTCTATCTCCCTCATTTTTTAGCTTTTCAAAAATCCCCTCGAAGAAATTGCCGAAACCAATGAAGCCCTCCTGAATAAATCGGAAATTCGTGCCATCTTTGGTAATTTTATACCCATACATGAGGTACATCAAAGTATGCTTGAACGTTTACGTAGCATACATAGTAAATGGTCTGAGGATTGTTCAATTGGTGATATAATACTACAGCATCGTGATGATTTAATAAAAGCCTACCCACCCTATGTGAATTTCTTTGAACAAATGAAAGAAACACTCATACACTGTGATACACAAAATCCACGTTTCCATGCATTTCTTAAGATTAATCAAACAAAACCTGAATGTGGTAGACAAAGTCTGCAAGATTTAATGATACGACCAGTGCAGCGATTGCCCAGTATCAGTTTGTTATTAAATGACATATTAAAGCATACGAATAAAAGTAACCCTGATTATACGAGACTGGAGGAGGCTCTAAAGGCGATCAAAGAAGTGATGATGCATATAAATGAGGATAAAAGAAAAACAGAGTCACGTATGGCAATATTTGATATATTCAATGATATTGAAGGATGTCCGGTAAGTGTTATAAATAAATGGTATATAATAAACTTTATTAATATGTTATTAATGTATTTCTTGTTATTTCTTGCAGGCCCATTTGGTATCCTCTAATCGTAGTTTTATATCCCGCTGTGAGGTGACCGAATTGACAGATAATCTTAGTGGGCGTGGAGATAATTTAATGTTGTACTTATTCTCCGATACCATAGAAGTGTGTAAGAAACGTTCAAGAGGTTTTAATAGTGCCAAATCGCCCAGTACGAATAAATCATTTAAGCATATTAAATTAATATCCTTAAATGCTATACGTTTTGTTATTGACATAACCGATAGTCCTCGTGCGTTTGCTTTACTTTGTCGTCAGGATAAAGATAAATTGCATTCATTTACCATTAGTGATGAGGAGATTGATAAAGTTGTCTATTTAAAAACGTTGTGCAAACAAATGGCTGAAAATGCCTGTCGTACTGATACTGTAAGTAGATATTTTTACTTTATACATTTTTTCATCTTTTGGTGTAAATATATGTATTTTATTCATTATTTTATTTTATTTTTATTAAAAAGGATAAAGCTTTACTATGTCGTACTTCTCAAGAATTGGAAGTGGATATTAGTGACGTTAATTTGAGTACATTATCAAAAGCCTTTAAATTAGCTGCACGTACACGTTTAAAGGTAAGATTTTATTTGTTCATTATGAATTTTATAAATATTTATATTTTGTTTGTGTTTATAGTAGATATTTGTTGTTTTTTTAATTTTTATGTTAAATTTTTATTATTTTATTTTTTGTTTGTTTTATTGCTTGTTTTTGTTGTTAACATTGACTTTTATTTAATTAAAGAAAATATTTACTCTACCTAGGTCGGGCGCGCATTTTCATTCAACAAAACACCTTCGAAATTGAAACGCGCCGTTTCTACCATGATGACCTCACCATTCGGTAGCACCAACTCTTTAACACCTGCCTCACAATTAGCACAAATGCGTTTGGCCAGTTGTACGAATATACATGTAAGTTTTTTTTAATAGGAATTGAACATTATTAAGATACAGAATATGCAGAAATGTTTGGTATCAAAAATTATTTGAGTTGCAGAAAAAATATTCATCATACGTACCCACCTACTTTTATAAATAACAAGTTAGAGTGCTATATTCGGCTATGCCGAATCTTATATATCTTCACCCGTGTTGGGATGTGTTCTATGAAAATGAAATATATTATATTGTATTTAATTACAGATATATTTATTCTATATCCATGTAAACAACAAAAGCTTTAAATAATTTATATTTTCATATAAAGTTGAAATAGAATCAAGATCATATAAATCCTTATATATGTTATAAAAATGAGGCTGAACCGATTTTTACGAAATTTGACACACAGATAATATCAGTGCACACAGACACATTTTACGCCTACTTTTCGAAAAATATATTTTCTCAATTATACACATTATTAATGAAGCTATTTACATAATATTTGACGCACAGATAGTGCTTGCACTGTAGAACTTTATAGGTTATGTTAGATCTTGATCGGACGCCATTCCCATATTTTACGTCCACTTTTTCAAAACTCTAAAACGGGTGAACCGATTTGCTTACAATATTCACAGCATCATCTTGTTATCCCTAAAATCAAATATGATATTTATTTTTCGATCGACGCAGCGGGAGTAGCACCGTCCATAAAAAGCAAATATTCGTTATCTAAGGAACTATAACAATGAGAGTCCTCAAATTTCCTATCATAGGGTGGTATATAATAATATTTAGCAAATAATAAATTAAATTCATTGGAATTTTACAAAAGTTCGCATATCTTTAAGGAAGGTAATAATCAGTTCGGTGCAGAACAAATGTTTTATAAATGTTAGACAATATTAAATTAAAAGAAGGTATGTTGGAAAATTTTTGGACAGATTTGACTAATTAAATAAATAAAAAACGAATTTCCCATAGGTTCATTAAAAAAACCAAAATTCCAGAAAAGTTTTTGTGATCGATCTATATAAGAACCAAGTCCGTAGCTTATTTAGATCTTGAATCGCATTTTTGGCCGATATCTTTGTTACTAATGGACCGACTAAGTTCATTTCTTCAGTGCAAAAATTCAGAAAAGATTTCCGATTTTGTTTTGCCAAAACGAAGTACCTCGCTCATATTTATGTTATACAAAAAAACCTTTTTGAAATTTTGAGTTCGGGTATTCCCGGACAGAAAATCTCGGGATTTCTCGTCGAAATACTCTCGAGAATTTCCGGGAAAATGGGAAATTAAATATACTCGTAGTTTTAAAATACTATAGCAAACATCTTGTTATTTTTAACACCATATATCAATGAATTTTTTATGAATTTTATATATATATATATATATATATATATATATATATAATTTTTTTAATAAATAAAAATAATTTTCTTTATAAGAAATCATGACCTTATTCTTATATCTAAAGTGTTAAAAAAATCCCGAGAAATCCTGGGAAATTGATTTTTTTTGTTCCCGTTTCCCGGGAAAGGATATAATGTGGGAAACCTCAAACCCTGGATCCAAAGAATACCGCAAAAAATCACATAAAAAAACACTACTTTCATACAAAAATATTAGATACATTCCAGATAACTAAAAATTTGCATAACTTTAAATCTTTGTGTAATAATTCGAACAAAATCGCATTATAAATTTTATGAAAAACTGTTATTAAAAATATTTGTTCTTTATGAAACAAAATCTAAATTATATGTAAAAAGACAAAACTAATTTATAAAAAGACTAAACAAACTAAAAGAAAAAACAAAAAAAAAAACATAAAAAACTATAAAATTTTAAAAAATTTGTAAATCAATCATAGAATAAAAACCAATAAATTCCTCATCAATTTCTTCGCTATGTTAATATTTGCGGGCGACAAAGTTGATATACTGCTGTATTCATTTTGTGGGGTTTTTTCAAAATAATTTGTCATTAACTTTTGTGTTGGCTTTCTTTAAATGGTTGTGTTGTTCGCGATATCCAGACACATGGTTTTTAAGCTCTCTATTAAGTTTTAAAGCCGTTTCGGTAAACTCTTCTACATTCCTGGGACCAAATGTATCGAAATCTTCACCGCCAATTTGTCGCGCTAAATCTACAATATAATCCGAAATATTGATCACTACTGTTTCTTCATTCCTTAAATACATCCGGACCAAATTGTTTTCCAGCAAGCATTTAAAGTATGTGATGTTACAACGGAGATAGCAGGTGTAGCACACATTGGCAGTAAAAATTTTCGATTTTATCTACAGTTAGTGTGTAGGTGTTTTTAACATAATATTTTTTAAACGTTTAAATAATGCCCTAATCTGATGCTTGCAAAATGCTTGTTGTATTAGGGTAATAAATAACCTACATATTTGGGTGTTCGATAAACGGATGTCCTGGAGCATTATCTATAATTAGCAGAACTTAAAATTCCAAATTTTTTTGCTTCAGGTAAAATTCGACTTCAGGTAAAATTGCACTCGTAACCCAAGCGTGGGTATTTGCCATCCAGTGAATAGGCAACCTTTTTAAATCTTTTCTTTAAACTTAAGTTGGCAACAAGTGCTTTTAACATCCGATAACCAGAGGCATTGCTTCATAATTAAAATGTAATTCGTTTCTTAAAGGCTTTAAACCCACTAGCTCTTTTTTCTCCTTTGCAATATATCTGTTGCAACTGTTTCAGAAGAGTACGATTTCATCGGCAGTAAAATCTTGATGTGGACTATTTCTCACATTTTTATCGTTAATGACGGCCTTTTTTCGAGACATGGAAGCCGTGCTTCCGTGGCACTCTTCGTACGGTTTCTGTACAAATTACTTTCATAAAACTTACTTTTGCTACTGTGACAAATTTTAAAACATAAATGTACTCCTTCGAATATCGTAGATAATAAAAGATCGAATCACTGGATTTAAGCTACTTGCTTGGCGGACTGCGGCCTTTAGTACGTATTCTTGGATCTTATTTATATCTTTTTGTTATTTCATGGACTGTTGACTTATTTCTACATATACTATTCCACGTTCAGATTATTCTTTTAAGTATTTTCCGTTCCTCCAAAGTAAAATGTCAAAATGCATACAGAATACTATTATATAGAATAAAAAAGTAAAAATTATTAGGCGTTATCAAAGGCCTAAGATTAGCTAAAGAGTTTACAATTCAAATACACCAGTTTTAATTAAATCAATATATTTTCAATTTCTTCCTTGTCCGACTTTCAATATGAGCATAATTGTTGACATTTTTTTTCAAGATGCTTAAGAATACCGTTACACAAATATTTTTTTATTGTTTTTTTTTATTGTTGATTAGTTAATATATCAAAAAAATTACAACGGGACCAAATTGGACCCAAGTGAGCTGTCTCCCACTGAACCTAATATATCAAAAAAAAAAAAAAGGAATATATATTTTGAGATATGAAAAATCATCGACAAATTATTTGCAATAACTTACTCGACTTTCAGTGTGATCCTCTATATTTGTTTATGATGTGGATGCAGTTGGCATGGACTTTTCTATTTCCTCATAAAATCAACGAGCTTTTTGACAAATTAAGTACTGACTGACAGATTTTTTCTTGTCAGATCCTCAGTATAAATTATGAGAGCTTTTTCCATTTTCTCTAAAACTGTATCACGGGAATAACATGATAATTTTGCATTAATATGTGTACCTGACTTTACAGAATATCTTATGTTTACTTCTAATGTTTTCCGATCGTGGTATATCTTTCACCCTTCTCTATCCGATTTAATATAATTTTGGTTTCCAATAAAATGACTTGCCTTTTTCTTTTTAATATTATAAATTTTATTTAAGCATTACATACATATACACTTATTTTTTAACACTTACTAAAATTTATTTTTACGATTATTTTAAGATTTATATTTTATTATAAAATTGATATTGCACGATGTTAAAGCTCAATAGTTCATAAAATGAATAAAGTGTATGTAAAAAAACATACGTAAAAAATACTGTTATTCAAGAAAAATATTCAGTGATGCTAATATTATGAAAAGAAAAGTAAATTTTATACTATTCTCTTTGAAAAAACGTTTAGAGATGCTAATTTTATAAAATAAAAAGTTCGATTAAAAAAAAAAAAAAAAAAAAACGCATAACTTCAACAAACATTTAGGACACTTCAATAAATTGGCAATGCATTCTTAACGAGAAAGAAAGATATAGTCGGTCAAGACCGACTATATAATACCCTACACCATTGGGTACGAGCATAAAAATTCGGGAAGGGGACTTCTATTACACCTGTGGCCAATTTTACTAAATGTATAATAAAATATACAAATATAGAATAATGCGTTGATGTTAACATCTAGATGATTTTATGCACTTTAGGATGATTCCTGGAAGTGGGTTTATATGGGAGCTATGGTAAATTATGTATCAATTCTCATAAAATTTGGCAATGTTGTTTCAAATGGTGGTGCAGGGTATGAAAAACAGGTCTAACAGTTAATGTTAAGAAAAGTTATTTTGCATTATAAGGGGTTCAATATCTAGTTTATGTTGTTGGAGGAGTAGCCCAGAAAGTTGATTCCGGTAAAATTAAATTTCTTACACCGAAATCTATTCTCTAATTGAAGCAATTTCTAGGAATGACGGAGTTTATTGACTACTGTGCTGCAATAACATTTAATTTAACGAAATTGCTTTCAAAGAGGAATAATTTTATTTGGACAGAAGATGCGCCAAAAGCATTCGAAGCTCTTAACGCAAAGTTAATATCAACTCCAGTATTAGTTCAGGCAGATGTTATTTTACAGTGTGACGCTAACACAGATGGAGTAGGTGAAAATTTAGCCCAGTTAGAAAAAGAAGGAAATAAGAAACCAATTGCATTTATGTCACAAAAGCTTTATAAATCTCAGCATAATTATTCAATAACAGAATTCGAATATTTTGCCGCGATCCTAGCAATTAAAAAGTTAAAAGGGTTAATACCGGCTACGCTAGCCTTAGATGGCTAATACGCTAAAAAATTTATCTGATCGCTTGGCCAGATGAGCACTGAAACTGAAAGGTTTAATTTTACAATTGAACACAGAAAATTAAAAGATATTATCGTTCCTGGGACATTGTCTGGAATAATAGATATCAGTGTTACAAAAAATGTTTATTATATTAAAAATCATGAAGCACAAGTTACTAATTAATAATATGAACAAAGAGAGTATCCCAATACTACTTTGGAAGTACTTAATGGATACACTGAATAATATCGAAAATGGAAAGAACACACAATAATTTGGTGATTTACCACCAATAACATTTTAATAAAACATTAACATGGTTTTTAAATAATTTTATCTATGTACATACTAGTACTTATAACCGTAATAATTGAAAACAAAATATTAAGTATTTTTATGTTTAAAATTTTGAATGTTTTCGGATATATGTATTAGTGAACTTTTTAACTCTAGGACTCAACAACTCTTCGGAGGATTTGGTTCTTTTAGGTTTTAACTTTAGTTTTTCGGCGTGATCTTCTGTAATTTTATACATTTTTGATCTATGACTAAAATTGAAATAGAAAATTGTTTAAAAGTTCATAATACATTTTGATATCGTTTAAGGATAAGTATTTGGTCTCCTTAACTTATTTCTTGTAAGACCAAAGAAAATTTCTACAATTTGCTAAAAATTTTTTACCCTTCATAAAATTTTCCAACAATTTTAATGGCATTTTTCTTATTAATATTTATCTTAATTTTTATTTCTTTTTACAGGAAGTTGTTGATGAAGAAAGTTCTGGCATGCGCAGCAGTTCACCTTCAGCACAATCAGCAGTTTTGCCTCCACTTTCTGTACAGCCGACACGTAAAAATAAATCATGTACTTTAAATAGTGTGGGACGAATTTAAACGTAGAATGGCATCAGCAGCAACAAACAACAGTTAGACATTGTCTGCCAATTCAAATACTCCTTCTGTCTCCGTTATTTTCAATTATATGAAAATAATTTACAATTAGCATTATTATAATTAAAATTATGATTAACAGCATCATTATCATCATTGGCGTCCTAGTGTCATCTATTTTACGACACTTTAAACTTCATTTCAAAAAACAAAAAGAAAAGAAGAACCTTTAGCGTTTAATATAAACTTGTCTGCTTTAATTTATAAAAAAAACACATTTAGATTGATGTGTTAATTGAATTTTCCTTAAATTTTTATTAAAGTATTTAAAATACATTAAACTATCGTAAATTCTTTTTACGGTAATCTCGCAACAGATTTAACAGAATGAAAATCTAAAAGAAAAAGACTTTCGTTTCAATAGGTCCTTTGTTTTAATTATTAATAGATTCTCAATATGATTTTACTTATAATAAACTTTTAACTTTTAATTGTCTTCTATAGGAATATAAAATGTAATTGATTAATCTCTCTTTAACTCTTGATTTTTTTAAATTTTAATTTTGTATAAGTTACCTATATTATAAATTGTTGTCACAACTTTTTATTTTAATTTAATTCTATTCTATAGAAACAAAAACAAACAAAAAAGCAAAACATTACACTCCATGCTCATAATATTTAGTCTTTATTACTTTTAACTTTGAAGTAATTTACAACTAAATACAAACACCAACTTTATTTTTTATTTTCTTTTTCAAAAATTTAAATAAGTAAGATTTTTTTTCATAAGCATTAAATTAAATTTGATTGTGTCGCTAAAAGATTTACGAGTTCGAATTAATAACAAAATCGTAAATAATTTAAGAAAATGTTTAAATTAATAAGATTTAGTTATTAAAATATACTCCTTTATTAACTACTTTGTATGTTTAGTATCTGTATATATAAAAAATATATATTTTATTTTTAATTTAAATGCATCATCTCTTATATATTTTATCATCATCCACCCAAATCATGTTTTACTGTTCACTTAGAATTTAGTAATGTGAAAAAATTACTTAAACTTTAAATACTTTTATTATTTTTATACAAAAATAAAATATTATATTTTATATAGAAAAAAAAAAAAAAAAAAAATTGTGGTCAATAATTTTTCAATATTAAACAATTGTGTGAGTGATTTCTTAGATATTGACGAAAACTGTCTAAATCTTAAAAAAACAAACTTCAATTAACTTTTGTAAGATCTTAAATATTTAAATAGTTTCAATGTATAAAGGATATATTAGTAATTATCCTTTTTCCATTTATACATTGAGATTTTTTGTGTCGCTTATTTTAGTTAAAATTTATTTTATATGTGGCCTAATTAACTTGTATAGTACTACTATAAATTAATTAATAAAGAAAACAACTATTTTTTTATAGTTAAAATAATATTTATATTACTGTTGTGGCGTTTTCCTTTTATATTTTATATACTTTATAATGTAATATTATTTATATATATTTTTTTATATGTAATATTATATTTTTTATAATGTAATATTATCAGAATTTTTTGATTTTAAGCCTTTAATTTCTTTTTTTTTATTGGTGGCACATTAAAGTCCATTTGTATAAATATAGTGACTCGAATGCGCGTAGTATCAGTTCGCGTTAATCATATCGTGCAAGGGGCGCGAAATTAATAGCTGTTTTACGTTGAACACATAAACATTTTTACAAACTATAATTATATGTATAATTCTGGTTTTCAAAATTAGCTGGTTTATCCTGATTTTTATATTTTATATCATCTAAACATTTATGATCTCTTTGGACATGATAAAAGGTCTCAAAAATAAAAACAATTTGATCGATTAAAATTTTCAAAATATATACTATATTTAATATATTTATGAATAAAGTTAAAAAGTAATCATTATAAATATAAAAAATAAAAAAATCTTATAAATATGATTTGATAAAAATCAAATAAATGCGTTAAATAAATGTTAATTTTTTCTTTTTACATTAATCAATAAATATTTATAATTTTATTCATGTTTATTGATATAAAAGGCACAAATTACAACAAACTGAACGAATATTTAATACACAAAAATACATAACTCTTGCATGATATAAATTATAATCTAATGATAATAAAAACGATTAATAAATTATATATAAAAATATAAAATATATTAAAAGCAAACTTAACAATATACATGGGGAAATACAAATATTTTACAAAGAAAAATATTCAAATCAATGAATTAAAAAAAAATATTAAATCGAATCGATTTTTATTCGTATAGTTTTGTTAAAATTTAAACCCATAATACGGTATTGGAATCTTCGTTTGTTAGAGCAGAAAATCGTTGAAATTTATTGCTGGCATTGTGATATGTTTTGGAGGGCGAATCCCAGCGATGTGTCATATCCTGTGAAGAGTTCAAGGGCAAACCAACGACATTGGCTTTAAGAGTCGAATTACGACTGTCGGTAGTTTGTAATGAATCTCTTTCATTTGTTTTGAGCGATTTCAATTCTTTAGCCAGCAAACGTCCTTTACTGTTACTGGATGTACTTGATTGCATTGTTGAGCTAAGCGGCACCCCAATATCGGGAAAAGAACTTATGGAACTAAAACCACTCTCATCTTCTGTGCTAGAGCCAGCTAAATGATTCTGTTGTTTGTGTGTGAGTATGTTTGGGGGCGAGTGAAAAGGTGTGGAGGCTTCTTCATCGGTTTCCACTTTTGACGAGGCTGACGAAGCGGCCGAAGATGTAGAATGAACTGAACTATCGGTAGAGCTACGTAATGATAAACGGGAATCACGCATATTGGCAGAACGCAAGAAAAGCATTTCGGGGGCAAGATTGTTAGAGGCAGCATTATTGGCAGTAGAAATGGTGGGCGATGCAGTCGATGAATCAGGCGTTGAGGAGCCGGCACTATTAGTGCCTATAGTAAGGCATGTCGAATTGAGCATAGGTGGGCCCGGCAATGTCATTACTGAGGTTGCGGACACCGCTTTGGATAAACGACTCATTTGTATTGCCGATGCAGGAGCTAAGGAATGACGTTGATGAGCCAAGTCCGGTTGATGTTGTGAAGTGTTAAGTAAATTTTGTATGGTACGAAACAGACGAAAGGCTTCTTGATTTAGTTTCTCTTCAACATCATCTTTGGCCGGATTTAAGCGTGAATCGGATTTTTTGGGAGAACGACGCCTAAAAGAAAAATTAAATTAAATAAATTTATTCATAACTTGTTTTTGATCGTCAAATTTTAAACTTACCAGGTAAAATCTTTGAAGGCACTATATGATTGAGATGGTGTCAGACCAGTCTCAAAATTATGATCATCTTTACTTTTGCTATTGCAATTGGCGTTTAATTGTTGATGTTTTAAATCTATTAGATTGGTGCTACTTCGTGCACGCAAATGTGACGTTGATGTGGATGATGTTGACGATAATGATGTTGATGTATCATCCAAATTGTTGTTACCATTTGAAGACTTCTCATGACCTCCGGCTGCATAAACCTGAAAAAGACTTTTTGAGCGTGGAATTTGTTCCATTTTGTTATTATTGTTATTGCTGTATTTTTGTGTTGCCATCTGTTGTTGTTTCTGCTGCTGCTGCTGTTGTTGAAGTTGTTTTTGACTTTGGTAACGTTCAAGAAATCTTGCCACTTCCTCCATAACAGCACGATACATGTCACAACTGGTTTCCACCTTTAAAACACAATATGAAAAGAAATAAAAATTAAACATAATAGTATATTAGCATCGTTATTTGTCAATATAAATCAGTAGGAGATTTAAGATAAATGGGGAAAACTACAAACTACTAAATATACTTACAGTACATGTATGTACGAGTACATGACATTCATGCAAGATAAGAAATATGATAAAATTAAATAGAAAAAATACAATTTTGTGAGGAAAAGAGTTTTATTTCTTTTTATGGAAAATATTTTCTCATAATAATTAGATGTGAATTGATTAATTGCAAGAATTTTAAACTTTCCATTTCGATGTGAACATAAGAAACAAAATTTATTTTTCTTTTGCTATAAAGCTATTGAATCATTAATACAGAAGGAAATATTATGAATAATATTAATTGCATAATAATAAGTTATTTATCAATAAAGTTTAAAAATTAATATACCTTTAAATAAAGGTTTGTTATAAAATTCTAAAGTTATTTTAAAAGTACAATCGAATACGGTTATAACGAACTCAAAGGGATTGACAAATTTAGTTCGTTATAAACGTAGTTCGTTATATCCGCAAAATTAAAAAAAAATGTTTGTTATTTTTTTGTAATTAAAGTTTATTTCTTTCCTTTAAAAATTATACTGCATTTATGATTTCTAGATATGTATTATTAATTTCAATATATCAGAAAGAATATATATTTTTTTTTGCATTCATTTGACAAGTGGTAAATTGAGATTAATTATATGTTTTATACTAATTCAATGTTTTCATTTATTACCAAGGTTTTGAAATTGGCATGTCTTGAAATCTTTACTCTTTGAATAATAGCGATTTTCTAATATTTAATTTTTGATCCTCTTATAACTTCAGTTTTATTTTTAGCTATTTTCAAAAAATGCGTATTCCTTAAGTTAAAAAGGTCAACAACAATAAATATAAAATTCCTTTTTTATTTTTTTTCCGATAATTTAAATTGAAATTAATTAAAATTATTTCTATTTGTCCAATAATTTAAATTGAAATTAATAAAAGCTATTTTTGTTAGTTTTTTACAATTTGCAATTTTATTTATCTAAAACTAATATTTGTGGTAGTTCGTTATAAACGTAGCTTTTTTTTATGAAACATTCTTCTTGGGACCATAAAAATGTGTTCGTTATAAAAAACGAATATGGGGATTCTTTATTAAATAATACATTTATTTCATTTTCTATAAATTATAATTGTTAAAGAAAAACTTCGATAAGTGTTAAATTTTTTAGATAATTGCGATGAATTTAATATGTAAAGATTTTTCGTTAAATATTCTATTTATAAAAAAACTTTCTTTTTAAAAGAAATTTTCAACGAATTTTCTATTTACATATGTATATATAATGTCGAATTATTTTTTATTTAGTGAAAATATTGGATTGATTTCTAGGCATAGAAAATATAAAATTTTTATTTATTGTTCATTTGCCGTGTACACCAAACGAAAGCTAGTAGTTTTTGGCTTCATTCGTTTTTTCTTTAATGAAAAACTACTTTAATTTCGTTGGTTTTTCCTTAAGAATTAAAAACAATTTTCAATTAATTTTTTCGAATATCAAATAAAAACTACCAAAATAATTATCTATGAAACAGTATGTTTAACTCATTTCATAACATTAAGCTCTCATGGTTTTCGGAAAATTTTCAATTAATAGAAAAAAGCAATAGATTTTATACGAAATTTTTGATAAATTTTCTTTTATGAAAAAATGTTTTTAACATTTTATTTTTATAGAAAATTAAAAAAAAAAAAAAAAAAAAATATGTATTTTTTTTAATGAAAATTTTCATAAATGTTTTTTATTATAGAAAATTTTCATTAAATATCATTTTTTATGAATTTTTGACAAATTTCCTTTTTATATGAAATTATTGATAAAATTTATTTTATTAGTAACAGTGATAAATTTTTTTATAGGAAATATTGATATATATATTTTTTAAGGAAATTTTTAATAAATCTTTTTATAGGAAATTTTCTGGCAACACTGTTTATGTTTACGATGCAGTAACGTGACCTTCAATTAGATTCGTAATATGTATGAAGGCGTTAGCAGACTAAATCTATTATATATACAACACATGTGAGGATCAAAATTCTTGGAATTTTGACCCACATAATCATTAAAGAATAACTGTTTGAAATGTAAACACAAGAATAAAATAAATTGGCGTTTTACTGGTCGGGAGATGGATTACATCCATCCAGATTTGGGGGCGAATTACATTCGCCTATGTAACTCTTTTAATTTCAGGTGTTCCGGAGGTCGATGGCGTAAATAATGGAACGAAGTGTTCCGGAGGTCAATGCTGCGTGAAATCGCAGCAGCCAGAAGTAGCAGGAGAAAGCGGCAGGGAAAAAGCCGGGTGAAGACGTCAATGCCTACATCGTCACAGCTGAGCAGTCGAGTAGCAGAACTGACGAATCACGGAGGTAGAAGCGAGAACACAACAGTAGAGAGGAAAAGCAGCAGGGAGAAATACACAAGAGTGTAAGATAGCAGCGAGCAGAGAAGCAGAGGAAAGATTTAAATACAGTAAGCAAGAAGGAGACAAAATAAACAAACAAGAAGCTACATACACAGACACTCACACACAGTTCAACGAAACACATAATCATTAAAGAATAACTGTTTGAAATGTAAACACAAGAATAAAATAAATTGGCGTTTTACTGGTCGGGAGATGGATTACATCCATCCAGATTTGGGGGCGAATTACATTCGCCTATGTAACTCTTTTAATTTCAGGTGTTCCGGAGGTCGATGGCGTAAATAATGGAACGAAGTGTTCCGGAGGTCAATGCTGCGTGAAATCGCAGCAGCCAGAAGTAGCAGGAGAAAGCGGCAGGGAAAAAGCCGGGTGAAGACGTCAATGCCTACATCGTCACAGCTGAGCAGTCGAGTAGCAGAACTGACGAATCACGGAGGTAGAAGCGAGAACACAACAGTAGAGAGGAAAAGCAGCAGGGAGAAATACACAAGAGTGTAAGATAGCAGCGAGCAGAGAAGCAGAGGAAAGATTTAAATACAGTAAGCAAGAAGGAGACAAAATAAACAAACAAGAAGCTACATACACAGACACTCACACACAGTTCAACGAAACTGTTACAGCAGCGAACATAAAGGAGACAATAGAAAAGAAGGTTCGATGCAACAACCGCTATCAGTTCGAACAAAGTGCAGGAAAACTGCAATAATATTAGTTTTAAGAAACTAACTTTAAACCAGCAGAAAGTTAAAATGTCTCTTTTCTCTTTGGTGCTGAACAGTGAACAAGACAGACGTGGTGAGTAGCTGGTTAATAAAAAAATAAAAGAACTAACAGAGCAGTGTTAGGGAAAAAAATAAATAAAGTTGGTTGAATTGATTACATCAATTCAACGTAGGGTATACTGATTTACAATCAGTAAGATTAAAAGCTTCAACAAAGTTTACAATCTGGTTGAAGTGGTAGGAGATAAGCACTGCACAGTTATAAGTATATAAATTCCGGTTAAGTGTGACGTTTTTTTTATCAAGAAAAATCTCTAATGTAGACACTATGTTACGTGACCTTCAATTAGTAGATTCGTAATATATATGAAGACGTTAGCAGACTCAATCTATTATATATACAACACATGTAAGGATCGAAATCCTTACAACACCGGGGTAGGAAGCAGGTGAGCTCGACGGAGGCATCAGGCACGCCAAGGCCTACGGCCAAACCTATTGTTCGGCAGGAAGCGGTAGCATATCCAATGGATGAGCAAGCCGCAACCGACAGTCGAACGAATTTTGAAAAGGCGAAAAACGGTGTTAGGGCCTCTATAGCTGCACTAAATAAGTTGGCTAGAAAGGACCCATCGCTGTTAGACGGGCGGGATAGGCATGTTCGCAGGAAACACCGAAAGAGCATCTACAGGTTTGAACGGACCTATGGCTCCATCGGTGACATCCTGGGATTGTCTTATCCCGATGGTTTTAAAGTGGAGGTAGAGGAAGGTCCGCAAATTGCTCGCAAGGGTAAAGAGTCCGTGTCTACCAACACTTTGGAACCACAAGTCGACGCTGGTACACATTGTGGTGCTCACAAGCCATTCCAGCAGTCCTGTAGGTTCTCTCAAGGGAAGTGACAGGTCAGCAAGGATTGGTAGTGAGAAAAAACACATTGAGAAGAGAGTAGAGAGGGTAAACCAAGCTCTTGCGAGCCCCGCTAAAGGATCTCAAATGAGGTCAATTAGGGGAGCTCTGCCTGGAGATGAGATACCCTCTACATCCAAGAAAGCAGGTCATATTCCGCATGACTCTTTTAAAGGTCCTCCTAAGGGGACCATAAAAAGAGTGAGGTCGGGGGATGACCAGCAGATTCCATCTGCGAAGAAGGTTGGTAATGCACCAAGTGGCCCGCTTAAAAACTCTCATAAGGGAGTAGTGAAGCGGGTAGTATCTGGTGACGTACAACCTTCATCGTCCAAAAAGGGGAAGGATTCGTCCAAGACGGACATTCTTCAAGCAGCAGTCATTGACCGTGCTGATCCAGATGGGAGAATCAGTACGGAAATGTGGCGGCTGATTGAGGACAAACTTATGGACGAAATCTTCCAGGCAAGGCACAGGCCGGATGAAATAGCCTTCATGGGTGCAGACTGGACAAGGGGCGTCAAGACTGTTGGTTGTGGTAACAAGGGTACTTTCGAATTCCTGAAAGCCGCGATTAACAGATGTGGCAACCTCTGTCCAGATGCGCAACTGGAGGTTATACCAGCGTCGGAATTGCCTCTGCGGCCAATAGTCACGGTATGGATTCCACCGCCCATTAAGCCGGTGGAAGTCATACTGGGAATATTGGAAGGACAAAATAGGGGGATCAATACAAGTCAATGGAAACTTGTCTCTTCATTGACTTGTAAAGAGAACCAGGGAAAAGATTTCCGATTCGCAGTGGATCGGGAATCTATTAGGAAATTGGACTCATTGGGGGGGGGGGGTTGTTACTTTCGGGCTTGGCTACATCAAATTTCGCTACGCGAAAAATGATAAAGCCAAATAGGTTGCGGATGGTGCAGATAAATCTGCATCATTGTGAAGCGGCCTCGACCGAATTAATAACCTACCTCAGTGAGACCAATGTGGACGTGGCCCTAATCCAGGAGCCTTGGCTAAATAATAACCAGGTCTGTGGTTTAAGGGCCAAAGGATACAAATTGTTCAAGCCGTCCACTGAGGATAAGGTGAGGACTTGTATTCTGGTGAAGAATGATCTTCAAGTAATTCTTCTTAACTCTTTCAGTTATGGTGATCTAACGGTAGTTCAAGGAGAGGCATTGGGAGGCGGTAAACTGGCCTTGGCCTCGGTGTACATGCCCTATGAGGAGCTGGAACCACCAGATGACAGGGTGTGGGCTTTAGCCGAGTACGCAAGACGGAATGGAGTACGTCTATTGCTCGGTTGCGATGCTAATGCACACCACAGTCAATGGGGTAGCAGGGATACCAATAGGAGAGGTGAGTCAACATTTGATTTTATTATTGCGAATGATCTTTTTATCTGTAATAGGGGTAATACTCCTACGTTCAGGACAAAGGACAGGAATTCGGTAATAGACATCACACTGACTAACTCAAGGGACCTAGTTGAAGACTGGAGGGTGGCCATGGGGTGTACTTTCTCTGACCATGGTAGGATAACCTTTAGTCTGAACTTCCTAGGTTCTGAGGGGAAACCTTTTAGGAACGGATTGGGACGCCTTCGGGCGGGATCTGGGGTCAAGATTGACTGGAACTCCGATGGAGGTCTTGTCGAGGGAAAATCTGGACGAAGTGGTAGAGAAGGTAACGGGGGTCCATTAACAGAAGCTATGAGCTTAACTGCCCGGTGAGCTATCCGGGTAAAAGGAAACAGCCGGTCTGGTGGTCGGAGGAGTTAAAGGCTCAACGGACCACAGTTGGCAGGCTGTACAACAGAGCCCATAGGTCTGGTAGGGACGAAGACTGGGGCACCTATAGAGTGTGTTTCAATAAGTACAAAAAGGACATTAGAAGAGCTAAAAGAGCCTCGTGGATTAAGTTTAGCGAGGCCATTGACTCGGTCAATGAACTTTCTAGATTCAGAAAGATACTGTCAAAGGACCCTAGTGTTCCTGGGAGTATCCAGAGATCAGATGGTTCATGGACGGAGTCTAGTTCTGAGTCACTTAATGTACTTTTGGAAACCCATTTTCCGGGTTGCAGGGATCCATTGGTGGAGGAATCAGGTGAGGGAGAGCACTTCTTCACGGAGTCCACCAGTGGGATGATTGTAACAGTGGTAAGAGACCTAATAACGGTGGAGAAAGTCACATGGGCGGTGAATTCATTCGAGCCTTATAAGTCACCGGGCCCGGATGGTATTTTTCCGGCCATGTTGCAGAATGCACCGTTGGTGGTCCGTCTACTACTGGTTGAGATTTTTAAGGGGTGTCTAATACATAGACATATTCCAAGGGGGTGGAGAGAGGTAAGGATCATATTCATACCGAAAGGTGGAAGGACCTGTCACTCGAAACCCAAGGATTATAGACCTATCAGCCTATCGTCTTTCCTTTTGAAGACTTTAGAGAGACTGATAGATCTATATTTAAGATCGTCTGGTAGCTCCAGCATCATGAGTAGTGCTCAACATGCTTACCTGAAGGGTAAATCTGTGGAGAGTGCGCTGAGTGATGTGGTGGGTTATATAGAACAAGGACTTCGGTATAAGGAATACACCATGGCCGCGTTCTTGGATATTGAGGGAGCGTTCAACAATATTAAGATTGACGCTATCAAGCAGGCGCTGGTGGATCTTAAGGTACATGACTTCTTGATCGAATGGATAATCCTCATGCTAAGCAGCAGGATTGTCAATTCAAGCTTGGGTGGAGTGTGCTTAAGAAAACTAGTGACTAGGGGGACTCCGCAAGGGGGAGTACTCTCACCCCTGCTGTGGCTGTCGATGTGGAAGAACGTGGCTTATGCTGATGATGTGGTCATACTGGTAAAGGGAAACTTTCTTCCCACAATCAGTGAGATCATGCAGTCAGCGCTGGGTGAGCTGTCCTCGTGGGCCGCTGATAAGGGGTTGGGTGTGAACCCGGAAAAGACAGAGTTGGTTCTGTTTACTAGGAGGTACAAGGTAGAGAATTTCAGACTACCGGTACTATGTGGAACTGAACTGAGGCTTTCAGACTCAGCGAAATATCTGGGGGTATTCCTTGATAGTAAACTGACCTGGAAGAGGAATGTTCAGGAGAGACTCAAGCGTGGCCTCAATGCCTACTACACCTGTAGAAACTCCATAGGTAAGAGTTGGGGGCTCAAACTAAAAGTTGTATATTGGATTTACACTTCGGTGGTGAGACCAATCCTTTCTTATGGTTGTTCTGTGTGGTGGCAGGCACTGGAATGTAAGAGTAATAGGAGCCTTTTGTCAAAGGCACAGAGATGTGCTTCGATTGGCATTACAGGTGCAATGAGAAGCACACCACAAGCGGCTCTGGATGTCATACTTCATCTCTTACCCATTGAAGAGTTTGTGAGGGGTATGGCAGCAAAGAGTCTACTGAGACTTAAGGAATTGGGACTATTAGGCTCATCAAGAGCAGGTCACTCCAGTCAAGTTGGACGAAGGTACCGGGGCGGGGGTCTATATTATGGGCACGGATTTGAAGGGCTCTTTTAGACTCCCTGATGAGTGCAGTGTTTTTCAGGCTGAGATTCTCGGCATCCTAAAGGCCGCGGAAATGATCAGGCAAAACATTGCGAGAGGTAAAGAGGTCACTCTCTATGTGGACAGTCAGGCGGCTCGGCACATTTGGTGAGATCCAGACTAGTAGCTGCCTGTAGGAAGACACTGAGAGAGTTGATGGAGGACTACATGGTGAGACTCTGCTGGGTGCCTGGCCACTGCAATATTTCGGGCAATGAATTGGCTGATGAACTGGCTAGGCAAGGTGCGGCAGGGAACGTCTCGGAGAGGGAGACAGATGTGAAACCACCACTAAGTTTCTTCTATGGGAAGATCAATGATTGGATCTTGGTCAGAACCAATTCGGCTTGGGAGAGTAGAGAGGACTGCAGAGTGTCGAGGGCGATATGGCCGGTACTGGACAAGGCAGGCACTAGCACTCTCCTGGGCATGAATAGGAGGAGCTTGAGGATCATGATAGGGGCCATAACGGGTCACTGTTTGATAGTGAGGATGAGGTCTAGATTGGACGCTAACAGTTCCGATTTTTGTAGACTGTGTGGAGACGTCGACGAGACCGAGTCTATTGAGCACATTGTGTGCCATTGTCCACGATTGCAGCATCGTAGGATGAAGTGGCTGGGTAGCCAGTTCCTCGACGGGCTAAGTGACGTTCGGGACGCAGATCTTGTTGACGTCATAGGCTTCGTCATGGGAATCGGCTGCTTGAGGGGGAATCAGGGGTATAACCCTAGGGGGATTGGTAGCATTGCTGGTCCCCCTATATGATTGGTTACATTTCTATTCCTTTTTATCTTTCACTCTACTTTTTCTGTACTCTCTGTATTTTCTATTTTCTGTATTCTATACTCTTATTTCGCAGCTACTCTGTTGAAGGGACTCACAATGGACCGGGATCGGTCTCTGGGTGGAGATGTGATACTGTCTGGTATCACATCTACCTTCTCTATCTATCTATCTATCTAAGGATCGAAATTCTTGGAATTTTGACCCACATAATCATTAAAAAGAATAACTGTTTGAAATGTAAACACAAGAATAAAATAAATGATACGTTCATTGCCGTTTTACTGGTCGGGAGATGGATTACATCCACCTAGATTTGGGGGCGAATTATATTCGCCTATGTAACTCTTTTAATTTCAGGTGTTCCGGAGGTCGATGGCGTAAATAATGAAACGAAGTGTTCCGGAAGTCAATGGGGTACACAGGAGGCAAAGCATTCAGGACAGGGGCAGCTGGAGGGTTTGACCTTAAATGGCTATGCTAGCCATTTAAGAGTTAATTACGTGAAATCGCAGCAGCCAGAAGTAGCAGGAAAAAGCGGGAGGGAGAAAAGCCGAGTGAAGACGTCAATGCCTACATCGTCACAGCTGAGCAGGCGAGTAGCAGAACTGACGAATCACGGAGGTAGAAGCGAGAACACAACAGTAGAGAGGAAAAGCAGTAGGGAGAAATACACAAGAGTGTAAGATAGCAGCGAGCAGAGAAGCAGAGGAAAGATTTAAATACAGTAAGCAAGAAGGAGACAAAATAAACAAACAAGAAGCTACATACACAGACACTCACACACAGATCAACGAAACTGTTACAGCAGCGAACATAAAGGAGACAAAAAAAAGAAGGTTCGATGCAACAACCGCTATCGGTTCGAACAAAGTGCAGGAAAACTGCAATAATATTAGTTTTAAGAAACTAACTTTAAACCAGCAGAAAGTTAAAATGTCTCTTTTCTCTTTGGTGCTGGACACTGAACAAGACAGACATGGTGATTAGCCGGTTAATAAAAAAATATAAGAACTAACAGAGCAGTGTTAGGGAAAAAATAAATAAAGTTGGTTGAATTGATTATATGAATTCAACGTAGGGTATACTAATTTACAATCAGTAAGATTAAAAGCTTCAACAAAGTTTACAATCTGGTTGAAGTGGTAGAAGATAAGCACTGCTCAGTTATAAGTGATAGTATATTTTCTTGGAAGTTTTTACTCGGAAAATATAGGGACTAAAGAAAATCTTGGATTACATCCAAGATTAAATATTCAATAGGAGGTAGTAAATAGGAGGTGTAGAACCGGCAAGGCAACACGGTGGCTTCAAGAAACAGCACTGGCTCAACGTAAAAGAAGTTGTGGGAAAGATATATATAGTGAAAGATAAGAAATAAAGAATCAAGGGTAAATAAATTAAAATAAAAGTGTTGTTATTTTATGTAAGAACCTTGGACACGACTGAGTTTACCCCAGCTGCAAACCCGGGTAACCGAAGGTTCTTTACACACATAACATGTTTATTTGATACGTATTTACGTAAATAACAATTTGAATTAGATTTTTACGTACTCTAACGTAAGTGACTAAGTTACAAATCTACTAACTGAGGCATTATAAAAATCCTACATAATCTATACAAGAATTTTAACTGTGGTTCTATTGTTTTGGTCATTTATGACTAAAAATAAAATATACGCAGAGATCTCTACCTAAAATGGTATAAGTTTAAGATGCAATAATTAATACACTTTAAAATATGCTAGCCTTTTGTTTAAAAATTTTTACAAAATTTTCACACAATAATTCATGATATGTTTGTTAGTTTTACAGTAAATTAAATTGATTTATAAAATTTCAAAAATGTTCAAAAAATATGTATGATCTGCTCGTATTCTAGAGTTCATTTAGGCCAATAAAAGTTTTGATGTTTTTTCTTGAAATGGTTCTAAAAAAAATTCGTATCTTTGAGCTTGTTATGAAAAAAATATTTAAAAAATTTTCTCCATGGAATTATGGTCCTCAGAGTACTTTTTAATGCAGTTTTGTAAACATATTTTTTAAGACTAATTTAATATGAGGCATAATTACTACAAAACAACTTTTCAATATTTTACTCATAAAATGAATAAAAGTATGAAATTTTTTTTATATTTTTTCTGAAAAATATATAGAAATTTTTCTCCATGATGTAATAAAATGTGCTAGGTTCATGATTTCCAATCGTTGGTAGGGAACTGAAGATGGATTTAAATTTTTTTTATTATTTTTCCTGCATTTAGCTCTTCAATATGCAACATTTGAGTGGTCTTCCGAAATAATTTTTTTTCAACGGGACGCTCTACTGTATATATCCAACCATAATGGTCAGATTAACGGGTTTTAATCAGAATCATAAAACAAATTATTTTTATTTATTATTGTTATTATTATTATTATTATTATTATTTTAATAAAACTACGCAATCACATTTAACTTTTGCATTTTTTTTTTTCTTTTTTGCATTTAATGCAAAGTCTTTTAGAAAGCGTTGTAATCTTTGCTAAATTTCATGTAAAACAAGAGCAAAAAAAAAACAATAGTTTAATTGTATATAAAAAAAATTATTAAAACACTTTCTCTTTGTTATTTTCTTTTTATTTTAAATATATTATAATTAGACATCCATATCTAAGAGTATGCATTTGTAATGGAAGCAAAGTAGATTGTTTGTCTTAATGTCAGGTGAGAAAATATGCATTAAATACTGACTACTTATCACACAAATTTCAGACAACTAGATGAGGGATACAATTAAAGTGGGAAAAATTATGTCAATTAGTTAAACGTAAGTGTAGGAGGTAATGGGACTAAAATGAAATTAAATCTACTTATGAGATAAAAAAAAAAAACTGATATGAAAAAACTCTTTTGCGTGCTAATTAAATGTAATAAAATTTTAGTTTTTGCAGCTCTAAAATAGAGCTTCATATATAAATTTTCTTACTAGAAAGTAGCAACGAAGAAATGAAGAAGTAAATATGTATTGCAATTTTCCCCTAATAAAAACTTTGTGGTAAAAAACTTCATCAGATAATTTGCCGAATATCTAGATCAGAGAAAGAAGTTTCGTCTGAGGCAAAATTACCAACTATATCACACTACACAGTGGGGCCTTTTCCAAAATAAATGGTAATAAATCTTGATCTTTTCAACTGCTGGACCGATGAAACTTAGAACATCGACAGAAGAGGAGTTAGGATTTTAGAATACTGTTAGCTGGAGTGTACAGCTGAAATATAGGCGCTGCTACAGTGGGTCAAGTTACCTTGTCTCGACTATGAAAAACATATCGGCAGGTGTAACTTTTACAAATTTAAACCAATATTAAATATTCTACTAATTCTACTAAGCAAGATAAAGAAAGAACGGTACTCTATTATCTCTTATTGTTTAAAAGACATTTAGCTTCAAAAGTTTAATTTCTAATTTTTGACCTTGACTTTTTTTCGTTTGGACCTATAACTTTTAAAATATAAATTCTAAATTGTTTTTAAAAATATTGAGAAATTTTATATATTTTTTTTTTTTTAATTAAGTGTAATTTTGGAAAATTTTTAACAAAAGTTCAAACTTTTGAGTCTATAATTTGATGGTGATTTGACGGTTTTGGCACTTTTTCGAATTAAATTAGAGAGAATAATATACTTTTACAGTTGTTACAAAAAGATGTGTAAATTTACTCACGCGAGGCAATTGTCTGAAAAAACCATATTTTCGATAATAAAAATTTTGACCTTAAAAACAAACAGTAAAAATATATAAGTATATATATTTATCTCAAATTTGCATTTCTGAATTTTTCTTTAATTACTTTATAAAGAGATCAAAAATTATTCTAATACCCATAACCACTTCGAAAATGTATTTATTAATTGAATAATTACGGTACAATTACGAATTATATTATAATTTTAACCGAGCGGGGCACAGTAGTACCAAAACGATAATTCTTTAACTTGAATTATCTGTAACTTGTGAACCGTAGGAGATATCTAAATAAAATTTCACAAGTTCAGAGCTGAAGTGTTTTCCAGTTGATTTGAAGAAGCACAGCTCCCTAGCGGGTCACGGAGGTAGAGGATAGACCTCCAAAGTTGGTAACCTTAGGTATCCATTTTTTTTTAAATCGCCAAAAATTCATTTATAACTTGAATGTAAAAATTTGGTAGTCCTAGTAAATCTATACAAAAAACATGCTTACACATGTATATTATCTCATTTTTACTTAGTTTTTTTATAGTTTTTTAAGGTTAAACTTGGGGGGGCCTCAATTTAGGACCTAAAATTTTTTTAAATATCCACTAGATTTCTAACAAAATTCTAAATAATATTTTTGCAAAAATCATATAAATATATCTATCCGATAAAAAGTTATATTAATCTGAAATTGAACTTTAAAAAAATTTAACATTTTTGGGGTTATTTTGAAAAAGTTGGTAATATTCTTTCACTTCTGAAATATTTTTGTTTTACGTTTAGGACTATAGAATTTTTGTAATGTTTTCCAAAGAAATCTTAACGTAAATACATTTAAAGCAAAATTGGAGGGGCTTTAGGCGAGGATTTCCCTGCAAGCCCTATCCAAACTTTGTCAATTTTGAAAAAGTTTTTTAAATTTGTTTGTAAAATTCTCAAATGTCTAAGCTGAGATCAATAAAAGGATAGATTGGCTATATACCTCTATTTGTTGGTTAAATACACAAAAAATATTTTCTGAGCCAAGATTTTTATAACGGCGAGGTGATCATTTAAATGAAAAAAGTAAATTTTTTAAACAAGTTTTCCCCGTACCGGGATTTTGGTACGAAAAAGGAGGAGTTTTTTAATTCCCTCATTTTAAAACAAGTTTATCTATATTGTACCGAAATTTCATTGGAATACCTCCACTTGTTGGTCTGGAGAAATTTCATTGCATTTGACAATCTTGCAAAAAATTAAAATAACTATTTCCAAATTGACAAAGTTTGTATAGGGCTTGGGGGAAACCGTTGCCCAAAATGTCTCCGATTTTGCTTTACACCTATTTACGTTAAGATTTCTTTTTGAAACCATTACAAAAATTCTGTAGTCCGGAATAAAAAAATATTTTAGAAGTGAAAGAATATATTACCACCTTTTTGGAAAATAACCCCAAAAAAGTAAAATTTTTTTTAGTTTAAATTTCAGATTAATATAACTTTTTATTTGATGGATATATTTATATGATTCTTGCAGAAATTTTATTTAGAATTTTGTATGAAATCTAAGGAAATTTTTCAAAAAATTTTGGGTCCTAATTAAGGCCGTCAAGTTTAAAAAACTTAAAAAAAACTACTCCAAAAAGGAGGGTAAAATTTGCTTCGACCTAAATACCTCATAAACTAAAAGAGTTGTAGGTTACACGTGTAAGCATGTTTTTTGTAGAGATTTATAAGGACTACTTATATGTAAATTTTTTTACATTCAAGTTAGAAATGAATTTTTGGCGAATTTTTTACAAAATTGCATACCTGAGCTTAAAAATTCTACCCCGTGACCCGCTAGCTGTGCTCCTCCAAATCAACTGAAAAACATCTCAGCTCTGAAATTGTGAAATTTTATTTAGATATCTCCGACGTTTCGTAAGTAACAGAATTATTTCAGAAAAAATCGTTTTGAAACCAATGTGCGGCTAATCAAGACTATTGCTCAAAAAAACAGACTAGGGTCTTTGGTGGAAAACGAGCCCACAACCAGACTGACTGTCAGACTCACTACCAACAAGCTAGCGGGGCAAAAGCTGTTTCGAAAATACTCGTACTCAAATTTACAAAATATGTTCCTGTAGACTTATTTTAATTTTTTTTTTATTTTAACAAAAGTCTTCTATAAATTTCAAAATAGTAAAATGTTTTATAAATCACTGTAAAAAATGTTTTATAAATCACCACAATTTTGTGTTCGTAACGATTCGAGTAAATAAATTTGAAATAAATAAAACGTTGCACAGTGTTACATTTAACCAAATTATAACCTCAAAAATAAGAAAATAAAAGCTTATTAACTGAAGTAATTTTTTAACACCTACTGGTAAACATATCACATATTATGAAAAAAGCACTTAGAATATTGGAGTGTCTATAACGCGAAGTATGGATTTCCAAAGTTGCTATTTTTAAAAATATTTTAATTTTATTTAATTTTTTTTTTGAAGATGTGTGTTAATTTTAACTTCATACGTCTCAATAAATACTGCAGATATTGATATGATTTTTTTGAGTTTATAATAAATGTATCCAAATTATTTTATTATACATTTTTAGGTAAAAATTTAATATTAAAACTATCTTTTTTTTTACTTAAAACAAATCCTAATATTAAAATATATATTTTTGGAAATTCTATTTTTAAAGGACTAGAACTGTTTAAAAAGTTGCAACATCAATAAAATTATATTTGAGAATATTGGCTGCGACTTTTTGCGATTTTTTAAGATATTAGAGAAAATGTTCGCTCATATTAGCAATTTGTTAAGAAATAATTCAAAATTTTAAGATAATGGCTAAAAATTTGTTACGCAAATAGTACACAAAGATTGGTGTGACTAGATCCTGCCAGACATACCTTTAAAATATTCGTTTTTGAATAAAATTTATAAAAATATAACCTAAATTAAAAAAAAATAGGTACGAGAGTGGCTGTGATTTTACTCGCTCATGTTTAGTGGGAATGTTTGTGGTCTTGTCTACTAACAAAATATAAAATTTTAGTCCATTATCTACAAAACTGTATTTTTGTCGTTCTAAAACTGCCAAATGTGACACTGTGCGTTAGAAATTGCCAGCTTTATTATACTTAGTTGTGCACTACATTCTCAAAAAAGGAAAGAAAAATAAGGATTTCATCATTCTTTTATCGTACATTTCAAGAAACTGTTTAATTTTCACCATTTCCTTCTGTTTAATGTCGTTGATTTGAACCTTATCTTTCAAATCTTAGTCTAGTAAGTCTGGGTAATTCCTATTTTGAAGCGAAATCAGTCAAAGTTGTTGCAGGAAACATAGCATTGGGGCTATTGATTTTAAAAGATATTTTTGCCATTTTATTTGTCAAGCATATCTGTTTGCAAATTAGTATTCTAGTAGCACATTTTTCATAAAATCATTTTATTTTAATCCGGTACAAAAAAAGGCTTTTGATTTAGTAGATTCTAGCATATTATTTTTTAGACTTTAGCATAAGATCTAAAAAAAAATTTCTGGCAACACTGACCATATTACAATATTTAACTTTGTAAATAAATTATATGAAATATATATTTCGTGTTTGGATATTGCGGCGTGAATTATCAGTCATCATACCTTTATACATAAGTTATGTACATTTACACATTTGCAGTAATTGCCTCCTTTACGAGGGCGGATTAATAAGTCCATGACTTTTCGAACTTCCCTCGTAATATACTACTGTCAAGCCCTTAGTGACTACTTCCTATTTCCAAACCTAAAGAAATGGCTCGGCGGAAAGAGATTCAGCTACAACGATGAAATTACTGACCAAACAAATGCCTATTTTAAGGACTTCGAAAAATGATATTTTTTACGCAAATTAAATGACGACACTTGCTCAAAATTTAACAGTAGTCTATTAACAGGTGGTACTTGATGGAAATAGTGTTGCATTTCATATAATTACGAGGGAAGTTCAAAATGTCACGGACTTATTGATCCGCCCTCGTATTTAGTTAAAATATGTTGATTTAATTTTAATGGGAAATTATATTTCTTTAATTTAATAACAACGTGCCACACGCAGTATTTCGTGTTGAAAAATTTATAGTTATTAACTTTAAATATTTGTTTTGTTTACCTACATCTAAACAAATTCATATAAACATTTCAAATTAAAATAAATAGTAATTTTCATGTCGACACATTGTTTAAAAAAGTATTTAAATTACATTGATTTTTGTAACCAACTAAAGTATTGTTATGACATTTTAGCACTTTTTGTGTAACTATTAAAAGAGATTAGTTTGAGTAACGATAACGTATTTATTTCTTCTGCTCCTATGAGCAGATATCAGTTTTTATTATGTTTTTAAATCATGCTTCTTGTTAATCTGTATCGATATCTTCACATTTTAATATGAAATATTTAGTTCAGTCAAAAAAGGGTTTGAGCTCGGAATTTTAATAATAGATTATGTGCCCGAAGTTAGAAAATTTAAAATACCGGACATACTAACATAGACTTCGAATTGCTTTCTAAATATATATATATATATATATATATATATATATATATATATATATATATATATATATATATACAACTAAAAATGATAGGTATAATTATCCTTATAATTTCGTAATGTCGTCCGAAACTGATGATGTCTCAAACAAATGTATTCCAGCAACATTGTAGGAATTTTTATTGTAGTCTATAAATGTTGTAATGACATTAAATCGCGCACGATGCATATTAAACGAGATATATGCCTTTAACGGCGAATAACTCAAGTAGCGAAAACGTTATTATTGGTGACTTCATAAAAATTCTAAATTTTCTTGGGTTAATTATTGGTTATTTTCCCTTAAAATAAAAATGGGTTTCAAAAATATGCTAAAAAAAAGAAGGATTTTATGCGCATAAAAAAAGCTCTTAAAATCAGAAAAATGCACTTATAATTAAAAAATATATTCTTTAAATATAATGTTTTCTGACTAAATTCTGACTAAATTATATAAATAATATTCATGCCAAAAATAAGTTGATTTTAATTAGAAATTTCTAAAAAAAAATTCAAGAAATTATAGAATTTCTATCAATTTATAAGATGGAAAATATTAGGGAATCGGATTTGAAAAACGTATGTGACAGTAAAAACGAAATTTTACTAATGAACAATTATGTAAAAAATTCTATTGCGTGCAATAAATGGAAAATTTTTCATTTAAGTGTAAAGTATGCAAAATTATTCCCTTCTTTAGTGTAATATATGCTAAATTATGCTCTTAAGTATAAAATATCCAAAAATATGTAATTTAAATTGTTAAAAAAGATTTTGTATGAAAATATGATAAAATATGCTACTAAGCTCAAAATATGTAAAAAATATGCTGTTAAGAGCAAAATATGAAAAATATGCTCTAACAAATCGGTGCCAAAAATTAATATAATTGTCTGAAACGGATAAATAACTAACAGTTTGGTTCAGGAAAATATCAGCGTTTGAAAAACTTCAACTGCTACCAAGTTTTCTCGATTGGCTAAAACTACAGCTACTGAAAATTGTCAGTAGTGGTATATTTGGCTACCCCACTATTTGTAGTTTAATTTTTATAACTACTTCCCTTACAATATTTTTTTTATTTTTACTGCTACCTTGACTGTGTAGTCAATACTAACAGAAGAGGTAGCAATAAACTGGCAGAGGAAGTAGCTAATAGGTAGTAGAAGAAATAGTTATTGAAGCCGTAATAACCATAGAACAACGAGGAAACTGATATAAACAAAAATGGGCACAATACGTTGTTGTTGCAATAAGACTTCGCTTTTACTTGTGTTGTGTTTTTATAAGGTTATTAATTTTATAAAATGAGTGTGAATAATATGGCAATTACTTCATTATGTTATATATTAATAGGACTTTTAAATTTTTAATACAAAGGATTATATTTTAGTTCGTATTACTTTAAATACTTTACGTTAAATTCTTTATTAATCACATATATTAAAAAAATACGAGGTTAAAATTAAGAAATAAATCTTTAGACTGATTTATCATAAAGATAATTAGTGTTGCATTCCATATAGCCTTGTATGGGATTTTGATATTTTTTTCTTAATATATTTAAATATTATATAAATCAGACAAGAAATTTTATAAATTAAAAAACAATATCCGTGTTTTTAAATTTAGTTTTCCACTAAAGAAAAATAAAATGTATAATATATATATATATATATATATATATATATATATATATATATATAAAGCATGATTCATTTCGAGGTTCCCTACTTTTTTAAAGAAAAAAACACAGAAAATTCAAATTTAATGGGGAATGTTTATTATCATTTGAAAGAACATTCTTTGGCATTTATTTTTTAAAGATTATGTCTATCAAATGTTGGCCGTTGCTACGAGCATTTCGACTGGTAACTGGCGAATGACACGCGTGATGTTTTCCTCCAAGGCCTGAATCGAAGCGGGTTTGTCCGCATAAACTTTAGACTTTACATATCCCCACAGGAAAAAGTCTAATGGTGTGATATCACACGATCTTGGTGGCCCATCGACCGGCCCAAAACGTGAAAATATGTGGTCACCGAAGTGTTCTCTCAATAAATCCATTGATTGATGCGATATGTGGGAAGTGGCGTCGTGTTGCTGAAACCAATTGTCGCTGAGATCACGAGCTTCAATTTCAGGCATGAAATAGTCGGTTATCATGGCACGATAACGGTCGCCATTGACTGTTACGTTCGCACTGGCATCATTTTTAAAGAAATATGGACCGATGATTCCACCGGCACACAAACCACACCAAATCGTTGTTTTTTCTGGATGAAGTGGCACTTCTTGAATCTCTTCAGGTTGCTCTTCGTTCCAAATGCGGCAATTTTGTTTGTTTACATACCCATTGAGCCAGAAATGGGCTTCATCGTTGAACAAAATTTGCCTCGAAAACGTCGGATCTTCTTGGAACTTTTCAAGAGCCCATAGAGCGAAGCTATGTCGCTTGGGAAGGTCGAGCGGCTTCAGTTGTTACGCAAACTGTATTTTGTACGCTTTCAATTTAAGATCTCTACGTAAAATGCGCCAAGTCGTTCCAAACGTCAGTCCGAGTTGCTGCGAACGGCGCCGAATCGACTCTCCACGGTCTTCGTGTACACTCTCAGCTACGGCCGCTTTATTTTCTTCACAGCGTGCTGGACGTGGTCTATCCGGTCGAATATTATCCAATATTGAATGCTGGGTCTCAAAATGGGTGATGGTGTTGCGAATAGTACACTCAGAAGGACGATTATGTTGACCATAAGTTGAGCGAAGTGCACGAAACACATTCCTCACAGAACGTGAATTTTCGTAATAAAGTTGAACGATTTGTAAATGTTGTTCAGGAGTAAATCTTTCCATTATGAAATGCCAAACAATACTAAACAAAAATAACATGACAGCATGACACCACTCACACAAGATCTGTCAAAAAAAGGCTATTGAAAAAAGTATCTCTACTTGAATCACACTTTATATATATATATATATATATATTGAAATCGTACTCTTACATATTTATAAAATTTATGTAAAATAAACAAAATGACAAATAACAATGCAAAATTACGACCAAGTTCCTTTTCCAAAGTAGAATTAAGTGTATATTTTACTGTTTTTTGTAAGTTATTAGTAATTACTTCTACAAAATCAATACATTAAAAAAAATGATTCATAAGAAAATTACAATTTGATAAATTTCAATGTATTTTATTTACTTTTACCAAAGTAAAAATAATATTTTTATAAAAAAATTAAGTAAATATCATTTTTTGAACTCTAAATTTTGTAAGTAAAGAATAGGACCCCGTATTTATTTTATTCTGATTTGTACTATAGTTTTGTTTTATGAAATTTTGGCAACCCAGATGGCAACTTAAATATATTTGTAAAATGGAGGACAATGTCCAAATGTTTATACAAACACGGAGAAGAAATAAAACCATATCATTTGTAATATTTATCATAAAAGTTGAAAATTATTTTCAACTTTTTTCATCGGATGAAAAAATTCTAAACAAAAATTTCATTGAATACAAAGTGCATATAAAATTCAAAAAAAAAAAAAAAAAAAAAAAAAAAAATAAAATAGTTTTTGAAACAAAAAAAAAAAAAAAAAAAGTATGAATAAAAAAACAATAATTTAAAAATTTTTCCATACTGATATTTATTTTTTTTTATCATGATAGATTTTTATATTAAATATAAAAATCCCTCACATATTTTTTTTAAGAAAAACATTTGAATAGCAAAGCTATTTATATTGATTGAAAAATAGAAATTAAAAGGGTTCTCATGAAAACACACAAAACTATAAGGGATAAATAGGACACGTAAGCATGTTTTTTCATAGGCCTTATCAGGGCCTACAACAATAAACAAAAATATTTGAAATCGGATGGAAAACAAAAATTTGGCAAGCGATTAAAAATGGAATTTTTTATATTTATGGCTATAGAATCCACATTTTTCCGAAGGCCCGTAGATTTTGATTTAAAACTTTTAACAACATATTGAGGATTCTTAAAATATATTCCGCTTGTCGATTCGTGCTTTGGGATTTCAGAAAAAATGGTCTAAAGTCAAAACTTTCATATAAAATGGGTCGAATTCGGGAGGGTGTGTACCATGACCAATTAAGTTATTGGGCTTGCTTTTTATCTTAAAGTCATCTCTGTGAAGCTGCCTTTCAGAAAAGTGTAAAATTATTATATGTTGCTAAAGAAAATTTTATTTTAGATAAAAAAAGTGTAGATACTTTTTCGGCTAAAAAAACACAAAAAGTCGTCTTTTTTGCAATTTTCAAATTCAAAATCGTTTATTTTTGGACTCGGTAAAGATATCGACTTAAATTTTTTTATTCAATAGATAATTTTGTTCTTTAACTAGATAGGAAAAAAACTAATAAAATCGGTCGGAAATACTAGGATATATATGAAAAAAACTGGACCAAGAACATACAAAATTATGGTGCTTAAAAATTCAAACGCAAATAACTTGAAAACTATAAGAGATAAATAGGACATGTAAGCATGTTTTTTATAAGTCTTATCGGGGCCTATAACAATATATAAAAATATTTGAAATGGGACGAGAAAAAAAAATTTGGCAAGCGATTAAAAATTTTGTATGTCAGAGGTACCTAACTTTGAGCCCCCTTAGCTCCGCCTCCGTACACTCCTCCTCTACCTCTGCTACTCCCTCTGCTACTCCTTCTGCTTTCCTATTTCTACTCTATTTACTATCTTTAAAACTAAGCAAAGAAGGTAGCAGTAATAATAAAATTATAAAAACTACACTACTTTTAAAGTTGTAGTTTTTAACTACAGCTAAAAATACTGCTACAATAAGTTGGAGTCTAATTTTTCAAACGCTGGAAAAAATATGTTTTTGCATATTTTTGATTGCCCTAATAATAACACTGTGCTCGAAAATGAGGCTAATTATACCCACCATCAAAAATGATGGAGGGTATATTGGATTTGTCATTCCATGTCGAAATAATCATCTAAGACCTCATAAAGTATATATATTCTGGGTCCTCGTGAAAATCGTAGACGATCTAGCACTGTTCATCCATCTGTGTAACTGTTGAAAAAAGGATAGGGCTCGGGGCGAACAACCTAGGGGTTGTCAAATATTTGTCTTATATAAGGTTTATTTGGTATTGAAAATGAGCAAAATCGGTTGATAAACAAAAAAGTTATGATCCAAATAATTGAAAATATTGTCGTAACTAGAAATCACGCTTTTACGATAATATCTCTTCTAAAAAAGCATGTACTCCAGGGAAATATTGTACAAATAGTTCAAGGAACAATGTAAACTCGGAAACCAAAAATGGACGTGATCAGCAAAAAGTTGCAGATGGTGGGTATATAGATTAGGCCAGGACGAACATAATATTTTGACTTGTTTTTTTTTTTTTGACAAGATGGTCACCCATGGGTTAAAACTAAACGACGACGACGAATTTAATGGTGTTAGCTATTTTTAAAAGTCCATTTTTGAGATATTTAAAAATGCTAAAAGAGGATGTCAGTAAATCTAATGGCAAAACAAATCGCCATAATTTCGGCGACTAGGATCAGTACCATAGGTGCATGGAATATTAGGAACTATGGCCATGCGACCATTTTGGGAATTTCGGATGATATACCTGACAATATTGTATTCCCAAACAATTTCTCGACTGAGGCTTCCAGTTTCAATTTCAGTCGATCCCACTTAAAAGCTGGATCGACTGAGGTTTACACTGATTGATCCAAATATTCTGAAGGTGGTTGGGAGAGGTTGGGAGGAACATTTCCTTTAAATTGTTGAATTACTGCACTGTTCATTGAGCGGAGATCTCGGCCAACAGGAGAGCGGTAAATTGGCTAATGTACTCTAGGGTATTCGGAGTGGATATTCAAATTTGTATCGATAGTCAACCCGCGATTAAGTCTCGTTCGGGTGTCTATTCGACATCCAAGCTGGTACATGAATGCCGGACATCACTAAATGAAATGGCGAGACATTCAAACCTAGAGTTGATCTGGATAAGGAGTCACTCAAGTACCCTGGGAAATATTATTGCTTATGAACTAGTCAGAACTGGTTCCCTTTTTCAAAATGAAGAAATAGAGAAACTAGTTGATATGCAATTGTCATCCTGCAGATTTATGATACTGCAGTACTTGTCGAGAATAGATCAACAAAGATGGACAAACGAGTTCACACGTTCTATCTCGAGAAAGATATTGCCCAAGTACGATCAAAAACGGTCGAACTTCATTCTGGGATTGCCAAGGCGTCTGCACTGCATTGCTGGTGCGCACGCTAGGAGACTAGGACTCCCTTTTAACGACTATTGCAGAAGTTTCTTTATTGTGGAGAAAGAAACAGTAGAACATTTTCTTTGCCACTGTCCTGCTCTTGCGGATATTAAGACTATAGAATTTGGGAGTCCACATACACATGGGCTATCCGATCTCTCTGCAATTGTCAGACGGATTAGATCTTTTATTCGTGCGGTTCGATTCGAACCTTTTTTTGGTCATGTGAAAACAGATTCACATGATCCCTCAGGGTATCACACCAACAAGTGAACTGTTTATATTATATATTCACAGCTGCCCATCTAACCTAACCTAACCTAAGAGGGGTTAGGAAAATTTAGTTTTTTTACTCAGTTCTAATAATTTAGTTGTTAAATTTAACGCTAATCTACAAAACTAGTAATAATAGTCAGGTATTTAAGTGAGAACACCTTATTAGATTCGCTTGCGCCTAATCGGGAGTTGTATACAAAATACCGCGGCTTTAAAATTGTTATCTAGAATACCTGTTAACCAATTTAAGTTTTTTAAACTGCATTAGAATGAAGCCAGTTAAAACTTTTTGGTTTTCGTTAATGGCAACTACTTATTTAAGTAGTTACTTGATAATGAGACGTCATTATTGTTTACCTACTCTACATTATATAAATAAGTACAGTAATATTGCATTCACATTTCGAGTGAAACCGAAACTGACAGCGTCTTTAAAAACCGGAAACCGGTTTTTGATACTCCAGATGTTATATTCAAGTATTAATTTTAAAAGAAAATTAATTTTTATATTCTTTTTTAATAAAATATTTAATATTTTCTGGAATACCTTGCATAAGAGTTGTATGTTTGTGTTTTCGGTTACTTTTTTGTTACAATGGGTCCACTTTTTTTAATTTCTTTTTACTATTACCCAAAACATTAAAAATGGACAGAGTTCTGGAGAGTTTAGTTATTGACCTCCTTTGCTACATAACAGCACCATTTGTTTGAAAACACTCTGTTACTTTTTTGTTGTAATATTAGGAATAGAGAACAAATTAGAATTTGTTGTGTTTTCTAATGATAGGAAGAAATCTTCTCTTACCACTCATTTGCATACATTTCTCTATTGAAAGTGTCATTTGTTGTGAATGAAGTGCTTTTTCTCCCACACGTACAAATATCTTGCCAGACTAAGACTTTATTCGACAACTTCTATTCTCTTACACAATATTTATCTGATACATTTCCAAAACACCTGTGATATGAAATTCATGACCAGGATATTGTAAAAGGCTCGCTGGTACGTATTTTTTATCACTCTTTAGGCAATATTCGTATTAAAAAAAATCTCAGTAATTTTCGTCAGAGATGTAGAGATTTTCTTTTGAATTTCGTATTATTTTCTCCACGATCCTACAGTATGTAAATCAACTTTTTCTTCGGATATAAGGGTTCCTTTCGGTGATCATGAACTCTTTGTATTTTTTGTGACTCATAAAACTAAATTTCAAAGTTCACCTGTACTCCTACCAATTGTTATATGGTAGACATGTGTTTTGATTATAATTTCGAATTATGCGTTTGCATGAATTTTGTTAAATTAACATTTCAAGAAAAACTAATTACGCTATTGCAACAAAAATTTACCACGCTGAGAACAATAACAAATGTAAACAGATTTACGGCACTAATTTTTTTCACGTATAATAAAAGTTACAAGCTTGTGCACGGATTTTTTTGTGCGCAGTCCTTTTATAAGATAATTTATTTGATCCTATTCGAAAATTTAAATAATCAAAAAAAAAAAAAAAATATTTTTGAAGAAGTTAAATATATATCGGTAATAAAATCTTTGTTAGTTAAGATGATAGTCAAGTTTATCATTTGAAATGATGAAGTGTAAAAAAATAAAAATTTGATAAAAAGAAATCCACAATTTTCCAAAAAAAAAATGGCAGAAATCCTAAAAAAGGGATTTTAAAGTCCATATTTGTTGATAGTCGAAAAAAGACCTCTACAAAAGTTTTTAAATATATTAGGGTTTCTGAAACTGTATGCTCTTTTTAATCTCAGCATTGGGATTTTAGAACATAAATGGATTGATTTGAAATAGACAAAATTCGGAATTATCTAGATTGATCGCTGTTAGAAAATTGGACATGATCGATCAGAAATTATAGATATATTTCCAAGATATTTTGATTATGTCCCAGTATGCAGTGAACATTAGCAACAAGTCAAAAGATAATATAAATTATATAAGTGCGTTTGAATTAAAAAACAAAAACAAAAACTTAATAGGCGGATGTAATTAAATTTTGTGAAGAGAGTACCCTATAAAAGTTATGTATGAAACATTAAATTACAATAAATAAAATCATAAAATCCTCTAAATACAATTAAATCATTTGAAAAAACCACTGCTAAATATCTGCAACTATAGTCGTTAATATTAATATTAAGCATAAATTTAAATAAGAAAATTTATTGCCAAATATTTTGTAAAATTATTACATAATCTCAAGACAAATTTTAAGTAACAAAATATTTATACTCGTACTCTTATATGGGCAGCAGCAGCAGCAGTAGATAAAAAGAAAGACAGAAGGACAGACTTATGGACATACTAAATACTTGAATGGTTAGAGAAAAAGACAATAATGTTAAATAGTATTATTTTGTTAGTTAGCCAACAATAATACTTGTGTACATTAACAACAAAAAATTGCACAAAATTTTTTCACAAATGTTTAACGCCACCCAAAAAATTAGTAAAAATTAAAATAAAAATATAGAATGTGGTCGATCATTTAGTTTCCTTAAAATAAAGTTATGATTTGAGTAGAAAAATAATTTATTTGCAAAAAGTAATTCTTATGAAATTCAATTTGATCTATTTATGATACCCAATGGTATCATCAAGACAAATTACGTTTTCGATTTTACTTCATAATTATCGATAACTTCATTGAAAGTCTTGTGAAGATCACACTACTTAATTTAAATATGAAAAGATCTAAAAATATACTCTATCTATGCCACTCCAAAGATGCTTTGCTATTTGTATGATTAACAAAGTTTTTTGTGAAAATGAAGTGAATGATAAGTAGTTTACAAAAGGATGCAATTTTTGTAGGACCAGCTTTCGAATGTGATCGAGAAAGAGCATGATTATGTTGGTTTTCCATTGATCTTCTAATAAACAAACATAGCCACATGTAGGGTGTTAAACAGCAAAACAAAAAAAAAAAAATTATTTTTTGGCATTTACAAACAACATTAAAGATGTTGATGATAACAATGACGTCGTTGATGATGATGACGGCGGTGGTGCTAGTGGTTGTTGAGGTAGTTGTGGTAGTACTGGATGTAATAGCACTAGAGTGTTGGCGATGCAATATGGATTATTTAACCAAAATCTAAAGATGAAAAACCCATAAATAAAGAAGCCTACAAATTGTTTGGGTTACATACAATGATGTTAGTTGTTGCTGGTTTATTTGCAATGTTATTGCTAATATTGCTACTGCCATTGCTGTTGCTTGTTGTTTATTTTTGAATTGCTTGGAGGTTATGGAAGAGTACACAGATTAACAGTTTGTTGGCAAGAAAAATGGTCAAAATGTTTAAACAAATATAAATACAATACTCGTACATATTTAATGTTGGTCTATACACAATCGTTTTTTACAAACTTATGAATTTATGTTGGTGCAAATAATTGCTATTGTCACAGTAACTAACACCGAAGCAGGAGTAGGAAAAAAATATAAAACTATTTAAAGAAAAAATGTTAAATAAATAAAATTGTATGCATAGAGGGTTTGTATGTTGTGTATGAATAAATGTTTGCAATTATAATATTTATGGCAAGATCGTACTTAAAATATTTTGGCAATGATGTTCAAATTTTGTTGCCCATATTTCCTTTTTCTTGTTTTTTTTTCTGGGCAAAATTTCATATTATATTTGTAAAAAAGTTTGAATATTATATTACTAATATGTTTGTATAAAATTTTTAATTTTAATTGTTCATATTTTTTCTTAATATTTAAAAGAACATCACGAATGTTGAACTTCAGAACAAAGAATATTTTAGAATATTCTATGCAGAGATATCAAATTAAAACATTGATAAGGCTTTTCATCCTGCAAACAGTTCTCTTCTATTGGTTTGAATCTATATCTATATCTATATCTATATCTATATCTATATCTATATCTATATCTATATCTATATCTATATCTATATCTATATCTATATCTATATCTATATCTATATCTATATCTATATCTATATCTATATCTATATCTATATCTATATCTATATCTATATCTATATCTATATCTATATCTATATCTATATCTATATCTATATCTATATCTATATCTATATCTATATCTATATCTATATCTATATCTATATCTATATCTATATCTATATCTATATCTATATCTATATCTATATCTATATCTATATCTATATCTATATCTATATCTATATCTATATCTATATCTATATCTATATCTATATCTTTGGTATGAGCACATTAGGGTGTCCCGAGAAACTATTTTTATTTATGCGATTCGAATGTACGAAGAACGATACGAGTATACATTGTTAATTGAAATATTTGTACAAAATTTCGTTGGCGTACATGCTTTGTTAGAAGAAATATTTGCGAAAAAGTATAATTTGTAGTTATGGCGGGTACTCTGTTTTTCTAGTATTTGGTCAAAAACTTTTTTGTTGAACCGATTTTGCTCATTTTCAATACCAAACAAAATTTATATAAGACAAATATTTGAACAAAATCTCGTTCTCATAGGTGTTTCATCCCGAGCCCTATCAACAGGTATCTTATACACGGAATGATAAATCCAATATATCCCCATCTTTTTTGCTGTAGGGTAAATTTGTAGATCGCCATATTGCATCTGGCATTTTGAATTTTTAATTTTTTTATTGCAAAATCGTGGTCAGTGCCGCCAAAAACACTATATTTGATATATATTTTTTATGTTACCAAGTATTCTAATTATGGCAAAAATTCAGGGATCATGGCCACATTTGATCAGTTATATTGTTCCGCCTTTTCGAGTTCGGAAAAGACAAAAACAAATTCATCTTCAAGGACCACAAATCTGTCAAACGTGATTATTTAAAATTTTGTCAAATAATAAGAACAATTTTTGGACGCCACATTGGATCCGCCACTTTGGATTTTTTATGACAGAATCGTAATCAGCGTCCCCAAAAACCTTGTATGTAATATATTTTTTATGTACACCAAGAATTAAGGGATCTTATCCTATTTGGATCCATCATGTTGCTTTCGCTTTTCCGAATTCGAAAAATCAAAAATCATATTCGTTTTCAGAAACCACAAATCTGCCAAATGTGATTACTTAAAATTTTGAAGACAGATGCACGCTAATATTTTATGATTATTTTTTCCTTTTTTATTCACTTAAAGTGAAAGTTTCAGATTATTTCTTCCGATATTAATAAATATTTAATATCCTGTTATAAATATAATTTTATGACAAGTATAAAATAAACTTTTTTAAATATCAATCTTTATAAAAATTAGATTTATTCTAGTAAAAAAAAAAAAGATGTGCAAGTTCGAAAATTTTCCATACATATCTGAACATATTTAATACACATATACGATTGGGGGAATTAATCAGTCTGTGACTTTTAGAACTTTCCGCTTAGCTAAAACAATACTCCCTTCAAGCAATATCTCTTAGTAGACATCTGTCAAATTTATAGCAAGCTCCGTCATTAACTTTGAGTTTTGCAGCTTCTCGAAATGTGCTAACTTTTAATCTCGTAAAATAAGAAAGAAGTAAATTTTTGAGAACTATTAAATATGACTTATGATATACTTTAAATAAAGGATTTCAATTGACGGAATGGCACCTATGTTGGATCAGATGGGTTTATTGCATGCAAAGTAATGGTGAACATTTTGTGGAATTCCAAAATCCCTGAATTGTGCCAAGAACTGTTAAACAGTGGGATTGTAAGTATGTAACTTTTTAATCTTTGACAATAAATGAATACAGTTTTACACCAACAGTTTTGAGAATATTTTCCATAATATAATATTGTTCAATAATAGCTAAATCTATTACCAGTTTGTTCGATTACCATTTATTGAATTTGATGTTTTTTGTTTTTATATTAAGAAAATTATAACTATTTTAAAAATTTATTAAATTTTAGAGTATCAGTAGAGATTATCTATATATAAATAGGGAAAAAGGGGTAAAAGCTCCCCCTACTTATATCTTCTTAACTAACCAACTCATTTTCTTGAAATTTGGCAGCCAAATTGTGTAACATCTGGAAGAAACTATAGCCTATGATTTCTATTATTTAGGGTGTAAAATAGGGCAAAAGGGGTAAAAGCTCCCCCTCCCTATATCTTCTTAACTAATCAACCGATTTTCTTGAAATTTGCTAGGCAAATAGTGTAACATCTTGTAGTAAATGTAGCCCATAATTTTTATTATTTAGGGTATTTGGAGTAAAAGCTCCCCCTCACCATATCTTTTTAATTAATCAAACGGTTTTCTTAAAATTTGGCATGCAGATATTGTAACATCTGAAAGGAACTTAAAGATATACATTTTTTGGAAATTCCAACATTTCGGGCGTAAAATAGGGCAAAACGGGTAAAAGCTCACCCTATCCATATCTTCTTAATTAATTATCCGATGATAGTTTCAAGTCTTGAAGGAAATAAAGGCTATAAATTTTAACATTTAAGGCGTAAAATAAAGCATATTCACTAGAAATAAGTTATACGACAAAACAATGTTTGCCGGGTTAGCTAGTTTATTTATATAATTTTATAATGATCCATAATAAATAATATGTTGTCTGGTAATGTATGATCCAGTCCTTCAGAAGTTTCTTGGATATTTATAAAAACATTCTGATAAGTACCCAGCAAAAACCTTGCTTTCCTGGTAAGCTAGCAGGTATAATTGGAAACAAAAATAAACTACTTATTTTTTGCCTGAATAACTAGTTATTTTTGTTCGAGTTGTCCACAAATTCATGTAGTTATTTTTGACTCTAGGGGTACTCAAATATATGTACCTAAACGAAAACAAAAATAAAAGAAGAAACAAAAAATTTTGCAGTGAGTGAGACTCGAACTTTAGACACAAACTAACCATTTGTTTTTAATGACTAACGTCTTACATAGCTTCCTTATGCACACAGCTTCCTAAGCGACAAAAACTCTTTTTAGTTTAAAATATCTTTTTAGACATTTTGTTATAAAAATCTAACAGCTTCAGAATGGCGTTGAACCAACAACCTTCTGGTTGTTAATCCAGCGCTTTAGCCAACGCATCCACGTGATTGCAGTATTACTGTGCTATTATACTATTGAGTACTAATTAATGTAATACAGAGTAGGCAAATAGTAATGACTCCTCATTACCAAGAAATTACTTTAATAAGTAGTTATCATTACCGAAAACCAAAAAGTTTTTGCTGGGTACATAAATATTTTTAAGTTATTTATTTATTATTTTTTTCCAATACAATATTTTAATATTTTGTATAGAAAAGTACACTTTTGTTAATAACACAGGAACCGTTCATATTATAATCATAATGAAAATTTACTGAGATATTTCGTTCATAATAGTGAATTATAATACATATTATTTAATTTTTTATTTTGTCATTATGAACGCCTATAATTATATAACTACGTCCGTCCATATGTCTGGAATAAAGACAAATTTATATCAATGTTTTCTTATCTTCAGAGCACATCGGCAGATATCTGCAGATACTTAATAGATCAAGCTTTAATCTTAGGTTACATAAAGAAGCATAAAAGGTGTATTCCATTAAAATTTAATCTTTTATTCAAAATATCTTGAATGTAATATGTGCAAAAATTTCAACCGGGTTGTATTATTTTTTTATAACACCCTCGAAAATATTGTACTTTTATGTTATATTTTTCATTTGGTCAAAATTTTAAGATAGTTATACTGTTTGGAATTTTACATTATGTTAACACAATTTGCAGCACTAAATTAAAATTTTATCAAATTTCAAAACTTAAAAAAAAAAAATGTATGATCAAGTCTTATTCTAGCATTTCTCAAAATATATTAATCCATTCATTATATTCTCCAGATTTAGACACTAGGGATTATTTTTTATTTTAAAAACCAAAAAAGTAGCTCGACAGAAGGAGACAGCAACAAATATTACATTATTAAATGAAAAATTACTATTTAAAGGAGTTTGGAAAATCCTATTAAATGAATTAAATTATTTTTATGGTTTCATTAAAGTTTTTTTAAGTAGTAACATAACAAATTAGAACAAAAAAAATTTAATTTAAATTCTTAAAAAGCATACGTTAGTATGGAACAAAAGTATCGTGACAAAAGTTTTCTAAATATGTAATTTTGACCCCTTTTATATAAAACCATATTGAGACTTTTTCTAAAGTGATGTAGTAATTTAACATTACTCCTAATGTGGCAATTGATACACTTAATATGTGTTGAGAATCTAATTTTTATTTGGTTACTTCTAAAGAAAAATATACCTAAAGAAACCATAATTAACAACAAATTAGTCGTGAGAAAAACATAAATATGGTCTTAGGTATTTAGTATTAGGACACACACAGTCAGTTTATACATGTATAAGTATAAATTACATACTAATACGAGTATGTGTGTTCACATTGTGCAGACACATATGATATTGTCTCCCAGCACACAAATTGTTTCGAAGTATAAATATTAAATATAATTTTCTTAACAATCTTAAACCTTCAAAAATTAACATACGAAAAAATGCAAACATTCAGCATATTATTATCTAAATTTCCTAGAACATTTTTAAAGAAAATTTTCTCATATATTATCTCCAAAGACATTTGTCTATATTTGGTTTATTTTTGCTTATTGTTTAAAACAATATGGCAATATATTTAGTTTTTTTTGGATCTTATATTTTTTTATGTGGGTTCTTTTTTAGCTTGTAAAAAATGTTTGCTGGGTTTTTAAATCACGATAATTTAATGTGTATGTATGTTTGTTCTTGTTATGTATTTGTTAGTGGACTAATTACATCCGTGTTTATAGTGTAAGAAAGAATAAAAACAAAACATACAAGAATTTATGTCTTTGACATAAAAACTTAAATTATATTTATTACTCGTAAGTTGAGTTGGTCTAGAGTTCGTAACACACACTCGTAGACTGTAACAAATTCTAACTTATATATTTATTTTTTTTTTATAAATAAGTAATGAAATTGTAAACGAAGGGAAGGACAACTCAGAAGCACAGTTTGTTTTTTTTTCAAAACTTTGCGAATAAATTTTATTAAGATATTACAAATTCATAAATTTAAGTTATTAATTAGAACAATATAATATTTGATTAAGTAATATGAATTAATAATTCAATAGGAAGTCTTATAAGAATAATACAAGTCTACATTTTCAATCGATAGAAACGTTCGCCTTTCCGTTCACCTTTCTTTATATTGGTATCAATTTGACCCAGACCTCTGATAATATTATTGACATGTGTAATCCATTATTATGTTGAAAATTTTTATTTTTTTTAGAATATCCTAGCAACATGAATTAATAATAATTCGAATAATTTGGAATTAGACTTGTTATCGATAGTCATAACCAGAACAATCAAAAATATGCAAAATCATATTTCTTTTCTGAGCTTAAAATTAATCAAACATTTATCAGTTTCAGACAATTTTAAGAACTTTGTCACCGATTTGTTACAGCATATTTTTGCATATTTTAAACTTAGCGGCATATGTTGCCATATTTTCGTAGAAAATCCTTATAATAGAGCTTATTTATTTAAATGACATATTTTTGTATATTTTATATATAAGAGCATAATTTGGCATATATTACACTAAAGAACATAATTTAAGACATCTTTAGCATGAATATTAGATAATTTAAAATTTAAAGTGAAAAAATAATATTTGAAGAGCATATTTGTCAATTTTAAGGGCATATTTTGCAATTTTAAGAGCATTTTTAAAGCGTATAAAACACTTTTTAAAGCATATTTTTAATTGCGCTGGTCATAACCATCTTACCATCCACCTATCTGTTGGTAACATATAGTTCTGTACGGTGAAGTAATATGTTGGTAAGTTTTCAAGGAATTAATATAATTTGCTAAATGAGATGAGCGAAAACCTAAAACAATTATACATTTTTCGAATGTTTAACAAATATCGAAATTCTATCAAAATTTTTTTTTCTACAAAATACAATTTTTTATGATTTCATATTTTTTCATTTCATTAATAAAAAGCAATTTTTTTGTTTTAAATTTAGTTTTAAATAAAAACAAACAATGTTTTTGCGTTTACCTTCCCCTTCCCTTTCATTTCTATCAAGATTTCTGCACTAATACCAAAATGTAGTTTGTGTCTTAAATCTTTTGTTTTCTTTTCTTATTTCTTTGATTCTGTCCATATATTTTCTTTAATATATTCTATAAAAATTATATTTAGTAATAAGTAAGAGTTCATATTACCTGTTTTAATTGCCATTGTAGTGTATCCACTTGATTTTGTAATATTACAGCTTCCACATTTGTGGTATTGTCATTTAACATTTCATATGATGACATTTGATGATGTTGCTGTTGTTGTTGTTGATTGTTGTGAATATTTATTGTTGGTATTATATGCAACATTTGATGGGAATTATGAAAGTGATTATTGTAATCATTGACCGTTGAGGATTTTGTTGTATCATGATATTTAGAATTGAAATCTTCAGCATCGGCATCTTCATCGGCTTGATCGAAAGTACATATATTGCAGTCCTAAAAAAAAGTATTTTAAATATTTTTTAATTATTTTACATATTAAAAAATAGAAAATAATGTGAATAATAAATTAAATGCAATAGCTAGCAAACATTATTTTATAATTATTTTATCTATTTTTTGTATTCTTGCCATCCGAGATGACTAATAAATAAATAAATCATATTGTTTTTATTTGCATCCATCATATTAACGTACAGTACTGGTCGAATCGAATTGACATGTATATGCAAATTATAGAGGAAGACCTAAAATATCAGAAAATTATGTTGTAGTCACGATGTTATAATACGGGATGAACTACAGGTTGCCAAAGTTGACCACATCGAGCATTAAATATTGAAGAGCTCATTATTTCTACTTATGAATTCAATTTGTTTTTCACAAATAATATTGGTCTACAAAATCTTCTTTGGAATAATAAAAAGATGAATATTAACAGTGTAAATTGCTTACACCAAGAGAAAAATCGAATACATACGTGTTGAAAACGACACCATTTAGTATCAAAAGTGAATCTGCCTCGCATGTGTTCAACGAAAATTAATACCGCATTGGCATCAAGTTGGCACTAGCTCTGTATCGAATTGTTAAATTACATTAGGTTTTCTATTTTGTGTATTTAAAATTTGTAAACGAATGATATCAAAAACCCGATACACAGAAAAAATTTACTACCTTATATTTTTCAATTAACACAGCAAAAATAAAAGAAATAGTATAAATAAAGTGTTTTTGCATTTAAATTTTTAATTCATTCAATCATCTATTTGTTTGATTTAATAAATTTTTAATTGGAAAAATGTTTTTGTTTTTCATTTTTTTACAGTTATTAGTAATTGATGTAATCATTTTTGTGAGAGATGCAAATTTAAGGAATTTTTAATTGAATGAATTATTTTGGTTATTGATGACATTTTTCTGTGTTCCGTAAGTCGCCTATGTGACAACAACCGTGGTGAATTTTGAATCCAATTTTTTTTCCCTTAGTGTAATAAGTATCAGTTTTCACTTTTTTTTTTCTATCACGTACTGATTTTTTATGGGCATAAATAATGTGACCTGCTTAATAAGGCGATCATACTAATATAGCTCGAGAACAGTTTGTCCGATTTATATAAATAACACAGCAAATATGCTGATTAAAATCTTAAAATTTTCCAGTTATTCTAAAATAATTTTTCATCTGCTTATTATTTTAGGAGTTATTTAGAAATTAGTGTCGAAAAAACGACAAAATTTTTAGTTTTTAATCTTTAATTTTAAAAGCTAGTTTCACTACGAATAGAAATTTAAGGACAAATATTGATTTTATTCACAATAAAATGAAGACTTTATACTAGTGTCACCGCCTTATTAAGGGGTAATATTAGTCATGCCCATAAATGGAATAGAATAGAATAGAATAAAATAGAATAGAATAGAATAGAATAGAATGGAATAGAATAGAATAGAATATAAAAAGCTCAAAACTGATTTTCATTAAAATTTTTATACATATCCTATTTTTTGAAAGCTGTGGAAAATTACACACTGCAATAAAATGACTTTTTATTTTTATTCGAAAAACGATATACTGAGTATAGTTATCAAAAATTTTGAAATACCCATTAAATGTTTAAATATTTCGAAAAAAAACTGCACTAAATTTTACATTTTCTAATCGATTTACAAAGCAGAAGAACGTATCTTTTTAACAGTATTAAAATCTTTATTCAACATTTTCAATTTCATTTTGCTTTTTTTCAAAAATTCATTATTTTTATTCCTATCTTTAAGATTAAACATATTTGTGTACATAGTTTTGAATACTATTTGGTTTAGAATAAAACAAGATATCAATATTTAAAATCGCTTAAAAATGCAAATATTTATTGAACATTATCTAAACTTGATCACCAAATTCTGCATATATTTAAAGACAAATTATTATTTTTTTGATGTTTTATTTGCTGCACACTTTTTGGGGGTAATAATAAGAAATAAGACCTGTCACGAATAAATTTACTATTTTAATTGGCAACCATAAACCAAATTGTTACAAAACAAGTGTCTTTTTTAGCAAAATTTCTCATATTATGAAAAAATTTTGTACGAAATACTTGAAAATCTACACTCAAGGTATAACAAAGTACCTTGGGACATAAAGGTTTCAGTAAATTTTCATCAGTTATGTATCAGCAAGCACGGTGTCAAACGTTTGAAATATGATATCTTAAACATTTGATATCAAAATTGTGTCAAATGTAGATAGAGTTTTGAATTCCAAGTTTGAATTCAAATTGAGAATAATTTGAGAAAAAAAGTTTGAAAAATTTTACTTTGATATCAATGTTATTATCAAATTATTCTCAAACCTAAAGACAACACAGAAAAAGTTAGATAGATAGATAGATAGATAGAGAAGGTTGATGTGATACCAGAAGGTACCATATCTCCACCCAGAGACCGATCTCGGTCCACTGTGAGTCCCTTCGTTGAAAGAGCTGTGAAATATAGAATACAATACAGAAAATAGGAATGAGAATGAATCATATAGGGGGATTAGCAATGTTACCAATCCCCCTAGGGTTATACCCCTGATTCACCCTTAAAGAGTCGATTCCCATGACGAAGCCTATGACGTCTACAAGATCTGCGTCCCGAAAGTCACTTAGCCCGCCGAGGAATTGGCTACCCAGCCATTTCATCCTACGATGTTGCAATCGAGGACAATGGCACACAATGTGCTCAATAGACTCGGTCTCGTCGACGTCTCCACACATTCTACAAAAATCGGAATTGCTAGCGTCCCATCTAGACCTCATCTTCCCTATCAAACAGTGACCCGTTATGGCCCCTATCATGATTCTTAAGCTCTTCCTATTCAAGCCCAGGAGAGTGCTAGTGCCTGCATTGTCCAGTGCTAAGCCATATCGCCCTCGACACTCTACAGTTCTCTCTACTCTCCCAAGCCAAATTGGTTCTGACCAAGATCCAATCATTGATCTTCCCATAGAAGAAAAAGTCATTCGAAAGAATTTTTTATTTAATTTTAAATTTGAATTCAATAAAATTGTTAATTAATATAATTACTTTTTTTTAACAATTTTTAAAATTGAAAAGGAATAAGAAAAATTTGTCATTTGAAAATTAAAAAATATAAATAAAAATAGAACAAATTTTTCATTTCAAATTTGAAAATTTTAATTAAAAATTGTTTAGGAAAAATATTAATACCAAATATTTTTTGAATTATGAAAATTTCTGGCTTTATGTAAATTTTGACGAACCCAAAACAAAGAATGTATGTATAAATTCAATGTTGTAAGTGAACATTTAGAGTATTTGGTATATATTATTTTCTCTAGTTTTATTTTAAATACATCATGCATCGATATTAACGTCAATTTTGCTTTAATTAGAATTGACTAATTCGAAAGCTTTTTGAGGAAACCAATCTCGTATAGGCAAGCTTTGTTATAAGCTTGATAATGCTATAAATCATTATCATTAAATATTCCTAATGTTACAGGTTGTGAAAAAGTCTGTATAAAATTTGTAATCAATCTCTTTTGTTAAAATGTTTTTGACTCGTATGTTTAGAAATATTTAAAGATATCAAATTTTATATAAAGATAATATTGCTGTAAATGTCGTATTTTTTAAGAAGGGAATATTTTGATACGTAGGAGATATTTGTATTGTGTCAATAAATATTTTAATTCATTTCAATCAAAGTCCCAATCATAAAAGTAATTAATTTCATTTTAAATTTAATTGAAATTATAGAAAATATCAATTAATTTCATTTAATTAATATTATCATTTTGATGATTGGAGTAAAATCAATTAAAATTTTAATTGATTTATAATCCATTTTCATTTTTTTTTTCTGTGAAGTTTACAAATATTTGAAAACATCATTTTTTAAATCTTCAATATTATTATCAAATCATTCCTTAATCTAAAGATAATTTTATACGTATTTGAAGAGTAGGATTTTCTCAATTCGATATCAAATTTTATTATCAAATCATTCTTAAATCTTAAGCAACTTTAAAGATATTTGAAAAAAATTAAATTTTTAAATTTAATTAAAAAATAAAAAATCTTTTAAAAAGTACACAGAAAAAATTATTTGTAATAATTTTTTATTTAAATGATTAGTTCATTTTATACTGAAATTTGATTATATTATTAATTAATATAATTAACTTTATAATTGGTTTAAAGTTTTTTTTTTTTTCTTTGACAAAAATTAACAGCTCTTAAAAAATATATAAAGAAAAAACAAAAACTTGTTAATAAAAAAAATATAGAAATAAAATATCTTTAAGAAAATTTTCAGCTGTTTTCAACTGTTTGGGCTCATTCTATCGGTAAGAAAAAACAGTAATGCAAAATATGTATATATCTAAATATTGTAAAGATTTCCTCCGATTTAGGAGAGGGTTTTAAATTATAATCATTAGATAAGTACGAATTTTAAATATTTGATGAGATTATCGATAGTTTTGTAGATGTTCCCGTCGTTGCTTCAAGATCCAAGTTTGTTTCAAAGCTATTATATGCAAGATTATTTCCATATAAAAGGTCACTTCATATTTCGTACTAAGACGTAAAGTCAGGCAGATAGGATGGCATAAAAATCTTTATTGGAACTAGGTGAAAGATTACAAAAATATGATTTATACGTAATTATTGGAAATTTTAACAAGATGTATAAGACCCCAATGAAATTTGAAGTTCTAATATTTTTTTTCGTTTAATTTTACTTGTATTTTAATTTTTAAATATTTTTGATAATTGAATAAGTAATCATATTAAAATTCGTGCATTTTTTATTTATAGAAGGATTTAATTAAATGTAAAATTGAATTAATAAAAATTTGAGTTGATTTTAGGCAAAGATTTAATCATAATTCTAATTAATTTGTTTAAAAAAATTAATTAAAATTTCAGCCAAAATCAATTATTTTCAGTTAATTAATATTATCATTTCGGTAATTGATGCAAAATCAATTAAAAATTAATTATTATAAATAATTTCGTAAATGAAGTCCATTTTTATTATTTTTTTCAGTGTATTTAAAAAGCTGTATACGAATAAAAAATAAATAAACACAAATTAATAAATAAAATTATAAGCATTTATTTGAAAAAAAGTTTTAGAATTACATTATACAATGATGTCTCATTTCTCATTGACAATTAATTCCCTTTTTTGTTGAGAAAGCTATTATTTTCAAATCATTCTCAAACGTTTAACAACTGAGACACAAAGAAGGATTAATAAATGACAAAATTTATATCGAAAAGTGTTAAGAGAGGTGTAGAAAAACTTTTATTCAACAACATAATGGTTTTGTGTTATTTTAGACAAATTTAACCACCTTTCACTATGCAAAAAGACACAATCAAGTGGTATAATGCAAGTAATGTTATAATTTTTTTTCTTCCTAAAAAGGTAAATCCTTCAAATTTCCCGGAGATCCTCCCAACTGAGAGATATTGGGCGCTGGTGAAAAGATCATTAAAGAAGACTAAATTTATGGCCCAAAGCTGACAAGATTTTCAGAATAAGTAGCGAAGAGCCTGCTCTAATGTTGACAAAAGTACTGTACAAGAAATTAGGTGTTAAGAAAATGGTTCGAAAATTTTATGAAGGCAAATCACAAAAACAATTTTTATTTTATCTTTAATATTAATATATTACAATTAAATTAAATAAAATTTTAGTTGAGATATAAATGTAGAATCTCATTTCATTACAAAAATTGTAAAGGTCAACCTTTCGTGGACATGCCTCATGTAGAAATTTTTACTAAGTTATTTCAAATAAAATCGAATAAGTTGCATAGTTTTTGTTCAATTTGATAAATCTTAAACCTGTTATGTTTACCACAAAAATTATAATAAATTACAGTTAAACTCTAAGAATTATGGAAACATTTTATTGTTGTTAAATTTTGTTCAAAAATTTGATGAAATGATAAAAAGAATAACAGAATTAGGGAAACATTTATATATGGGCACCTACCCAAATAAAGGTTTTTGGAGCAAAACTCATAATTTTGAGGTTGTATTGGAAATTTTTAAAACTGAATTATGATGTCCTCAAGAAGGCATATTACGTAAGCTAAGTGATTTTTCGAGCAAATTTTTACTGTAGCAGTGTGCTATTAATCGAATTAAGTATTTAATAAATTTAATAAATTGATTATGATTTGAACCTATAAGGGATATAGAAAATAATTAAATTATATAAAAAATCATTAAATGCTACATAATAAATTTCCAAGTTTAATATTTATGTCAGCTAACATTTAGGTCAAAAGCAACACTAAATCGAGTATTAAAGGGTTAATAAGTTTTAAACATTTTTAAATTTTCATCATTTTATATTATTTCAACATCAGTTATTACAACGATATTAGGGTGATGTTTATGTAAATAATAAAGATAATAATAATAATAACAATAATAAAATAAATTAAAATTTTATGAACTGGATTAACGATCTACTTAAATATTTGCTGGTATTAAATCAAAATGATGTTCAAATATAATTCAAATTATTTATGACAATTTTAAAATGATTTTTGTTCAAATGATGTAATTAAATTGTTGCAAAATATTTAAGTAACTAATTATTAATTACAAATAAAAATGTGTAAATATTTAACAATTAATTAATAAATTTATTATTGTCATATTAAAAAATTTCAATATAATATTTCCTCATATAGTATTACAGGTAACAGTTGATCAATTGTTTGTTTGAATGAATTAATAAATCAATAATGACTAACATTTTTGTAATACAATCAATTATAAAAGAAATACAAATCATGCTGGAAACTATAAAATATTTCATGTTTGATGATTTTGTAATTCCGGATTTTAAAATTTCAATAGATCATTAATTATTAGTTTATTTATATATAAAGATAAATAACACAGTGCAACAAGAAAAAATTGCCTCAATAATTCCAATGAAAAATAGAAGCATACCAGTAGACTAGAAAAACTCCTATAAGGTTTTTCGGTTTTATGGCCTCTAGAAGTTAAAATTTTTTGGACCATTTTTTTTCAATGTGATTGGAAATAAAAAAATAAAAAACATTTAAATAATTTAATCCAAATGTTATTATATGTTGTTGTTGTTTTATTGACTACTAGGATTATTATACTAGACTTTTACTGGATGCCATGCCCTTTTTACGTCGATTTATATCATAATATTGTTTGTTAAATGAAAAAGTTAAATAAAACTTAAATTATGTTTAAACTACTGAACTAATTAAAATTAAGCTTGGTACATCTTTGAAGGAAGTAATTTTTTTTTAAATGGTTGCTTTGCTTCTTAGTAAGCAAATTTCAAAATTTATTACAATTGTGATGACAGAGTATAGTAAAAGTGGATGAAAAAGGGACGTGGTACACATATATATTAAATTTTATAATATATAATATAATATTTTCTATTCCTTGTATATATAAAATTTTATGTGAATTGTCTTAGTAGTAGGGTTATCGAAACGGTTTTCCAACCGGTTTTTTTGTTCGTCGTTTTTACGAAATATTCACTTTTCGAATGTCGAATAGACCGGTTTTTAACATAAAAATCGGTTTTAAAAATAACCCTTTATTGCAAAAAACATGTACTGAACACTAATATTTGACTGGAAATTTAGGACTACTTATTTTAACTGATTAATATTCATAGTCTAATTTCTTATTATGTTTTATAAATATAGTTTAAGTTTAAATTGAAATTAATTAATTAATTCTAAGTTTAAACAAATAATTAAATAATTATCTTGGATGAAATATGCATATTAATGGAATTCGTTTTTTTTTCGCTTGTAACACCTGTAATAGGGTTTTATAGTTGGAACAAAAAGTCGACTTTTCGACCTTTTCCAATTTTTAAATAATCGACTTTTTCCACTTTTTTCAAGTTTGGAATGGTCGACTTTTTCCTACTATTTTCGACTACTTACGACTTTTTTTTCGATTTTATGCGATATTTTCGAGATTTTTCGCCTTCTTTAACTATTTTTTGTTACTTGTCTTAAAAAATTATATAAAATATATACAACGCAATTAAATATATTGATTAAAAAAAATCTATGCAAGGAAAGTGCTGGTTAGACATAAAAATATATTTTTGCGATACTACTTCCAACAGTTAGATGTAGTTCAAAAAAAAACAAAAAAAAAAAAAAAAAAAAAATGCTAAGAAACTATTTCTTTTAAATAAAGTAAGACTTTTTGCGACTGTTTCCGACATTTTCTACTTTTTTCGATTATTTTCGATTTTTTCCAACTATTTCCACTTTTTCCGACTTTTAAACTATTTTCATATTTGTCTTAAAAAACTTTTTTAAAAAAAATAGGAAATATATACAACGCAATCAAATATATGATTAATTAACAGACAGTGTATGCAATGAAAGTGCTGGTCACACACAAAAATATGTTTGCGATACTATTTCCAATAGTTAGATGATGTAGTTCAAATAAAAGCTGCCAAGTAACTATTTCAAATAAAGTAAATTTTTCGGACTTTTCCCGAATATTTTAAACTTTCTCCGAATATTTGACTTTTTCCGACTTTTCGACTTTTTCCGACTATTTTCGACCTTTTCCGACTTTCGACTACTTTTGAATTTTTCCAACTATTTTCGATTTTTTCCAACTTTTCGCCCATCTGGCAACAAGAAAGTCGATTTTTCGACAATTTTTCTATCCAAAAAGTCGATTTCGACTTTTCGAATTTTTTTCAACAAAAAACCGATTGTTCGATTATTCGAAAATCGATTTGATGAACCCTAACCTGTAACATTTTTGCAAACAATTTAAATATTTTAGAATATTTTCTATTACAATACATATTTGTAATAATAGCGCACTTAATTTTTTAAACGAGTTGTATTTGAAAGAGATCTACCTGCAAAATCGGTACAAAAAAGAAATTGAGATATGCTTTTAATATTATAAAATCAAGTTGGTGTTTGTTTATTTATTTTTTTCGTTTGTGACGCAATCACGCCTAAGTCGCTGAACCGATTTTAATGAAATTTTAAGTGCAGATGAATTCTAAAGTGAAAGGAACTATAAGATATAAATTAATTTTAATGAAAATGGCGAATATATTGCACTTTTTTGCACTTTAACTTTTTTTCATTTTTCGATAAAACTTTAAATTTTAACAAAAACTTTACGGGAACCATCGAAAACTGGACAAATTTCAATAAATTTTTCTTTTTATTAAACTTTTAAATTCCATGCATCGCAGGGATATTTAGCTAGTACTATATAAAACTAAGTTTCATTTTCTTAGCTGAATTAATAGTTGTTTCCCAAAATAATTATATTTAATAAATATTAACTTGAATATTATAGGATTATATTTAATTTTTTAAAGAAAAGTGGTATTCTGATAGAAATATTAAATTCTGCAAAAAATGGTTAACCGGTTTTTTCGAAATTTCAAAAAAATGCAACTGGTGTTTTCAAAATAACAATTACTCAAACTATTCTAAAGCCGGTTTCTTGAAAAAGTAGAACAATCGGTGACTCTACTTAGTAGCGTCATGAAAGCAGCAAAACGGGTTTTTACTTGGCTAAAAACTGGCCAAAGTTTTACATAAAAGGAATTTTTTGTAAAAAGTGGGCGTGGCATTTTTAGTAAAACTATATACACTATATTTTTTTTCGGAGGATGCAATATATATATAGTCACACTCATATATTGCAAACAATCTTATTATGAAAAGTGGGCGTAAAAGAGTCATTTAATAAAATCTTACATAACATCGAAAAGAAGCTTTGAATTCTACAAAACAATAAGTATTCATAAATACATTGAAAATTAGTGATTAAATATTGTTATTGAGGTTTAAGAGTCCATAAAATTTAAATTCATAATAACTTTGCAAAACTCTTTGGATATTTTATTAATCTGATGGTATACTTTCATTTCACGTTAGAATTATTGAGGCAATATTTGATGACCCAAATTTGAAATAATTAAAAAATAAAATGTTATAGAGTATTTTAAATAATACCCTAAAAGCAAAATATTATAAAGGGGATTCGAATTCGTATTGCTTAGAAGAAAAATTTTATTTATCTAGGTGAAAAAAAAAGAAAATACCGCCAGATAATCTTCTGGAAGATGTAACAAATACATGGAAAAAAACTATCACTAAATAAATCTGGAAATATTTTAATAAAAGATCATTTATTAATAATAAAATAGAAAATTGGAATATAACAAAAAATTAATTTTGGGTGAAATTTTTTGAACCCTGCGTCAACCAACATCAAGTCCAAAAAAAAGTTAGTTAAACTATGATAAATTTGGCAAATGATACATTAAATCTATTAATTAAATACTAACTAAAGTACATATCGATATTCCGATTAAATTTGGCAACGAAAAGTGATTCAGATTAAAACCTGTAAAACACACTGAATAAGTGTGTCATAAAAAAATTAATGAGGACTGAACCCAGTTAAAAAATTTGACATCTTTTTTCGAAATAGTGTTAAAAAAAAATAAAGAGAGAAAATTGTAAATATTTACAAAAGTTTTTAAAAAATTGTGTGAAAAAGGAGTTAAAAAAATTTTTTTCTGAATTTTACAAATTTTTTTAATTTTTCCGTAACTTATAATTTTAAATAAAAACAACAGATATATATTTATTTTCTTTAGTCTTTAGTTTTATAAAAGTATAACATTCTTTTGATACCCCCTATAGGTGCTTAAACATTTGCACTCGAAAATGTAAACATTCGTTTACATGCAAAATTCTTAAAATTTTGTAGGAATAACTTTCTCATCAACCTGCATAATTTAAGATAAGAATGAGACGGGCCCCCGATGCAAAGTAAATATTCTTAATGGTATATCTAAAGAACTATTATAGTAAGAGGCTTCAAATTTTGTGCTACTTCCTTATCATATTGAAATGAAAATACTACAGATAGGGCCAGAGGGAGGGTTTAGCCCCATACAAAAAAAAAAAAAAAAAATATTAATTTTCGTATATCTAAAGCACAGCTGTTTATTGTGAATATTTTAATTCAAAATATTTTTATATTCAATTTATATTTTTAGAAATAAAATAGTTTCATATCATTTTGTTCTCTTTATAATACAATTTTCACTTACTTGAAGTTAATGTGGAATCAAATTAGTTAAATATTATTCTATTTTTTAACAAGTCAGAATAGAAAAAATTTCAAAAGAAATATTCGAATCAACTAATTTGAAAATAAATTTTATTTTATAGATTAATAAATAGATATTTATGTGAGAGAAAAAAACCTGATTCAATTATCAAAAACCTAATTCATGCAACAACAAAATACATTTTGTTTTTGTGTTTTGAAAAAAATTAGTTTTTCTTTTTTTTGAAAATTTAATTCGAAGTGCCTCTCACATAAACTTCTGTTTGTATTCTATGAAATAAAATCTGTTTTGAAATATTTAATTTTTTTTAGTCATAGAAAATTTTTTGCAATATTTCTTTTTCGACATAAATTTGTTTAAATAATTTTAAATTAGTTTGGAAAAAGAAAAATAAGTAATAATTTTTTGTAATTTAATACGTTTAAATAAGTTTATTTCGATGACTATTGTTCGTATTATTAACTCGACTCGTATTCATTAGATTCTTTTGTACAGAGTTGTTTAAATAGACCGGAAAATTTCTAAAACAATCATTATTCTTTTTAACTTAAATAATTGAAAATATTATATGATTTTTTTTTGCTGAATAATTTAATTTTTTTTTTTTTGATTTTTTTTTTTTTTTTAACAAAAATATGAAAATATATATTTAAAATTTTTCTATTTAAATATATTGTTTTCAAATAAAAATCCTAAAAACTTGTTGAACCTTTTTGTATTTAAAATAAAATACATATGAATATTTTTCAAGTTAAAAAAAAAAAAATATCTACTGAAAAGCTCACATAAAATATCCGGTTTTGGTAAAAGACAAAAGAATTTCATCAATATTTTTCCATTTTTAAAAAATTTTTCGACAACTAAAAAAATTGTGACTGAAAAATAAAAGTATTGTATTAATTTCTTCCAGGTGATTTCAATAGGATATCATCAATTTATTGCGGAGGTGATAATCTGAAAATAGGGCGATGTTTTGAGGATAAAAATAAAAAATTTTAAATTTTATATATTTTTTGTTTTTATTGCCTAATTTTCTTTAAACTGATATAAATGCAATATTAAAAAAAACATTGCTTTGATGATTTTTTTCCAAATAATAAAAAGAAGATATTGTGTAAATTTCTTCCAGGAAGATATCTTCCAAATCTTTATAGGGTATAATGTTTTTGATATATGTATGTAATGTTACAATTAATACTAGTTAATATTCATACTTAAAAATGTAGTATTTATTACCAATGGAATGATCAATTATTGCACTTTCCTAACTTAATTCAAAATATTACAAAGTGTTTTAAAAAATTAAAGAAAAAAAAATATTTTCCTATTTGCTATCAGCAACAAGTATTAAATAAAAATTTTACATTCTCATAAACTTGTTTTTATTTTGTTACGCTTAGATGTAAATATTTTGGGAATTTGAAATAAATTAGTTTTAGTACATTTTGTAAATTAAAATAAAATGTTGAAGCATTTTAATTTACCGTTGATGTCGTTAATGGTGTTGATCATTTCCTGAAACTAAAGATCAACAACAATAGATCAACAACCTGTATACTCATACTACGACGACAACCACCACTACAGCTTAAAGTGTTTCTTCCAGGTGTAACAAAGTCTTATCAAAACCCAAACAAACAATCAACCAACCAGCAACGTTTACCATCTACATCTTTATCTGGAGTATCTTTTTCTTTAGATGGCCCTTATTTATTTTTTTTTCTTTTGCCGTTTCATTCTTCAAATCTTCTTGGGCTTTTGGAAAAACTTTTTGTTGTTCGCTACCATATCAAGTCATTTAATTTTAAAGTAAGAGGGGAATCAACTTGTGTCTTAAATGAATTAAAGCAGGTAATGTAAGTAAGTAAACGCCAACGATATAAACATATCATGTATTTCTTGGATACATTTTTTTCTTATTTTTTTTTTTTAAGTTCGTAGTTCATTTAAACTGCACTAAAACTCTGGGAACTATAACATATGTTGTCTTTCATTGTTTCACCGCTGCTGCCTCCACCATCATCGTCATCGTCATAGTTTTTGTTGATATGTTATGCTGGTACGTTGATAAATTAGCTTTTTTCACAGTACTAAATTCACCCTACTTTATGTATTTAATTTTATTCTGTTTGCTGTGTTAACTTCAATAAATCGTTCAGATTACATTTGTATACATATTGTGTTTAAGTTTTTTATGCAGCTTTTATTTTTGGAGATGGCAGAAATGGTTTGTAATTTGCTCGGGGGTGAACAAAATGTGGTACGTAAGTGAAAATTTGAAGTGGGGGAATAATAAAAAAGTTTTGAATAAAAGTTTGTTTTGGCCTTTTTTATGTCGATTATTTAAAACGAATAAATATTTTGCAGCAATTTTTATACTTTGGCCTCATTTATAAACTTTTACACTTTAAAATTCCTAGTTAAACTAATTAAAAGTTTTCTGGTTGACAGGTACTTTTGTGTTACTATAAGTTATTTTTTCTTGGATCTTATCAGAATTCCTGCTGGTGTATCGCAGGGTTCAGTTCTTGGTTCAACCGTTTTCAATATCTTTTGCGCTGATATACCTCCTATTAGTCCATGTAAATTTGCTGCTTATGTAGATGACCTGACAATTTATTACACGCATGAACTCAGTCAGCATATTCTGACTGAAATTCAATGTTCATTGTCCATGTTAGAAGAGTATTATACAAAATGGAAAATAAAAATTAATTCGGATAAGACACAAGCCATCATTTTTACGAGAAAAAGAAAATATTGTTATCTACCTATCAACAAATTAACTCTTTTATTAGATATTTAAGCATCTTCTTGGACCCAAAGCTAACGTTTAGCCCTCATATATGCAATATTATTGATAAAATAAACAAATATAAGAAAATATTATGCCCTCTAATCAATAGAAATTCCCCTCTCAGTAATTCTAATAAAATTCTGATAGTCAAAATAATTTTTCAGGCTATTATCCTATACGGTTGTCCAATATGGGGAAATTGTTATAAAGCGTTTGTAAATAACTCAAAATAAAATTTAAAAAATGGCACTTAAATTACGCTGGCATTATTCCACCTCGAGGTTACATGTAATCAGTAACGTTAAAACTGTATCACAAGATATTGATAACCTCACCTCTCGTTTTAGATCTAAGTGTAGTTTCTCTGAAAATCCACTTATATCTGCATTGTGTTAACTTAAAAATTGTATCACTTTGTTTGTTTTATTTTTATATAGAAATATATAGAAACTTTCGTTATTCTTTTGATATATTAGTATTGCAAAATTATTATTATTATTATTCCTATTTTTCTTTTTACCTTGAAGGTTTTTGTGAATAGTTTTCCTTCTAATTCACCAATATTATAAACAAATATTTCTTAGATATCATATATTATTGCTATTTAAGATATAAGGCTTAAGCCAATTCTGTGCAATATTTAAGCAATTTTTTAAAGCGTGATCCATTTCGACGTTCCCTACTTTTTTAAAGAAAAAAAAAAACACAGAAAATTTAAATTTAATGGGGAATGTTTATTATCATTTGAAAGAACATTCTTTGGCATTTATTTTTTGAAGATTATGTCTATCAAATGTTGGCCGTTGCTACGTCGCAGATGGTCCATCCGTTGAGTCCAATTTTCGATGACTCGTTCGAGCATTACGACTGGTAACTGGCTAATGACACGCGTGATGTTTTCTCCTGAATCGAAGCGCGTTTGTCCGCATAAACTTTAGACTTTACATATCCCCACAGAAAAAAGTCTAACGGTGTGATAATCACACGATCTTGGTGGACAATCGACCGGCCCAAAACGTGAAAATATGTGGTCACCGAAGTGTTCTCTTAATAAATCCATTGATTGATGCGATGTGTGAGAAGTGGCGCCGTCTTGCTGAACCCAAATGTGGCCGAGATCACGAGCTTCAATTTCAGTCATCAAATAGTCGGTTATCATGGCACAATAACGGTCGTCATTGACGGTTACGTTCGCACTGGCATCATTTTTAAAGAAATATAGACCGATGATTCCACCGGCCCACAAACCACACCAAACCGTTGTTTTTTCTGGATGAATCTCTTCAGGTTGCTCTTCGTCACAAATGTGGCAATTTTGTTTATTTACATACCCATTGAGCCAGAAATGGGCCTCATCGCTGAACAAAATTTGTCTCGAAAACGTCGGATCTTCTTGGAACTTTTCAAGAGCCCATAGAGCGAAGCGATGTTGCTTCGGAAGGTCGAGCGGCTTCAGTTGTTGCGCAAGCTGTATTTTGTACGCTTTAAATTTAAGATCTCGACGTAAAATGCGCCAAGTCGTTCCATAAGTCAGTCCGATTTGCTGCGAACGGCGCCGAATCGACTCTCCACGGTATTCGTGTACACTCTCAGCTACGGCCGCTATATTTACTTCACAGCATGCTGGACGCGGTCTATTCGATCGAATATTATCCAATAATGATTGCTGAGTCTCAAAATGGTTGATGGTGTTGCGAATAGTACGCTCAGTAGGCCGATTATGTTGACCTTAAGTTGAGCGAAGTGCACGAAGCACACTCCTCACAGAATGTGAATTTTCGTAATAAAGTTGAACGATTTGTGAACGTTGTTCAGACTTAAGTCTTTCCATTATGAAATGCCAAACAATACTAAAGAAAAATAACATGACAGCATGACACGACTCACACGTGATATTTCAAAAAAAGGCTATTGAAAAAGTATCTCTACTTGAATCACCCATTATTTTTCTATTAATAGAATAAAGAATAAAAAAAAAAATTTATACTTTTTATGCTATGTTCACATATGGAGGTTTTTTGAAAAACGAGTCGTTTTCTAAAAAAAAAAAAATTGATTTGTTATTTATTTAGTATTTTTTTAGAATTTTTATTACATAGAAATTTGTTGAAAAACAATTTGAAAAAATTCTCAAACTGTTTAGAAACAAAAAAAAAAAAAAAAAAATTAAAAATTATATATGAAATTTATATTTGTTAATAAATTTTCTTTGTTCAAAAATTTTATTTTTTGAATTAGAAAGTGTTTGTGTGTGAAATTTTAATTTAAATAAAAAATTTGTAAAAATATTTTTGGCAAACGAAAGACAGGCCAAAAGGAAAAACACAATAAAATGTTATGTGAACAGTGGTGTTTATACTTATTATGTTTTTCAAAAAATAAGTAAAAAAGCAATGTGTGTGAACGTAGTATTAAATTATTACTTAGTTAATTGAAAGTCATGTGTGGACTCGTTTGAAAAGTTTACCTTCGGAACCAATAAAAAACGATTGTTTTAGAACTTGTTTAAAATTTTGTTTTTACGATATACATTCATCGACATGATCCGAACTGCTTTTTATCATTTTTACATTACTATAGAATTGCTATAACTGTTTAGTCCAATTTTAACTGACAGATGAAGAAAAGAATTTAAATCAATAGAAAATATAAATATTTTCTAATATTTAACCAAAAAGTGAAATATATTGGGAGATTTTTGTGAGAAAGTTTTAACGATGTAACATACATGTTACATCGAGCTATGGTTAAACTATTTGAACTAGATTTTATTAACATACTAACATTTATATGGAATTTAGGTATTTTTAACTGATTTTCAGGAGAGGACCCTATATAGAAGCTACGATTAATTTTAGAGCGATCCTTTTGAAAATAAATATATATTTAAGATATATTTAATATATCTATTTATGTTTATGTATATTTAAGATATTTGAGCTTCAAAATATTACTTCAAAGGAACATTTATTTGGGGGCTAGGCGAAATAATTAACCAGTTAAGGAGATTCTTAGTCGATTGGTACATTTTAGGGAGCTCTCCATTATCGTGCTGTTGTACTTTGTCACTTATTAAAACAATTTTTAAATTAACTTATTAAAATTTCATAGATATGAGCGCTCTGATACATGAACGGTTGATATTGAATCTTTTCGCCAAATCTCCCAATTAAATATTTTTTACTTTAAATATTTAGATTTTGGAATTCATATTACCAAATGAGATTGATAAGTCCCAATAAAAAATAACTCTTTTTCTGTAAATACATAATTGTAAAAGACAACCTTATTTTCTATTACTGCTCGACCCAGCTGTTTTGTAATTCTAAATTTATTACAATCTGGTTTGCTTTCGATATCATATTATAAGGACGTCAGAACAATAAAATTTTTATTATTAAACTTTATATTCTAACCCCCTACAAAATTGAATCATGGACCACATTTTGATAAATATTGTTCTAAATAATTAAATTTTAAATACTTTTTCTCCTAAAGACTAATTAAAGTTTATGATTAATATGCAAAGTATTTAAAACCTGAATACATATTTTAAGATTATATTAATTTTTATATAATAACTTTGAATTTTAAAAATTTGGTAATTTTTTTCCTATTTTGGTTATTTTTTACAAAATTTTGATTAGAAAAGAATTTTTGCCATGGTAACATTGGTTGTATAGCTCTGCATCAGTTGCAGTGTTGCTTTAACTAAGTTATTTTTTATTGTTGTTTATTTCCACAACAATATTATTGTGGATGTGTATATTTTGTTATGGTTGTTATTATTGTCGTTGTTGTTTTTGTTATTGTTACCTTTTATTTACAACTTATTGGAGCAACAAAATTACTGGTGCACAACGTAAAGTGTTGCCAATAAGATGAAATAAATGTTGTTAAAGTTTCAGTTTAACTTTGCTACAAACAACTACAAATATATATTTTAAATCCAAACAAAACAAAAAACTTAGGGAGAGAGATTGTAAAAATAAAAATATGTAATATAAATTTACTTTTTTTTAATATGGAGGGTTAACAATTTAAAATAAAGCTCTTTTATCACAAATTGTTTATTTCTTTTTAAGCCTTGAATTATTCATTATTTTCTTAAATTTTAAATTCTTATTTTTTTTAATTTTGATTCTGAAGTATTTCCTTTAAATTTACTTACTTTGTTTTAAATTAACTTTGATTTAAAATAATAGTTCTATTGTCTTTTAATCTGGAGTTTTTATTTTCTGTTAAGCAACCAACCGGAAATTTCTAATAATTAAGGAATAATTTAAAAATTACCTCATTTTAATCCTAGATGAGTTAATGGACGAATTACTTTAGAAATTAATTCTACAAGAAATAATTCTGTAATAGGTATCTGTCAGACGAAGAAGCATTAAGTGTAAAATTCTTTTAACAATTTAAAATTTTCCTTTCTAATTAAAGTTAGTTACCAAAGTTAATCCCAATATCGTTTAATAGAATAAAATTTTTGGTAGTTGGAATGTAAAGATTTTATTTCCAAAGATATAGAACAATTTGTTTAGTATCATTACAAAAGTACTTCTTAATATAATTAACTATTCTTAAACCATTATTAATACTCTAGGGATTTATTAGGACTTTTGTTTTAAATCTAATATTAATTACTAGTTTCAATATAAATAACATCCTTAATTGAAATAAAACTAAAAAAGGCGTTTTGAAATCTAATCACCATATTTAAATCTTTGCCAACATAACATATTAAACCCACAATTTAAATGTAATTGATATTAACAAAAAACTTTTTTGTAAATGTCAAAATATTTAAATTTAAAGACAATTGTTTATGTATTTAATTTACTTGTAATTGCGGGGTTTTTAAAGGTTTAAAACAATAAAATTTAAATGCATGATTAATCACCGTAACAAGACTTTTATTGTCAAAATATCTATTGTATTTTATTGTTTGCTTTTTTTTTTTTTTTTGTATAAATATTTTGAATTGTAGTCTATTACAACTGTCAACTGACTTGAAATATATTTACAAAATAAAGATAGTGTAAGATTTGGGCAATAAGTGGTTTAAACACCACTAACCACTTCAAAGATTTGTAAGTTGAAAATTAAATAAAAATAAAAGAAACAAAGAGCTAAACAACAAAAGTCTTGAAAAACTTTAATTCAAAAAACAAACAACAATTCAAAAATTCACTGCTATAAACAATATAAAATGAAATAATTAAAGTATAATTTTACGTTTTAAAGGTCATTTTGTGTATTAAAGAAAAGAGAAATATAAATTAAGATGTTATAGTTTTTCATGAGAGGGGTAATATTAAATTATAAGGGGGCCATAGAGTAGAAAGTACTTATTATAATGTTTAAATTAGTAAAGAATACTAAAAATATACAACCCATAATAAATGTTAATTACTGATCTAATTTGCTTATTATAATCCCTGTTGGAAATTTAAGTCCCATCCATATTTTCATATAAAAACCTGTTGCCACTACTTGTTTTTATTTTCATTCTTCAAAAGTCAGCAGGTTGTCAAAAGTAGTACTGATGAGTTGGTCAGATATATAATTTCAGTACTATGGTCATCTAGCTGATTTTGTCTAATAATATCACAAATTTAAAAATTCGGGTAAACTTTTGGAAATTTTAGACAATGGTCTGAATTTAAATGTGGCATTCGTTTCTCAAGACTTTATTTTCGAGTTCTAGCATGTCATTACTTTCAGCTGTTGGCGTCGCTAAAGGGTTCTTTTCAATTAAATTTGAAATTTTGGATTTCATTCCATATCGTCAAAAAATACCGAAACAGAATTACATCCACGTTAAGCGTTTTTATTATATTTGTCTATATTATATTAGTGAATGTTAAATACTCAGAGTAATTTGCAAGCTTATGCCAAATGCTCAGAGGTGAATGTTTTTATACCCTATGAAAACCATATGTGGTTGGGATATTATGCGTTTGTGCTGATGCTTGTAGCGTACAGATGTGTTTAAGATTAACGTGGGCATCTGCCATGACGGCTTTAACCCACGGTGGTCTTAACACCGGGTGAAGTATAATGTGCCAACCAACTTCCCCATATATTCTGACACATACAGGTTGCAACAAATAACTCGTTTTCTGGCCAAGATACTTCCCCTTGCTTAAGGGTCAGAGCTATCCTCTCCTGATCACTTGCAGTCAACACATGAAACCATAAGCCACCACGTAACCCCCTATCAAGGGTCTCACCAATAACCAGCCATTAGATAGTGACGTTTGGTGTGGCGCCACTGATCCTGAGGCCGTTGGTTCCCGTGGCACCTACTTTGAAGTCCTAGATAAGATCTCGAACTTGTGTGATTTGGAACCCAGAAAATTCTAAGTCCTGGTGCACCCTATCTGTTTCCTGCCTAACTATAACTCTAAGACAAAGTAGGAAATCTTAGAGCGTAGAAAGACAGGAATTTAATCTACCACGTATGAGCTATACATTAAGGAAAAGATTTTATCCATGGAGATAAGCCGCCGTGGCGGGCTTGTAGCGTATAGAAAAAATATTGCAACACCTACTTTAAAGTGTATCAGTCGACTAAGAATTATTTTTTGAGACGATTTAATGATATCCGTCCGTAGGCTGGCTAATTTGATGAAGCTGATTTGACGAAATTTGACACATATAATTATTTTGATACAGGAGTCAAGTTTATTGAAATTGGTTATAATCGGTATATTATTTCACATATCCCCATACAGATGTCATCCCAGAATAGAGTTTTAACGCTTATAAATATCTTAAATACTATAACACGATTTTAGTGATACCATAATTCGCCGCAAATAAAAGTATTATAAAAGCGGAAAGCACAATGTCAAATTTTATTACGATTGGTTCATAACTAATCATAGCCCTCATAAATTACCCATTTTCGAAAACCACTTTAATGTGAATAAACCTCATATAAATATTTGTATCAAGATAATATTTGACACAAACAAGTTTTACATGTGTATATGTAAATCACTCTTCTAAATTTAACAAGAATCAATCCTCAATTGACTTCAGATTCCATACAATATATAACACTCCGAAAATCACTTTTACGCATATTCATAATGGTGTAGGGTATTATGGTTACTACCTCATTTCGCAAAATGAACTGAATGATTTGATTCGTGATTTGAATTTATCAAGACTATAAGTAGAATTGCTCACTTCACGGTAGCAGGGGTGAAAATTGTTGACATCCAAAAAGTCAATGTATATAAATGGAACCAAAAGTGAAGTATTATTCACAGTTTTCTAGAAAAAGATAATACATATTACTATAATGAAATCAATGGTTTATTTGATGTTATGAATACATCGTTTGACCTTAGCGAGAACTTTTACAAAATGCTTAAACATGAAGAACAAAAAAATCAAAGAAGGTATATTTGCAAATCCTGCCCGCAAAGAAAAAAATATAATTGAAAAATTATGATTAGTAAAAATATATTAGAAGCGTTTAAATTTCTTCAGACCATGACCCGAAAAACTTTAAATTTAGATTTCAAGTATACGAGTATTTTTGAAAAATAATAAGGGTACTCATTTAAACGCTTAAGTTTCGCATTTGTGCAATTGTGTATGTTTCCATAATCCCCTTTTCAAATCTTGTGAATATTAAGGATAAGAAAATAATAAATCATTGTAAATAATTAAAAAAAAATGTTGAAATCAAAGATACATGCAATGATTTTATTTTAATTAACATAACTATAATTTTTTACATCGCAGTTATTAATAACTTTTAAATATAAACTAAAGGCAGCTGATTTATAAATGCACAATTAAACAACACAAGTTTGCGAGATTAAATAGTCACTCAAACTTATAAGTGTTGTGCAAATGAATTTCAATAAAATTTTTGACAGTTCATTTGCGAGTGTGCAAGCTTGCACACATTGCACAGTTTGCGAGGGTTTTGCGCGTTTTCATGAGGACCCTTAATGTTAATATTTGAATTGAAATAAAGTTTAAACGAATTAAAATATCCTACTGAAATTTTGATATAATATACATAAACTTGTCTTTAAATCGATAATGCGCTCGCAGACAAAAAATTATCGCTTTTTATACCAAAAATACTCAAATTCCCAATCCGGGAAAAACATGTTTCAAAAATTTACTTCTTTCACACAGAAAAAATCACTACCTTATATTTTTCAATTAACACAGTTGCTTATTTTACATCAAAATTTAATTAATATATTCAAAATAAAATAAATAGTAAAAAATTCAAGTGTCTTTTTTTTCATTACAAAAAATTTTCTGCTTTTATTTTTTTTCAGTTATTAGTAATTGCTATAATAATTTTAGGAAGAGATGCAAATTTAAAAAAAAAAATTCGATTGGTGATTGCTGACTTTTCTCCATGCATTGTAATTGTCACCCTGTCATATAAAAGTCGATCGTCAGAAAATACTTTTTGTGTGTTTAACGAACATATAAGGGTATATAACTGATATATTTGTTTGTTGATCGCAGCTTTGCCTTTTGAGAATTTCACAAATTAATAAAAAAAAACATCTTGAAAATTTACAAAGTCTGAATAAGGCTTGTGGGGAGACCGTTGCCCAAAGACCCTTCGATTTTACTTCACACGAATTTCTGCTTAGATTTCTATTGAAAACATTAACCCATTTCCAACCACTACCTGATCCCGTTAAGATAAATTGGTATGAGAACTTAACTGTGATCATATAATCGAAAGATTTGTCTACCTAGCTATTTTAGTTTCCGAGATGTTGGGTATTGCGAAAACCCATTAATGGTCAATAATTCTTATAAAGAATAACAAATAATTATTCTCTCTGAAATATGGTACACATCGATCATTTGGAATATTAAGAAACACTGCATTTGATTAAATGCTTGGGCATCATTTCGATTAGCGTTTAGATATTGTGGTCGGGAACGGAGAACCTTGGCACTTATTGGTTATTGGCCCTACAGGTGACTTAATCCGATGTCAAGCTTTTCTTTAGCTATTTTACTTTTGATTTCTAGCTGGCTCATTGATTGTAAAAGTTCGGCTCTTGCAATTATACTTTGCACAATTTTAACACTTCTTATTGACTTAGTTACACTAAAAGACTAAATTGAACTGAACATTTTAAGTTGAAAGAACGGGTTTTTATAAGAGAAGTTCTTTAAAAAAAAAAAATTAAATTGTGTACCTATTCGCATTAGTTCTTAGAATATTTATATTTTAAATAAATAGTTTTATTAAAAAATTTACAAATTAAAAATATTGAGCAATAAAATTTTAAAAAGGGTCTTGGAGACCTTTCTTTGACCCGCTTTACCGAGAGTAAAAATTCCGCTAAATTCCAATTTTTTTTCTTAATTTATTTAGTCAACATTCCAAACTAAATACATATGTATGAAACATTATCATTAACATTATACAAAATTAGTTAGGGTATCTATAAAATTACTGAAGCGAAAGCGTAGCAGTAGTCAAAAACGGGTTAAAAAAAGTGCTAGAGGCCAGAACAAAAAAATATTTTAGACGTAAAAAATATTACAACCTTTTCGGAAAAGAAAACACAAAATTGCGAAATGTTCATTAGAATTTCAAAAGTAATCTAGCGGATATTTAAAAAATAGGATACAAAAAAAAAAAAAAAAAAACGTTTTGGAACCACTGTACACTCCTCATTTCTGATTGATCATTGATATATTGAATAAAATGACCATAAAATTTTAAAAATTATTTTTCTCTAATAACAACAAAACGTAATTCATGTCCATTGTGCTGGATATAATGTATAAAGTTGAATAAAAATGTTCATCACGTCACAGTTTTATGAGATAACAACTTTGAATTTGGATCTTTTCAATAATTTTGCACTTAAATTTATCCTACATTAGACTTAAAAACTTTTTTTTTTCTTTATTTTTTTTTTTCTGTTGGCAAAAGTCAACCGACATAGTTCAGTTTAATAAGGCTTGGTATCATTTCTCAATAACTGCTATGAATTGGAGCAATCGATCCCTATCCTGACCGGTCATTGTTGTCATAGATTATGATAGATTATTTTATAACTGTTTGGTATTTGATTCTACGAATATTCTCTCCTTAATTTTGGCATCGCTGAGAGAAAGAATAATTTCGTGTAGGAAGTTGAGGCCTGGATCATCTTTGATTTGAGAATGATTTTGTGGATAATACATTTTTGCCAAAGCGATGTTAAAATTTTTATTACATTTGAAATTTGCTTCCATATGATAGCATTAATTGTACCATATGCAAATTCTTGCTATACACTGTCTCTTTGCCCCCTATTTTCCAATGGTTGTGTACCGGTTAAAAGGGAAATTTTTAATTATTCAACTTTAAAAACTCATAGGAGTTAAATGGGGCAAGTTAGGAATTTAATTGGTAGTACACTTTTATAGCACTATTTATCCTTTAGATAAGGTATATAATAAATTTACTTTAGCTCTTACCTAAATAGATAGACCTAAAAACTCCTTGGAGAAGCATTTTTTTTTTTGGTCGTTAATGACTTAAATTTGACACGCAATGGAACGAAACTAAAATTTTTCTAGCGATTGGAATGAGTACTCCTACGAAATCCGCAACACATTTTCTATGATTTTTTTTGTTAGTGTTGAACTGTTTAATTAAATTACTTTAAGCTTATGTAATCTGATAACATTAAATATAAATTTAATGAAAAATTATCGAGCAATCTGTGAATGAATATAATTCATATTAAATAGTAGTATAATGAAAAGAATTCTTAAGATTGTTGGTGTAAAATTGTAATTTTCAAAGGTTAAAAAGTTACAGACTTATCATCAAGAAATTACAAAAATGGTCTTTTGTAATACAAAGCAACATACACAGGTCGCGCAACAATAGACATTTCGAAGGATATGTTTCCGATTCTACTTGAAATGGCCTATAGTTCGGACAAGAGTCTGAGAACTTTTCGCCAAATAAAATTATAAAAAAATGTCGATGTGACCGATATCACCTTAAAAAAGCAATAAGAAATGTTTAAAACTTAAATCATTATACCCTACACCATAGGTGGTTCGGGGTATTATGCGTTTGTGCTGATGTTTGTAATGTACAGAAAAAATAATCGGATCCCAACCTTAAAGTATACCATTCCACTCAGAATCACTTCCGGAGTCCATTTAACGATGTCCGTCCGTCTAGCTGGCTGTCCGTCCATGTAAACCTTGTGAACAAACCTTGTGAAGATATCTTAAAATTATAATTTTAATACAAGAACAAAGCCTATTGAAATTGGTTATGATCGGTCCATTATTTCACCTAGCCCCCATACAAATGTCGTCACGGTATTGGGGTTTTGCGCTCATAAATGCCTCAAATATATCAATGAAATTCGACACAAATAAAATTCATATAAGTATAAATATGTATGAGTACCAAGTTTTATGAAGATCGGTCCATATAAACCCCTCTACCGAAAATTACTTTAATGTGCACAAATCCCATAGAAATATTAATATCAAGTTAATATTTGATACATACAGTTTTATATAAGTAGAAATCTCAGTGCCAAATTTTTATAGAATCGACCCTTTATAGGTCCCATACAACTACATTTTCCGGTAATCACTCATAAGTATATAAATCCTATATAAATATTAATACCAACATATTATAGTGCATATTTATGTTTAATAGAAAAATGCATTTCATTTAATATAATTAGATACAGATCCAATAGAAGATCCCTTCCCAAAATTCTGATGGGCATACACTATTATGTAGAGTATTATATGGTTGGGCTTGACCGACTATACCTCTTTTACCTCTCTTACTTAATAAACGGGAAGTTAATTTCAGTTGTTGCTGCGAGAATAAGATCCGCTGTTAATTTTACTTTTTAGTTCTTTTTGAATTCTAAGGTTGTTCTTACCTGTCAATTGACTCAAACAAGTACTTTTGTAAATATTTTAAAAATACACTCACAAAAGTGGGAACAAAATAATATATTTTAATGATTTATTTTCATTATTATGAGAGAAGGTGAACAATTAAAGTTTTTAAATTAAACGTTATCATCAACAGTATCGTGAAGCAATGAGAAATGGAAAAAGAAAAGAAAACTTTTGCAAATATATTAAAGAAAAATTAAAAGAAAATGCTTACTTGTTTTATTTCATAAATGAAAACAAAAAACACATTTAGCCGAGCGCAAGTATAATTCAGAAATATAAAACTTTATTATGGAAAAAGTTGTATATTTGTTAGTATAAATTTAAATGATGTTGTTTAATAAGTTTGTTTTATGTTGTTATTGCTATTGTTAATAAAAAAAAAAAACTGCATTAATGAAATAATTAAACGCAACGAGATGTAGTGTCGCGTAACTGACGGATATCATCAGCGTCATCAAAATTTATTACTATTATTATTATCATTATATGATCATCATTATCATCATCTTTATCATCATTATTACTATTACAGCTGCAGCAGTAGCAACAACAACCAATTCCGAGGGAGCATTGGTTACACTTCGTAGAGCATGGATTTTGAATAAATTGTATACAAATGTTGATGATGCGATTTTAAGTGTGGAGACCAAATGGATCGACCAACTGATTGTCTAGCTGGCATACGGATGGCCAGACAAAACATAAAAGTTTTGCATGCTGTTGTGGTTATAATGTGCAGTAATTTATCACAAGTTGCAGTATTAGTCTGTAGTTTTTGTTGGCTTTTTTACAAAAAATTATGTATTATGTTGTGTGTTTAATGAAACGGAAGCTTCACTTGAAGCTGTTGATGATGATGATTTTTAATGCAAAAATTAACTTTTTCTCTATATATATCTTTATGTTTTTCATTGTATTATTACCTAGATAAAATTAAATATAAGTAAATAAATAAAATTAGTAAAAAAAAAAAAAATGTATTCACAACTAGCATGATTTAGAGGGTTTCATAAATAAAAAAGCCTCTTTGATTCCAATTTATATTTGAAATATTGTAAGTAGTCCAGCCAACCTTTTACAGCTAAATAATGTTCCAGCAAAAAAAAAAAAAAAAAAAAAAAAAAAACTGAAAACGAGCTGAAAAAGTCATGATTTTAACATTGTCATGCCATTTAAAGGAAGTACTTAGTACTGAAAAACAGCTGAAGAAGTTCTTTTTTTAAGCCATGGTTGGTAGGATGTTCTTCTTTTATGTCTCTTTGTCGTTGCTTTTGAAGTATTTCTCTTAAAACTATATTTATAAAATATTTTAATAAAAATATAATTTTAGCTTTGTTAATAGATAATAAAAATAATTTTTAAAATGTAAAATTTTTATTATCTTAGAAATTATTCACCTTTTTTCCTACTAAAAATACATTTATTTTCACTTTTTTAGAAGTAATTTTTATTCACTTCCAAAAAAGTGCAAAATATGCATTTAGTTCTACTTTTGAAGTGGTGAAAAAGTTCTTTTTTAGAAGCACATGCATTTTTTATTCTTGAGAATATAAAGTCCACAAAGTCAAAACCTAGAATTTTTATGTAAAATTATTAAAAGCTTGATTCATTCTACACGGATATAAAATATAAAAAAGATCTTATCGAAAATCGCCTGATAATTATAATCATTAGCATTTATTTTCACCGTTTATTATATTTTTATTAAAGGAATTTGTAGAAACTATAATCATTAATTTTTTTCACATATTTAGAATTATTTTTAATAGTTTTTGTAATCTGAAACAAAAATTATCATATAAATTACATATACTAATACAAATTCACCACAATAAAAAAAAAATTTAATTAAAATAAAATTCTAATCAAATGGAAAGATAACACTGGTCGGCAAAAAAATCCTCCCTTAAAGACGAACAGTTTTGATGTGCTAAACACGAATCTGCCTTCCATGAGGTCTGTATTTTTTTTATGGGCGTGTTCAATATTTCGCCCATAATAAGGTCATTATACGAGTATATTTCACCATAACTCAAGAACGGTGTGTACGATTAATATAAATGATACCAAAAGATGGGGAATAAAAAGATCTTTAAGCCACTCTAACATCAGTTTTTTATGTTCTTAATATTTTCAGAGTTATTTGATTTTATTCACAGTTTTGAAAATACCTATGTATACTTACAATTGAATTGAGATACACTGGTAGGCAAAAAAAAAAATGTTTTTTCTTTAAACAAAAAATAGGTGGACTAGATGGAATTTGACGAGCTAAACAAGAATCTTTTTTCGCTTTTTTTTTATATCACGTATTGATTATTCAGCGATCAAACTTGTATAACTCGAGAACGGTTTTCAAATTTAAATAAATAAAACTTTAATACGAGTGCGGATCAATAAATCCGTGACTTTTCGAACAGCCCTCGTAGTTATATGAAATGCAACACTATTTCCATCAAGTATCACCTGTTAATAGACTACTGTAAAATTTTGAGCAAGAGTCGTCATTTAGTTTGCGTAAAAAATAGGATTTTTCGAATTCCTTCAAATATGCATTTCTTTGGTCAATAATTTCATCGTTGGAGCTGAATCTCTTTCCACCGAGCCATTTCTTTAGGTTTGGAAATAGGAAGTAGTCACTAGGGGCTAAATCTGGAGAATATGTCGGATGAGGTACAAATTTGTAGCCCAATTCACAGAGTTTTGCCATTGAGACTGCGTGTGCACCCGTGCATTATCTTGATGAAAAAAAAACTTTTTTCTTGGCCATATGGGGTCGTTTTCTTTTTAAGTCCTCATTAAATCGGTTGGCGTAATATTTGCCGTTTATTGTTTTTCCCTTTTGAAGGTAATCGACGTGGATTATCCCGCGTGCATCCCTGTTGCCATCACCTTATTGCCCGACAAACTTACCTTGGCCTTCTTCGGAGCAGGTTCATCCGGAGAAACTGCTGCTTGGTCTCCGGAGTACAGTAATGGATCCATGTTTCATCCACAGTTACAAATCGCCGCAAAAACTCATTCTAATTGCGGTTAAACAACTCCAAACAATCCTTTGAAATTGTTACACGTTTACGTTTATGGTCAATTGAGAGCAAACGCGGCACCCATCTTGCAGACAACTTTCTTAAACCCAGCTGATCATTTAAAATCGAAACCACACTGCCATATGAAATGCCTATGGCATCAACAATCTCACGCACTTTTACTCTACGCACTTTTACTCGGTCGGCCAACACCATATCGTGGATTTTTTCGACATTTTCGGGTGTACTGACCTCAATTGGCCGTCCAGAACGTTCAGTGTCATTTGTACTTGTGCGTCCACAACGAAAGTCAGTAAACCACTTTTTTACCATTGAAATCGATGTTGCAGAGTCCCCATATTATTTACCGAGCTTTTCCTTGGTTTGATTGACGGTTTTTTTTGGGCAAAAAATAATGTTTAATGAGCACTGGAAATTCACTTTTTTCCATTTTTAGAAAAATACAGGAGGTTGTATGTTTTGAACAGCTGTTAAACGCAAAGTAAATGACGACAATTGTTCAAAATTCGACAGTAGTCTATTAACAGGTGGTACTTGATGAGAATAGTTTTGCATTTCATATAACTACGGGGGAAGTTCGAAAAGTCAGGGACTTATTGATTCGCCCTCGTAGATGCCAATTAAAATTATCTTTATGTTATCTTAACATTATTTTTTTTATCCGCTCAATATTTTGGAATTTTATTTATCTAAATTGAACAAATTAATAACACGAGTTATACAAGTGTGGCGCCTAAAAAGCGGGTCATTATAAGTCATGCCCACAAAAGAAAAGCAATAAATGATAAAAAATGTGAAATCAGATTATTATTTACGTCAAATTCCAGCTAATCTATTTTTGTTTAAATAAGAAAAAAAAACAAATTTTTTTGGCCACCAGTGCACGTATTTTCACTTAATTGTGAATAAAGTCAAGATTTGAGCATCAATTTTGATAATATATGGCTTATTTTATTTTTATTCATACTGTTACCATCTTTATGATAAAGAATTATTTGTAACTGCACATTTTTAGCGGTTCCATATCCTTAAAGAAATTTTCAGGAAAAAAAATTTTGAATTTTGCATAAAAAATTGTTTTTTTGGACACTAATTTCTGAGTAATAGGTCATTCAAACCGGCGCGAAATTACGTACTTTTGTAACTTCGGCCGATATCATGTTGAAATTACGTAATTTCCCATACATTTTGGCAGCTGCGAAATTAATAAATTTTTTGTAATTTCGCCAAAATTACAATGAAATTACGGTGCCCATCTCCGTGCATGGTTTAAAATGGCTTGAGAATAATTTTTATTGTTTCAATAGTCTAAATCGGACAACCCGTTCTCGAGTTATAGTAAAATATATTTATGTAAATATTTATATATTTAAGGAGAGATATTAGACATGCCCATAAAAAAATCACGACCTGATGGAAAAAAACTGAAAGTAGATTGTTGTTTAGCAGGTTAAATTCTATTTAGTCCGCACATATATTTTTTTGGAGTGCGAACAATTTTTTTTTGCCGACGAGTGTAATAGATGATGTGAGTTTGATACAATTAATAATTGAAAAGAAATCTAATGAGTAAAAGAATAAAATTCAAATGCTTGAGTTACACACTAAAACAAACACGCATAGAACACAGTAGTGTGAACGTAAAGAGTACATTAATATAAAAAATATATTAATATAATAAGGAGCCACTGAAATATAGAATACAACTAGAAGTTTATTTTAGAGGCACTTCGAACTAAATTTTCAAAAATATTACTCATTTTTTTCAAAACACAAAAACAAAATATATATGACTACACGTATTTTGTTGTTGTAATTGAATCACTTTTTTTTTCTCACATAAATATCTACTTATTAATCTATGCACTAAAATACTTTGAATTAAAATTCAACAGACGACTAATGACCAACGCTTCGAACTGGTCAAATTATTAACATTTATATTTCGTTATAAAGATAACAAATTAGCCTTTCACTTATTATATATAGTTTTTCTTAAATCGTTTTAAATTTTAATTCCAGCTAGAAACTTTTAAATTTCAAATTATACTGAATTATTCATCCCTACGGTGAGATCCGTATTAATTCTGTGTTAGTTTAGTTCTGCAAAGTCTATACGAATTGTTTTTTTTTTTTTGCATTTCATTTTAACTTTCTATGCTGGAAAATTTTTTACGAATTCTAGGAAATTTTTATCGATTATATTATTATGGAATTTTTGTTTACGCATTTCTATCTTGAATAGTTGACTGCTTAAAAATATAATTTTTAATCCTGCACAATGGGCTAAATGAAAATATTTTTAAAATAAAAATGAAATTTTTAATCGATTGGTCTACAATCACACAATCACAGAAGAAAAGTATTTAAGTTTAGAAGGAGTTTTCCATAGACTTATCAGAAGCGAAGCTATGGAGTCTTAATTTAGGGCCAAATTTTTGATTCTCATCCGATTTATTAAGACCTTTAAAAATATATAGTTATCGATTTATACGCTTCTAAAAATTAAATTTTCCTAATCCAACTTAATTTTTTTTTTTTAATTTACTATTTCGAACAAAGTCGACATTCATCGATAATTTACAATTAAGTTTAAAATCGTTATAAATATGAGCCCTATTTTTCAAATAAATTTTGTTCTCTATCGAATAAAATTTACTATGTAAATCTTAGAACCAAAACTACCAGGGTTTTATAGTTGGAACAGAAAGTCTACTTCTACGAAAGTCAATTTGATGAAACCTAATGAAACCTAATGAACCCTAAAAACTACTTATGCATAAAGTTTATAGGCAATCAATTAATACTGTCCTAGGAGTATTGTCTGACTACGTTTTGGAAAATGGCATTTAAGTTAAATGAATAATTTTAAAATATACATAATACATAGAAAACTACAGGATTCGACGTTTAACGAATATCGTTCAGATATTTTCTCTATAGTTTTTTTTTTTATTGAAGATCGTAAACACTCCAGATATAAGCAAGTAATTACGAAATTCGATAATTGTTTTAAATCGATTTCATAGAAGAGCACATAAAATGATATCTTATAACATTGTTTATGTACGTCAAAGAGATTTTTGAAATTATCGGAGACGGTCTTATATGCGACCCATAGTACGACCGATCACAAAAATTTTGGTAATAAATTTGTATCGCCTAAAATACTGGCCGGAGCAAATTGAAATGTATGGTTGAATTGTAGACGGTGTTGCCAAAGCGGCGGTTTTCTCGCTAGATCTGGCGATATTTTGTTATTCTCAGCAGGTACTTTCCATAAGAAGCCGCTAAGTGTTTTTTGTGGCTGCAATATTTTTTTAGCTGGCGGTTTCTAGCAACTTTTTCTTTTATTGTAAAAACTTGGTTTGGAAACTAAAAGAAGAAAATTCAAAGACATGTTCTACAATGAATTTAACTAAAGTATCAAGTTACCGGAAACCCGTAAATTTTACATAAAATCGACCGTTTCTCTCTATCTATATATATATATCTATATATATATATATATAGAGAGAGAAAGAAAGAAAAACGGTTGGTATTGAGTGTAAACATTAAATGACAAAATTTTAACAAAAACATTGTTATCATGAACACAGAGTTATTAAAATTCAAGAAAATTAATAATGACAACATAATATTGTTGTAGTGATAATGCTGTAACCATGTTTTTTTCTCTGCATGTAGTCTACATTTTTAAACAAGCGGGAACCAGTTCAGTGTCATATCAATCTATAGATATGTATATAATTATTAAATCAAATTTTTCGATTTTTCCAGTTCGACAAACTTGAAATTTCGTTAAAAATGTCACCTCTCAGTCAAATAAAAATTTCTTTGTTATCCCTTCATGAAATCTTGCCTTTTGATATATGTGAAAAAAATTATTCTTTTCTTAAATCAATTTTGAGAAAAAAGTGAAAGAATCAAATAGGAATTTTTCGTACTCATTTTAAAGTGTAAAGTGAATTTGAAAATTTTTTAAGACTAGACGAATTGAGATAATTAAAAAAAATTGTTAACGCATTATTTTGGAATGTATTGAGAATTTTAAGATATTTGTTAAAAAAAAAAAAAATTCTCTCCTATATTACGGAAATTATTTGAGAAGAACAAGGTTTTTGTCTAATTGAACACTTTGAATAATAATAATATATAACAATAACACTGTGATAAATTTTATTATAAAAAAGACTTTTAGAATTTTAGTAAATTTGACCATTAAATTTGAAAAATACGTATTTTTTATTTGACCCTGAAAAATCTACTTAATTACTTAAGTACATATTTTACATGTTAAAAAAAGAAAAATACAACAACTTAGTTATGCTTTGTTGTTTTTCTTATACAAAATATTCGTATTAACCTCAATTTAAAAAGCTTAAAATGTGTAAATGTTGATTGTAATTGCTGTAAAAATCAATTTGAAAAGTCAATCATGTAGAAAATACATCTGGATATTTTGAAGGTATTTGGACAAGTATGTAATTATTAACATTTATTTAAACAAATGTTTTGTATGGTAAATAAGTCAACTTTAAATTCAATGACATACATATGTATTTTTATTACGCTCTTGATAGTGAATGTATTTTAATAATTTTAACAAAATCATTGTAATTTTCTTATTACATTTATCGTAGTATTTTACCTTATTATATATTTATTAACGTAAAATCTAAGTAAAGTCTGTACACGAAAGTCACATTATGAAATTTTAATATTATTTTTGGAAAATATTAATAAATATTTAATAAATACTTGTTTATAAAAAGCAAAAATAAAAAAAATGCAAAACAATAAGGTGGTAAACTTTTTTTTAATAAATCACATTTAAATCAAAAAATATGAAGCTTAACATTACCATACAATTGAAATATATTCGAAGTCAATAGTATTCTAACAATTTATTTCGTTTACCCACTTTACCTCTAATTATTTACCTATTATATTTTTTAAGTTTCATATATATGTAGATTTCATTAATTTTATTTGCCTAGGAATTTTATTTTAGAATTATTTATATTTATTTACATGTCATCGTCCATTTTGACTTCATATAATGGAATGACTTGTAAAAAGTAAACATTTTCCCGTCCAACAATAAATAGTTTGAAATGTTAATAGTGGGTTTTTTTCTGATAAAAAATAAAAAGAAAAAAACTTAATCGATTTTAATAAGAGCCGATTTTAAAATGAAAACAATAAGAACTAATTGAAAATGGGTTTGTCATTTAAATTAAATAAAAAACAAGGTATTTCATTTGTTAATTGTGACAACACCGTACAACAAAAATCAAAATTTTTTCTCACTCATGATAAATTTCATATGTTAAAATATAGACTTAATATAGTATAACTGCGTTTTCAGTTTTTCATTTTGTGTATGTTTACCTTTTCAAAAGTTTTGAAAAAGTAGGAGGTTAATTTTATATTATCAAATCATATTTTGGCTAAAAAATCATCAAAAATATGATAAAATTATCATTCTGGCAACGCTGTTCATAGCATTGTTTATGCACGTACGAGCTTTTTAAAATTGTCGAAGAGGGTCCTATATGGGACCCACACACACGACCGATCACAAAAATTTTGGTAATAAAATTGTATCGCCTAAACTACTGGTCGGAACGAATTGATATGTATCCTAGTGTCTACATTAGGAAAATTTTTATCAAAACAAACGTCAAAATCAGTGCGAATATATACAAGGTAACCTTAGTTAAACAACTTATTATTAATTTGGTTGTTACAGTTGTCAAACTGCATATATTAAAATGAATAAGCCATATTGTAGTTTTTGTGCAACTGTTGCCACCTTTTGATAAAAAAATCTCTAATGTAGACACTATGTATGGGAGAGTTGTAGACAGTATCGCCAAAGCGGCATTGCCCCGCTAGATTAGGCGATATTTTGTTGTCCTCAGCGGGTAATTTCTATAAAAGCCACTAAGTGGTTTTTCTGGCTGCAATATTTTTTAGCTGGTGGTTTCTAGCAACTTTTCTCTTTATTGTAAAAACATGGGTTTGAAAGAAGAAAATTCATAGTTTACTTCTACAACTAATTTATTTAAAGTATCAAGTTACCAAAAACCCATAAATTTTATATAAAATCGACCGTTTTACTATGTATATATATATATATATATATATATATATATATATATATATATATATTTTTTTTTTTTTTTTTAAATTTTAAATCACTTCAACATTATTGTATGGAAAAATCTGGCAAATATTGGAGGCTTCTTGAAATTCAATTTAAAAGAAAGTTTTTTTCGAAAATCAGCTTTTAAAATAAAATTTCAAATAATGTACTCTTCGAATCGAAATATATAATATTTGAGGTTTTGCAGTATAAAGAAAAATATAAGTGATTTTTTCCGCAAATATTTTAAGTTGAGTATAGACTACAATTTGAACTATGGAATACGTTTACAAAGCAAGTACAGTATCCCAAAAAAGTTTTCCATTTTGATTGTAAACTCTGAAATGCATTCAAGTTTTCAAAATGAAGATTTTAATATAATGAATATTAATTTTTAAAATGTTTGTAACTTAAAAAATAACAATTTATTGGATTCTTTTATTATAAAAAATATTTAGAGATTTTATTTAAAGTGTAGGCGATTTCTAGCGATTTTTCAAACATAATTTGGTGAGTAAATTTTATATTATGCTATTCTCTAATTGCTATTAGGGGGAGATATGGGCATCAAATGACAATATATTGGATTACTTTTTGTTAAAACAATCTAAATAAAAGTTGCAAAAAAAAGTCCTCCGAATATTTAATCCTTTAAAATCCTTGAAAATTTTCAACAAGTTTTTTCCAAAATAATATATCTTAAAGATACTAACATCCAGTTTTAAGTACCAAAGTTTTATGGTTTTATCTTTATTACTTTAATACATATAACTATTTAAAAATTATTCCTAAGAACAAAAGTACAAATTTAATTTTCAGTTTAATGAGACTTCGAGCATGCCAAATTAATATAGGCTTTTTTGAAGTTATTTTATTTAAATTTTAAGTAATTCTTACTTCAGTACAAGCACATTATTCGAAAGAGTTTAAAATATATTTGAAAGCATAAACTACTATAAAGCCTTGTTCAGACCGGCGCGAAATTACGAAATTTTTGTGCCGATATTACGTATGAAATCTAGAGTGTTCATATTGGCTAGATGACATTTGATAAAAACAATTACTTACTAAATTGGAAATTATTAATTTGCAACAATTAAAAATGTAAAAAGGATAGGTTTCATTTTGCAAAATCACTTTAATAATTAATTTAATTTAAGATCAGCTGTCAATTGTTTTTTTCTTCTCACGGTTGAAACATGCAGTACATAGTTGAAAAAAAAGTATTTTTTCCAACCATGTACAGAGTTGCACGGAAATGGGCATCGTAATTTCAATGTAATTTCGCCGAAATTACATAAAATTATGTAATTTCGCAAGTGTCAAAATGTATGGGAAATTACGTAATTTCAACTTGATTTCGGCTGAAATCACGAAAGTACGTAATTTCACGTCGGTCTGATTACCCTATAAGTTGAGTACTTCTATTTATTTAATTTTAAATTAATTACTTGTATATTTAATCTGTGAAAGGAAAGTTAGGTATGATTTTTATATTATATTTAACTTTGTTTTAATTAATTATTTTTAATTTTTTAATTTAATTAATTTAATTTAATTAATTAATAATTGACATGAAAAAAAGTGTAATCAATCAATCGCGACCATATAATGTTAAACAGATTTTCGAGTGAAGTCCTTATATAGAAACTATGAAAATATTTCGACCGATCCTTGTTAAACTACATACCGCGGTTTATATATTTACATAAAATTTATTAATGCCAAATTTAATTTAAAATTTGGCATTTATGTGAAATTTTGACGATTATAGTTATTTTTTTGGAGAGAATCTTATATGGGAACTATGCTCAATTATAGACCGATACTCTTGAAATTTGGTAGTTAATTTATTAATCTTAATAAAATATATTATGTTTTACTTGTAACATATCTTGTTTTAAGATATGTGTTTTGAGCATTTTCGATTTTTAAAAAAATAATAAATAAATACATTTTCAGTGTTGCCCCTTGTTATTACATAGTAGTTTTCTTTTAAGTTAAAATGTATTAAATTATTAAGTACTAAAATTAGTTTGTTAAAACTCTCTGAACGAACTGTGCTTAATTAGAGTAATTTTATTAACCCACTAAAGTAATTTTATTTTTTTTTTCTCGTAAATAATAAAGTGATTCAGTGCAATGATTCAATAATCGTAAGATGTTAAAATTTCTTTTCATATATACAAAATTAATTTTCAAAAATAAAATTAATAATACTTATTTATATGGATTATAAAAACTATGGTATCTATACAACACGTTAATGCTAGGGTGATCGACTCGGTTTTTCAACTGGTTTTAAAACCGGTTTTGTACGGTTTAACTACTGTCGGTTTTTTCAAAATGTTCATTTTTCGAATGTCGAAAAGACCGGTTTTTTTTAACACAAAAACTGGGTTTAAAAATAACATTTATTTTATAAAACATATGTGATAAATGCTAATATTTGAATAGAAATAAAGAAATAATTTTGTTGACTGATTACATTACATTACATTACATTACATAAAGTCTTATTTCTTGTTATGTTTTATAAATATAGTTTAAGATTGAAATGGAATTAATTATATTAGTTCCCAGTAAAAAATGGAGCTTCGAACGAAGCAGGCTTGTAAGGGAGAAATGTAAAAAAGCGCATCAACATTCCCTTGCAAATGTCATGAATTTTATATAGCGTGTTCCCGCTAGGATAATATAAGATGAAAAAATATTCATTATTTTAACATTGTATTGTCATAGGAAAGAAGTTCTTAGTGCTTCGAAATAGTTGCAGAAGTTCTTTTTTTAATCCATGGTTGTCATTGGTAGGATGTCATTTTTTTATACTTCAAAAGCAATGAAGTTCTTCCCTTAAAACTATGTTTATATATATTTTTTTATAAAAATACTTTTCTATTCTTATTAAAAGATAATAATAATTTTAAATTTGTAAAATTTTTGTTTTCTTAGAAATTATGAATCTTTCTTTCTACTAAAATATGCTCTCAGTTCTACTTTTGAAGTGGTGAAAATGTTCTTTTTTGGAAGCACTTGATCGTAGATTAGTTTCGCGTATATGTTATTTTTTTCACTTATACATATACATATAATTTTCTTTCATACAATTAAAAACTTATTTACTAGTGCATTGTAATAAGGCTTCTTTCGAAGCGCCTAAAAATGTACTTTTCTTGCAAGTGTCACGTTAGTGCTCATTTTCAATTTCTATGACTATTTCCTCACCTTAATTATAAGTTGCTTCCCAAAATAAAGTATTTAATAAATTTGAATTTGAATATTGTTATATTTGTTAAGTTTTTAAGAAATATAGTCTTTTGATGGAATTATTAACTTCTACCAAAAACCAATTAACCGGTTATTTCGGAATTTTAAAAAAAATGAAACCGTTTTTCTTTAAATTCCAACTTTTTGAACTACTCGAAAACAGAATAGTCTCCAAAATGACGAATAATCGATCACAGTTGTTAATACTTTAAAGAGTTAATTTTATATTCCTTAAATAAGCTCTAAGTATAAGAAATGTATGCTTACCCACACAGAATTACCAAAAATTAATTCAGTTCTTCTTACCTGAAAATAACAAAAGAAAAAATACAAAATTGTTAATTCTAATTTAAATAAATTTAAAGAAATATTAAAAAAAACGTCATATTTAAAAAGTTCTCACAAACCAGTAATATGACATGATATATTATTATTTTCTAATTTTATAATGTGTGTGTGCCTTTGTTTGTCTTTCGTAAATACTACATTTAGATAAAAACCGACAGATATTGCAAAAATTTACCATGAAAATAATCTTAAGAATAACTTAAAGTTCAACGACTCTAAACTTTAATAAAAAAGTAAAAAAAAAAAATAATTCAAATTAAAAACTCCAAAAATATTAAAGTTTAAAATAAAAGATAAAAATGCGTCATGTGTGTTTAAAATTGAAAAATTAATAAACATAATATATACATTAGGGTGATCG